>JAGEOH010000082.1:0-121775 GCA_032207245.1 Pardosa pseudoannulata
ACATGTCACAAGATCAGAAAAGGCAAAAATACACTCTTCTTAAAAAAAAATTTAATATACCTAAGGAAGAAAAATTTTTTTTTATTATTTCCTTTTGTTTGAGGTATTTGTAAATACATCTTTCTTTTTCAAATATTAAACTTGACAAAACTTGATTGTTATAGAAATAGAAATCTTCTGAAGTTTACATTAAATCTAAATTTCCATACACTTCTACTTCAATTGTCACTAGCCAAAACTAAAAGGAGAAAAATATGATTATTTTTTTTTATCCCCTTTGTATTGTACTGGATAATATAGAGTTATAAAAACCGAGCTAATGCTTATACTTTATCAATAACCATTCTCCGAGCAATAAATAAGAACAGTGACATTTTTACCGGTAGGGGTAGAGGTTTACTAAGCACCTGCCACCACAAATTTTAGAACGGTGTATGTTTTATGTGTTAGTCCAAAAAGATGCTTTTAAATTTTGATATTTATCATAGCTTGACAAATTAAAATACAACATCGCAATAAGTAACATTGATAGCATTGATGTAAAAAGTTTTGGGAGTTAATAATACTTGTTACTTTCAACAATTATTAAATATGTAAAATTAATTATATTAATTTCAATTTTTAAAAAGTTTTTCAAAGTTTCAGTTTTCTTCCAAAGAACAATAGTTCAGCTTCAGCTAATGCCATTTTGAAAATTTGTTAATCTCCAAACTATACAAAAAAAAAATGGACCCTCAGCATTCTTTGTGATTCTTACTTACAAATATATATACTGAAAAATGAGGAATTTGCACATGTGGGTGAGTAGAACAACTTATTATTTTTTTTATAATTCCAGACACAGAAATTCCAAAAATGTAAAAAAAAAAATGGGCTTGTGACTTATTGTGACAAATTCAATAGACTGATTCAGGGACTCATTTCTTACATACACTACAAAAATAGGGTTTCTAACCAATGTGGGAACAATGATGAATACCTAAGCTGTATTTCCAAGATAATGATTTCTTACATTACAACAATATGGTTTCTCTGCATTGTGGGAACAAAGATAAACATTTAAGCTGCATTTTTGAGAGAATGAATTCTTATATATAATTCAAGCATATGGTTTCTCCCCAGAATTCGAACGAAGATGAACATTTAATTTGGATTTTTCAGAGAATGATTTCTTACATACAGTACAAGTGTATGGTTTCTCTCCAGTGTGGGAACGAAGATGAACAGTTAAGTGGCATTTTTGAGAAAAGGATTTTTCACATACACTACAAGCATATGGTTTCTCCCCAGTATGAGAACGAAGATGAACATTTAAGTACATTTTTGCAGAGAATGATAGATTACATACAGTACAAGGATAGGGTTTCTCTCCAGTCTGGGAACGAAGAAGAATATCTAAGCTGTCTTTCGAAGAGAAAGATTTCTTATACATACTGCAAGCATATGGTTTATCCAGTGTGGGAACGAAGATGAACAGTTAATTGGCTTTTTTGAGAGCAGGATTTTTCACATACACTACAAACATATCGTTTCTCAACAGTGTGGGAACGAAGATGAATATCTACGTCTGACTAATACATATATCTTAATTTAATTTTAAATGGCCTATTTCAGTAGAAAAATTGTTTTAAACATCTTCAAAATTGTATATAAGTTTACATCTGATTTTTGCAAAATATTAATTTTTATACCTAGTAGATATAAATTTTTTTTTTTTAATTATTTGCAATTGCTTAAAAATTCTCTCATATAAAGACAACCTGTTCTGATATCTTCAATTTTATAAACAGGAATTAGAAATGTAGAGTTGTATAACATCTTCTACTTATGTATAAAGCTCCTTGTCTACAAAAACATCAATATTATATTCTGATGTCAAGTACCATTTATAGAGGAATTCTTTAAAAGAAATGTAACCTGCAAAGTAATAAAACATATACTAGTATCCAAGTTTTGTCTGAAATTAAATTTTTTGTTTTTTAATTTGGTGAAGATGGGGGCAAAGAATAAATTAGACAGTAGTAGACTTTAACAATAAATATCGTCTTAAATCAGAGTATAAACACATTTTAATTTAAACATTTAATTAATTTCAATTTAAATAAGTTTATTTACAAATTTATTTCTAAATTTCTAAAATTATAAATATTAATAAATTTTTCAAAAACAAAACTTAAACTACTATGAATTATATTTTTATTTGTTAAAACTTGCTTTACTGCTGAATTTAGAAGGTAATCTGAATTTGATGGAAAAACTAATAAGTTCATTGAATATTTGATTTTTAATAATTTAACATATTAAAAAATGATAAAAAAAAAACGCTACAACTCTTCAATTAAACACCATTTTAAAATACCAGGGTTTTTGTTAACATGGTACCCACTGACCCTAAAAACTCTAATGGGTAAAAGAGTAAAAAATTTACAATCTTAAAGGGACATGACATTGACTAATTTTGAATACCACAGACTCAAAATATTGATAAAAGGAAAGACGTTTTCTCTTCTGGTGACACTTTCGGAAAGAAGTTTCTCTTGTAGGAAGATAATGAAACTAATCCCACAAATTAACTGAAAAAATATAAGGATGATTTCTTAACAAGCGCAAAATTTAAAAGAGGCCTGTAGCCACGGTTAGCAAAAACCCAGGTTTTTTCAGAAAAAACCTAGCCCAGTCGGTTTTTGCGCTTTTTTCGGGTTTTATCTGGGTTTTTACTATACTTTAATGAGGTTTAGATGCTTTTTGGGGATTTGAAAACTATTCAGATTTTTTGTTATATAAGAGGACAGGATTTATAAATAATTGTATGATTAAAATAAATTTAAATTGTTAATCACTTTTTAAAATTTAAAAATCAATTTTAAATTATAAAGAATTTTTTTTTGTCTAAATTAAAGGAAATCTTGAAATCTTAAAATGAATTTTTTTACCAATTCTAAAATTTTTCTGACATCAAAAAACTAGTTTTTAATGGCGATTATTTTATACTAAAAGTTGGCTTTCTAATAGTTGCATTTGAAGTTTTTTCTTTTCAATAAAAGGTATTAAATTATTGCTCCATATTTATTAGCAGTATTGTGTTATTAAAGCATTCAGAAGATATTTTTTTAGTTAATTTTTAAGTTATATATGATAAGTAGCAGAATTAATTATATATATTATCCCCATGTTTATTTATTTGCAGTTGTTATATATATTTTTTTTCACAATTTTTCTTGTCCATTTTTCAATTAATTTTATCACATGTCATACTTCAATATTCTTATTTTTTTCATCATATATTCTTATTAACTTTGTTTAATTTATATTTTATTGTATTTGTTATACAGATAACTATTCTTCAATGAAAATTTTTTAAGTTTTTGTTTTTTCTAGCAGCTGAGACCCCCTCAAATTAAACAAAATCTAGGATCATTGTCAAAGATGAAATATGTAATATATATTATTGTACTCTTTATTGAAATATCGTTCTGAGCTTAAAATTATATGACTCAATTTCTTTTTTAGGAAAACCAGGCAGATTTCAAAGTACTTTATGCAAAAAAATTAACTTATCATTTGCATTTTATACATAACAATCAGTATAATTTTCTATAAGTTCATTAGATTACAGATAAACTGATAACACAAAGAAAATGTAGCTTCTGATACATTTTGATAAGGTACGCACTGTAAATTCAGATGAGATGCTCTTACATCAATTTTAAGAACTATGTATTACTACTATACCATTGTCTACGGCAGTGTTTTCAACAATTTTCAATTGGTCGTAAAAATTATAAATTTATCTACAATTTAAATAACGGGTACAGAGGTAACCAAAATTTTTAATTCTGTTTTACTGGTAATTTTTTCCCAAAAGAATAACATAAAATGATATGTATTAAATAGTTATAATAATATTTCTTTTCTGAACCATGATATCAAATACAAAATGCTGAAAATTAATTAATATATGTTAACATTTTTAATTAGCAAAATTATAAAATTAAAGTTTATTTATTTATGTACTAATTAAATTGAAGAAATATTAGTGAAACCCTTAAAAAAATGCTTGACAGGAAGCATAAGCATACAAAGAATACATAAATAAGATTTAATAATTTTAATTACTCAACATTTTTTAGCAAATTTATTTGGAAAACAGTAATTGGTCCAGAATTTTATTACCTGAAGAAGAATTTATTTTTGCTCAAAGCAATCCAACTGTTAAAATTTCAGCAACATGTGTTTATCAATATCTCTTAAAACTAGAAAACTGAATCAAGGAACAGCATCACTCTTTTCTGTCTTCAAGAACATTGGATATCTGAGGAATAATGCTTTCCCAAAATGTCAAAAGAAAGGCAAAAATACACTCTTCTTTAAAAAAATTTAATATACCTAAGGAAGAAAAAAAAATTTAAGTGTTAAAGTATGCCTACCACAGTCCTAGCATTTCAATATTCAATGACTATATTTTTTATTTTATTAAGAGAGAAGATTAAATAAAAATTAAAACTGTAAATATATATATACGTGAGTGTGTGTATGTAATACTAAACATATAAGTAATACTGTACTACTATAATACTTTCTATACTTAATTATACTAATACTTTAAAATTATTTTCTGTAAACTATCCACAAATTTATAAAATTTGACAAAATGTGTGTTTTTAGTTATAGTAACATTAGAGAATTTTAAAAACATCAAATTAACATCCTCTTAACTTAATCTTATTACTTCTTTACATTGAAAGGTTTCACATCTTTGCATCATTATGTCATTAATCTTAACACTCTGTAGTTAAATTGTTGAGTAGGAGGGTCATATGAGTATAAAGTCAAAGTATCATAAAAAATCTTTTATAGAAATATTATATTATAGGTTACTTGCACTCTCGCAGCATTATATAAATAAATGGAAAAAATCTTGCCAAGAGAGCTCTAATAAAAGATGAATGTCTAAATAAACAGAAAATTTTTATTCCCAAACACACACAATATATAAAAATTAATAGTAAAAAATATATTAAAAAAAAAAGAACCAAAACACTTTAACTCCATTAAGCCCAGTAAATGTAAAACGGATAGGAAGAAAGATGGATTGGGTGTGGAAGGTTTACAACTTCCATACACGTTTAAATTAATTGTTTGAACAGGCCTGATATATATATATACATATACATACACACACTCATATAGATAGACAGAGGGGAGAGGGGTAATGAAAACATCTCACACTGAATTAACCGGGGAAAAAAGATTTTAACACCTGTATTTTCAGATTTTGATGACTCTGGGAACAGTAGTTATGGATAACCATATTTTATTTTTCTTTTCACCGAAGACTTACAAAATTTTACGATTATCCATATGAATTGCGTCTGTAACTTTTAGTTCCTAAAATTAGGATTATAAACATCAACGTTTAGTAACAGAATTATATAACACATGTTTATAAGATTATAAATTTGGAAAAAAAAAAGTCGAATTGTAAAAATATTTTTAAATACACCAAGATAAAAAAAATAGCAATTTGGTTCAATTTAATTTTTAATTTAAAATTAGAAAATTACTTTAAATAGCATAATTACTTTCAAAAGTGTTCAGCTAAATCACTATTCAATATATCAAAACTAAACATGCATAACATTGATTTGAACAAAAAATTTTACACATTTATCAATAAAATAGGGTATAATATTTAATACTACAAATATAATTGAACTTTGGAATATATCATTACTTACGTTTACACAGTATTACAACTATTTTTTATGTGAATTCCTAGATATTTTAATAATTTTAAAAATATTAACCCTCTTTCCAAATATTTTTAATCCATCAATTTTTATAACCATGTTTTGTCTTTTCTTTCATTACTTTCAAGCCTCAATAAATGCATGTTCTTGATATACTATTAAAATATACATATTTTATTTTTATGTATGATGTATCTTACAAAATTAAATTATCATTGAATTACAATCAAAATTATTCTCTCTCAAAAAGACATTCGAATAATTTCTCTGTTTAATATTTTTTAATCCTTGCTGATGGTATGCTCATCAGATTCAACTTTAAAATATATTTTACCACTTCTAAGAATTAAATTGTGTTTTATTAAAGTAGTTTCTATGGGTATTAACTTACTCATAGAATTGTGACTAATATAAAATTTATTTTTTATCAATCAATTTGTAAGAAAATACTTTGTTTTTATTATTTTCTTTTGTTTGATGTATTTGTAAATACATCTTTCTTTTTCAAATAATAAACTTGACAAAATTTGCCTGTAATAGATATTTTGCAGAAGTTTACATTAAATCAGAATTTCCATACACTTTTATTTCAATTGTCACTAGCCAAAACTGACTAGGAGAGAAATGTGAATATTTTTTTTATCCCCTTTGCATTGCACTGGATAATATGGTGTAATAAAAACCGGATAAGAACAGTGGCATATTTACAGGTAGGGGTAGGGGTTCAGTATGCACCTGGAACCACAAATTTTAGGAACAGTGTAGGTGTTATGTATTTGTCCAAAAAGATCCTTTTAAATTTTCATATTTATCATAACTTGACAAATTAAATGATATATCGCAATAAGTAACATTGATAGCTTTCATGTAAAAAGTTTTGGGAGTTAATAATACTTGTTATTTTCAACAATCATTACATGTGTAAAATTAATTATATTAATTTCAATGTTTAAAAAGTGTTTCAAAGTTTTAGTTCTCTTCCAATAAAGAATAGTTCAGCTTCAGCTAATGCCATTTTGAAAATTTGTTAATCTGCAAACTATGCAAAAACAAAAATGGACATCAAGACCCTGAGCATTCTTTGTGATTCTTACTTAGAAATATAGATATACTGAAAAATGAGGAATTTGCACATGTGGGTGAGTAGAACTTTTTTTTTTTTTTTTTTTTTTTTGAGAATTCCAGACGCACAGTAATTCCAAAAATGTTTTCAAAAATGTAAAAAAAAAAAAAAGGGTTTATTACATTTAAAATTAATTTTAAAGTTAAGAAAAAACTATGTGACTTCCAAAAGCTCTGTTACTGGTTGTGAAGTCATAGTTCATGAAGTTTTACTTTTCATATTTTATTAGCAAGCACTTTCTATCTGACAATTGCATTTTGCTCGTATTGTAAATTTTTCTCAATTTCAAAATTTATATCTACTCAGACCTTTTCTCAGATCTTTCAGATAATTTTATCAATCTGGATAATATATATATATATATATATATATATATATATATGTGTGTACATTTGTTTATGATAACTCTTATCTGGATTCTAAAGAACAGTCCGACAGTATAGTGAAAATTCACAGCATAGCAATGTTTTCATTTTCAGAAATAATTCTGATTTTTTGGGAGCAGAAATATAAAAAATCAAAACGAAAAGATATATAAATTTTTTTTTCATATTTTTCAATTTATTTTCATGTACTTCACAAAAATATAAATGATTTATTAATACTATCACAGCTATTCAGTTTGTAAAAAAAGACAACACGTCAAACATATATATTTATACACATATACACGTTTTACTGTTGCAATAGCACATTTTATATAGAGAGATGGCAGTAATGTTGAAATAAAAAATTAGAAAAGTACTTATACGTCTTTTAATTGTAAGTTATGTATGGCCATTATTTTGATCTGGTATAATAAAAAGTATTTAAAAAATATTTATTGTTCTAGCTGGAAATATATTAAAAAGCCTTCTTGAAAGGTAACACTTAGATTATGTATTAAAACCACCATCACGTATGGTTCAAAGGATCCAAATTTAAAAAAAAATTACAGCATATGAATGCTTTCGTTTTTGGAAATAATCCTGATTTATTGGGAGCAGAAATACGAGAAATCAAAACCTAAAGATATGCAAAATAATTTTTCAGTTTATCTTCTTTCACTACAAATATATAAGTGCTCTATAAATTCTAACCACAATTATTCTGTTTTTAGACTCTGACAACACATTAAACATACTTATATTTATGCACACATACACATTTGTTGTTGCAGTATTACGTTTTATATATAGAAATAGAAGTAATGTTTAAAAGAAAAATTAGAGAAAGTACCTATATTTCATTTAATTGGAAGTTATGTATGAATCTTATTTTGATCTGGTAAAACAAAAAATATCTGAAAAGTATTACAATAATGTTGTTGGAAATACTATATTAAAAAGCATTCTTGGATCAAAACACTTAGATTATGCAGTAAAACCCCCATCATGTATGATTATAAAGATCACCATTGTACAAATCCCCATTTATTATCTTTCCTAAAGGATTACTCAACTTTTTATGCAAAATACCAATTATTTCATGTTTACATTCAGAGATTTGTCTCTGAATTATTTTTAATTAACACAATAATGGATATATTGCATTAAAGTTCTTTATGAAATAATTTATAGAAATGAATAAAGAAATTTTATAAAAATATATTAGCATAAAATGATAAATACATAAACAGAATGGCTTGTGCACTTTTGATTGAATGTTAATTTTAAGAATAGCATAAGCTTCACGAATACCTTGGGCCCCAAAAATTTAAACAAACATAAAACGTAATAGGAAAAAGAGTAAATATACATTACCATTTTCTATGCAAACAGAACCTGTTTTTGATGGCATATGGAAATAATGATGTATATATTTCAAAAAAATTAATACCCAGATTTTATTTGTTGTACTGAAATATGAAATTGATATTGTGTGTTTGTAATTTCATTACAAATATAAAATGCAGTGTACTATTTACTAAAAAAATTACTTTTTGAAATGTATGTATTGATTAGATTCTTCTTTGTACTTTTTATACTTAATTATACTACTTTTGATTTATATATTAAATACTAATACATTTTTATTGCTTAATATAAATGTTATATAAAAAATTTATATAGTTTATGGATTTAAATTTACAATTTTAAAGCAATATCAGTAGAGTATTAAGAAAAATACATTTATATATTTTTTCTAGTTAGCATCCAATTTAATTTTAAGATGTCCCAGTGCGAACCTCTACATTCAAGAAAGTAGGTATCTAACAAGAAAATATTAAAATACCTTGAGAATACATAATTTTTTAAAGTTATGTATTAACTAATTATTGCAATTTATATCCTTCTTTATAAGCTCATTATACAGTAACTAAACTTTCTGAAAATACTGTAAAATGAGGAAATTTTAATCTAAAAACAGCTTTTTAAAACGTAGTATTAAAAAAAGCAAAAGTTTAATCATAGAAAAATGTACATCACAAATCCAAAAAAATAATTTTTATGATAATTTGGTGTTTAATTTCTCAACCCTTTGACAGCATTATTCCATGTTTTACGTATACTGGGATCTTTCGAGTGCTGATAATTATTTTTTAATTACAATTCATTGTTGTATTTGTACAGAGTGGCACAATAGAGTATTCAGTATATGACACTTTAATGTCAGACAAATAAAAAAAATTTCTATATATGCGAATCTTTGAACAAAAACAAATAAAAAAGTTGCATACTCCCATATACACAACATACGCTGTCAGTGTTTTCATGAACTGCGACGTCACAAACTAGGCAGAGGAAAAGTAGTGTTTTCGAGAGACATTAAAGAATTCCATATAAATCCCGGTAGATATCCCTAACTAGAGTCCCTAATGAAATGAAGAAAGGTACGATCCTGCATACTTTTTTGTCTTCTATTGTTTAAAAATAAAATTAGAAAAAGTGAAAATTCCTCTTTATGGCTTCCCTACACTATTATTACTAGAGTGACACCAATTCTAGATGTCTTAGCTCTGTTGCATCACACAGCTATTTGATTTACACGCATATTCCATTTATCAACCGATAGAAACATTTTATTCTTATTCTTGGCAGAATGAAAATTTCTGACTGAAAAAAAAAACAGTCAGACAAATTTTTTTTTATTGCCTACAACATTTTTTTTAATATATACTTTATTTTAGCAGCAAGATAATCTAAAAAAAAAAAAATTATTTTAAAATAGATTTTTCATACAATTAAATTTAAACATCTATGGTCTGGTTTTGGTTTTGGTTTCAAGCACTATGGTCTATTGTTTAGCACACGCGGGCTAATGAGACCAGAACCTACAGCTTAAAGCCGATTCTGAAAGCTAATAAGATTTTTAAAATAATTATGAAATTGTGTGAGAATAAAAAAATTTTGGTTCAAAATGCTGAAACATACAGGAATTACAGGAAATTTTATGAATAAAAGTTTATTTTTCAAGTTTAAATACACGTGACATTATTGCAGATTTCACAAAATAAATATTTAAAATAAAAAAAAAGACATTACAAGCAAAAGATTTCACATATATCCATACGACGTTCAACATTAGAAATGTACTCCTGAGAAAATGCTCTTTAACTTGCAAGTAGTGAGAGAACTGAAAACAACAGGTATGATGATTTTTCAAGAAACAATGAGGATGTGATGCATTAAAACTGGTTTCTCTAAACAGTTGTCTTAATGTAATTGGCAAACTGTAATTATTTCTTGTTAGGATTCAATTGTTAAAAAAAGTAAAAAAATGCACCTCTGGTCTAATAGCTAAAACGTTTATTTTAAAAATTGTTGAACAGCTTAAAACACAAAATACAGGCAATATAATACCATACAAAGCAATTTGTGAATGAATAAACAATTAACAAACAAAACTATGAATAAATCATAGATAAACTTTAATATTGATTTGGAGTGCTACGGTCTACTTTTTGCAATACTAGGGCTAATGAGACCAGGACCTATAGCTTAAAGCCGATTCCGAACATCCATGTCACAGTAAAATTCGAACCCAAGAACTCCGTAACCGAAGGCCAGCACCCTAACCAATCGGCCATCGATTGACACTTTAATATTGATAAATGCTTAATATTGCCCATCATTAAGAACTTACGACAACAGATGAAAAAAAAAAAAGTCAAAAAGATTCAAAGGTTCTTGATGTCTACCAGGAAAGCAAAAATTCTAATTATGCACAGGATTGCAGAAACAACATTTTAGCAAACAAAGTTTCTTATCTATGTTGCAAGGCTTTCTTTCAACATGTGTATGGCGATCAATCTTTAACAACAAAATTAATTCATGATTCTATCTCTATAGTAAAAACATGATTTCTCCAGAGTATGGGAGCAAAAATAAACATTAAAGTTCAATTTTTTATAAAATGATTTCTTACATACAACATAAGCATACAACATATGCTTATTACATACAACATATGCTTTCTCCTCAGTCTGGGGACAACGATGAACATTTAAGATTATTTTTTGAGAGAATAATTTCTTACATACACTACTACCATATAGTTTCATCCCAGTGAGGAAATGAAGACGAACATCTAACGTGCTTTAGAGAGAAAATGATTTCTTACATACAGTAAAACCATATGGTTTCTCCACATTTTGGGAACAAAGGTGAACATTTAAGTTGCATTTAGAGATAATGATTACTTAAATACACTTCAAGCACATGGTTTCTCCCATTTGTGCAAAAAAAGATGAACATTTAAAAGGCTTTCTTCAGAGAAGGATTTCTTACATGCACTACAAAAATAGGGTTTCTCCCCAATGTGGGAACAACGTTGAATACGTAAGCTGTATTTCAAAGATAATGATTTCTTAAAGTACAACTATATAGTTTCTCTGCATTGTGGGAACACAGATGAACATTTAATCTGCATTTTCGAGAGAATGAGTTCTTATATATAATTCAAGCATATAGTTTCTCCCCAGCATGGGAACAAAGATGAACATTTAAATTCGATTTTTGACAGAATGATTTCTTACATACACTACAAGTGTATGGTTTCTCTCCAGTGTGGGAACGAAGATGAGCATTTAATTTAAATTTTACAGAGAATGATTTCTTACATACAGTACAAGTGTATGGTTTCTCCCCGGTGTGGGAACGAAGATGAACTTTTAAGTTGCTCTGTTGGGAAAAGGATTTTTCACATACAGTACAAGCATATGGTTTCTCCCCAGTGTGGGAACGAAGATGATCAGTTAATTGGCATTTTTGAGAGAAGGATTTTTCACATACACTACAAGCATATGGTTTCTCCCCAGTGTGGGAACGAAAATGAACAGTTAAATGGTTTTTTCGTGAGAAGGATTTTTCACATACAATACAAGCATATGGTTTCTCCCCATTGTGCGAACGAAGATGAACAATTAAGTGGCTTATTTCAGAGAAGGATTTTTCACATACACTACAAACATACGGTTTCTCCCCAGTGTGGGAACGAAGATGAATATGTAAGCTGGATTTATTAGAGAATGGTTTCTTACATATAATACAAGCATATGGTTTTTCTCCAGTGTGGGAATGAAGATGAATATCTAAGCTGTCTTTCCGAGAGAATGATTTCTTACATATACTGCAAGCATATGGTTTCTCTCCAGTGTGGGAACGAAGATGAACAGTTAAGTGGTGTTTTCGAGAGAAGGATTTTTCACATACAATACAAGTATATGGTTTCTCTCCAGTGTGGGAACGAAGATGAACAGTTAAGTGGTGTTTTTGAGAGAAGGATTTTTCACATGCAATACAAGCATATGGTTTCTCCCCATTGTGGGAACGAAGATGAACAGTTAAGTCGCCTTTTTGAGAGAAGGATTTTTCACATACATTACAAGTAAATAGGCTTTCCTTACTGTATATGGAACTAAAGGGATCCAATGTTCTTTTATCCATATCAACAAAAATAGACGCCTAACTAATACATATATTTTAATTTAATTTTAAATGGCCTATTTCAGTAGAAATACTGTTTTAAACATCTTCAAAATTGTATATAAGTTTACATCTGATTTTTGCGAAATATTAATTTTTATACCTAGTAGATATAATTTTTTTTTTAAATTATTTGCAATTGCTTAAAAATTCTCAAATATAAAAACAAACTGTTCTGATATCTTCAATTTTAAAAACAGGAATTAGAAGTGTAGAGTTGTATGAACACCTTCTACTTAAGTACAAAGCTCCTTGTCCACAAAAACATCAATATTACATTCTGATGTCAAGTACCATTTATAGAAGAATGCTTTAAAAGAAATGTAACCTGCAAAGTAATAAAACATACACTAGTATCCAAGTTTTTTCTGACTTTAATTTTTTTGTTTTTTAATTTGGTGAGCATGGGGGTAAGAGGATGGGGGCATGAGGAAGGTAATCTGAATTTGATGTAAAAACTAATAAGTTCATTGAATATTTGATTTTTAATAATTTAACATAATAAAAAATAAAAAAAAAATCAAACGCTACAACTGTTCAATGGAACACCATCTTAAAATACCAGGGTTTTTGTTAACATGGTATCCCACTGACCCTAAAAACTCTAAAGGGTATAAGAGTAAAAATTTTACAATCTTAAAGAGACATGACATTGACTAATTTTGAATACCACAGACCCAAAATATTGATAAAAGGAAAGTAGTTTTCGCTTTTGGTGACACTTTCAGAAAGAAGTTTCACTTGTAGGAAGATAATGAAACTAATCCTACAAATTAACTGCAAAAATATAAGGATGATTTCTTAACAAGTGCCAAATTTAAAAGAGGCCTGTAGCCAGGGTTGCAAAAACCCGGGTTTCTTTTGAAAAAACCCAGCCCAGTGGGTTTTTGGCCTTTTTTCGAGTTTTATCTGGGTTTTTACTATACTTTAATGGTGTTTAGATGCTTTTTGGGGAATTTGAAAACTATTCAGGTTTTTTGTTATATAAGAGGACAGGATTTATAAATAATTGTATGATTAAAATAAATTTAAAATGTTAATCACTTTTAAAATTTAATCAATTTTAAATTATGCAGAAGAAAATTTTTGTCTTTAGGTGAAATCTTAAAAATAAATTTTTTTACATCTTCTAAAATTTAAAAAAAAAATATTTGATTTTTATATACATTTAAATAGCATTAAGGTTTAAAAAATTTTTTTTGCTTTTTTTTAAGTTTTTTATAAACATCAAAGTTTTTTTTGATAATTGTGTTATTTTGATATAATAGAAAATTATTGAATTCATTGTTTTTTTAAAAAGGTTTTTTTTTTTTATTAAATTTTTTAAATTATTAATTTTAATATATTATTAAATATAATTTAAAAATAAATGATTCAGAAAAAAAATTTTTTTGCATTTTTATTACATTGTAAAACTTAGTTTGATTATATAATAAAGTATTGCTTTACATTTTGATATTGTTTGAAGATTTATTTTTTGTAAATTCTTATAATATTATTTTGATAATATTGAAATAAAAAGAATTTACAAATTATATGTTTTAAAGAATGAATTATGTTTTTTAATTTTTATTAAAACAAATAACAGATGTATAATATTCTATAATTTTCTTTTTATTGATTAATACAATTAAGATTCTTAATATATTTTTAAGAACAAATAAGAATTATCTTAATATTGTAATCATTAACTTAGATATTTCTAGAAACTAATAAAATTTAGCTTCTGATGGGTACAATTCAGATAAGATGCTCTTACATCAATTTTAATACAAATTATTAGAAAATACTAAATATTCTGTAAGAAAATTTGAATTAAAATTTTAAGATTTTTACAATATTTAAGTATATAATAAATTTGAATTTTTTTTACTGGTAATTTTTATTGATACAAAACAAAAAACTACAAGTATAATAAACTAAAAAAAAAAAAAAAAAAAAATAAAAAAATTAAAAAAAAAAAAAAAAGCATTGAAGAAAAAATAAAACTAAAAAAAAACTTGACAAAACAAAAATGCAAAAAAAAAATAATTAACAAAAAATAAAATTACCGGAATTTTAATCCTGCGCAAAGCAATCCAACTGCTATCCATGAATCAATATCTCTCAGTTTTCATTTTCATGAATAATGCCCTTCCCAAAATGTCAAAAAAAGGCAAAAATACACTCTTCTTAAAAAAAATTTAATATGCCTAAGGAAGAAAATTTTTTTTTATTATTTTCTTTTGTTTGAGGTATTTGTAAATACATCTTTCTTTTTCAAATAATAAACTTGACAAAACTTATCTACAATACAAATCTTGCGGAAACTTACATTATATCTGAATTTCCATACACATCTACATCTATTGTCACTAGCCGAAACTGACAAAGAGAGAAAAGTGATTAATTTTTTTTATCCCCTTTGTATTGCACTGGAAATTATAGTGTAATAAAAACCGGGCTCTATCCTTATTGTTTATCAATAACCATTCTCTGTGCAATAAATAAGAACAGCGGCATATCTACGGGTAAGGGGGAAGGGGTTTAGTATGCATCTGACACCACAAGTTTTAGGACAGTGCATGTTTTATGTATTAGTCCAAAAAGATCCTTTTAAGTTTTGATATTTATCATAGCTTGACAAATTAAAATAAAATATCGAAATAAGTAACATTGTCAGCATTGAGATAAAAAGTTATGACAGTTAATAATACTTCTTATTTTGATAATTATTACATGTGTAAAATTAATTATATTAATTTCATGTTATAAAAAATGTTTCACAGTTTTAGTTCTGTTCCAATAAAAAATAGTTCAGCTTCAACTAATTCCATTTTGAAAATTTGGTAACCTCCAAAGTATGCAAACACAAAAATGGGCATTACATGGTTGTTTATGAACTTGACGAATGTGTTCATATAAAATCTTATTAGATTTTAAAGATTTGTCCCAAAACGAGCATAAGCACATTTTGAAAACTTATAGATTACCTCTGGAATACAAAAATTTTAAATATAGTTTGAAGCTATAATTGGTTTGAAAAATTAAATACGATTTCGAAAGTCTGAATTTAATTAGACACATCAAAAACATCAATGGAATGCAAAAATTAGGGAAAACATTGATCATTCTATCATAATCTGTTTAACTTACCTCACAAGTGATGATAATTGATATTTAAACACAGATAGTTACAATTTTTTATTTTATTTTTAGAGCTATTTGTGAGATATATGCTACAGCCACGTGGCCGGCTTTATCTCTACAGACATAACCATAGAGGAAGAAGCACGAAACGAAAAACGCTATACACTAGCGTGAGAAAATAAGTGCAGATAACAGATATTAAAGCCAAACGGCAACAAATCCCACACGGGAAATATTCAACGAAGATAACACGAAAGAAGGAAAGACCCGTCAGGGAAACATACCAAAACAGGGACAAAAGTGAAACGCAAAACAAACAACCCCCACATAAGGGAGCGAAACGTAAAACATACTACGGCAACCAGCCCACGCCACGAGCTTGTGGCTGAATTGATCACACGGTCATACGAAGGATTAACACATATGTTGAGTGAGTTAAATAAGATACGACGCTGTGTCTGGAACTTGACACAGTAAAGTAAGATATGATCTGGAGTGTCGTTTTCCGTGCAATGATTGCACAAGGGGGAACGAGCCATATTCAGCTTGTACCATATGTATTTGCATTGAATTGTTTTAGTACGCCACCAAGACATCAATCTGACGGTGGAAAATCCATTTACGGTGCATTTAATTAAGAAGATCAATAACACCATAACTCTGGCGGTAGATGCTTCTGTCCCATTCATGCTCACTCGCTGTGTACATATCATTTTTAATCCTCCTGATAGAGTCTTCTGGCCTTACCACATTAAGGTGTTGAGTACTATAAGGGCCATGTTTGCATAACTCATCAGCTTTCTCGTTTGGATGAATTCCTCTATGCCCAGGGGTCCAGACCAGTCTAATAGATTTGATTTTTCCAATTACTTGACTGATTTTACTTTGTAGCAAAAGGATGACCGCAGAAGATTTTGGGTGGGCGGATTGAAGAGCCAAGAGGACGGAACGACTATCAGATATAATTACGAAATGGTCATTCTGCTGGCAGAAAGTGTCGAGAGCCAGAATGATGACAAGGGCCTCTGCGGTGAAGATAGAGTTTATCTGGTGGGTCAGCATGACTCTTCCAGAGTTAAATGAATAATTGTAGGCCGCGATGGCCACTTTATCCTCATCCTTGGAGGCGTCAGTAGCAATTAGAGTGGACTTAGGTTGAAAATAATTGATGAACTCCTTCCATAAGGCCACGACAGTTTCGTTTGATAAATTTTTATTTTGAAAAGCAAAGCCCTCGGTAATTATCTCCACTTGAAAACAACAAAGGTTTCTGCCTGGGTCCAAAAAGTGGGTTGACCTCACGTGATACTCTTCCAGAGTCTTGTTCATGTCTTGCAGAACTTTTGGGTTATTGGGTACATTACCTAAGGTACTCTTATGGAGGTTCTCATATAACAGAGGTTTTGTACTTAGCGCCAGTTGTTTGATGAAAAAGCATTTAGTGAGATGGCGAATAAGACACATTATGCTAGTTTGGTAGACTTCGGCCCGTAGCACAGGTACCGGCGTCCATCGAGGAAGACCAGTGGCAAGACGGAGACCAGTAGAATAGAGGGTTTCCATATTGTTTACATTTTTCTTCGAAGTCTGGGTATACATGAAGCTACTGTAGTCGAAAACGCTACGTATAACAGCATTAACAACAGGGAGAAGGGTCCGACTTGTAACTCCATGAGTTTTGTAAATCAACCCTTTTAGCATATTTAATCGACGGTGGGTTTTTTCCAGCAGATGATGTATCTGAGACGCCAGAGACATATTAAAAATCAGAAAGCAGCCCAAAACCTTGATGCACTTACTCCACGGGATAGGGTAGCCGGCAATACGACACTCAGGACAATTAAATCTGCCTCTAGAAAAATTAATGGCAGCACTCTTCATAGGTGAGATGCAAAACCTGCAATAGTCACACCACATTACGATGTTCTCAAGAGCGGTTTGTAGGTCCTTGCACGCTGTATTGGGGTTATCACCAATAGCATACACAAGTATTTCGTCAGCGTACGTTAAACTAGTTACCCGGGCCGGGGTCGTATCGAAGATATCCTGCATGTAAACAGAAAAAGGAACGGTGACAGCACGCTGCCCTGGGGGAGCCAGTTTTGACTTTGTGTGGGGGAGAGATATGACTACGCCAATTCACTTTGATCTCCCTATCATATAACCAATTTGTAATCCATAATAGTGTATTCCCTCCAATTCCAATAGAGGCTAACTTGTAGATCAGTCCATCAATCCAAATGGAATCGTAAGCTTTCTCAATGTCTAAGTTTGCAAGAAGGACGTATTTCTTATTCAGACGAGCGTCCATGATGTCAAGATACAGCTTGGCCAAAACAGTTTGACAATCCCTATTAGGAAGAAAGCCCCCGAGACCAGGTGGAAAAACATAGTTGTTAGTAGCCCAGAGAGTGAGACGGTGGAGTATAATGCGTTCGAAGATTTTGCACCAAACTGAAGTAAGGGCAATCGGCCTGTAAGAGCTAATCAATGTACTGGGTTTCTTAGGCTTCAGAATAGGGAGAATAATGGCAGAGCGCCACTGAGGCGGTACGTTGGCTTTACCAAGGAGATCATTAAACAGGCGAACATTTTTACACAGATTGTCATCATCGATGTGTTTAATCAGCTTAATGGAGATACCGTCTTCCCCCGGAGCAGTACATTTCGCAGTTTTGATCGCTCAAGGGTATCGATAGCATCCTAAAACTCAACAGCCGTATTACTTAAGGCATAAGGAAGGGATGGATGGTTTGCCGTCGGGTAGAAATTCTGTCCAAATAAAGCAGCTTGGTGAAGGGGGCAGGTAATACTGACACCACTATAAGGAGAGTCCCACCATGAGCCTGTCGATTTGCCTGCTTCTTAAGAGTTCTATATATAATCTGTATGCTGTTTTGCCGATTACAGAGATTATTCCAGTAGTTCCGAGTGCTGCTCTTTATGTGACGCCGAAGGATACTAGAAATCTTTTTGTACTTAATCCAGTGATCACGCAAAAAGAGGCGCTTAGCTAGTCGAAAGAACTTTCTTTTTTGCCCTAAGAGCCAAGAGCACCTAGAGTTCCACCACTGTGGGTAAGAAGTTCCAGAGACCCTTTGAAAATGTCTATTATCCGAAATAGCCTGTTTGCATGGAAATATGAGAACGGAGTATGAGGTCAGATTATGATGTTTCATGCACTCGTTCGTGTCACCGCCAGCCCTGGACCAGTTAGTCCAAAGACGAAAAGCACCAGAAATTCGCTGAGCGTACGGACAATGAAGTTGCAGGAAAATCGGACAATGATCAGAGTCAAAACTGTCAGGGTGAACATAAAATTGGATTAATGGGAACAAATCAGGAGAGACGATCGCAAGATCAAGAACAGAGGGTAAGTTGCTAGCCATGAAACGGGTAGGAGTGTCCATGTTTACAATGCCAGATCATTCCTAGCGACCCAATCAAGAAGCTGATTTACCGGAGCCAGGCCGTAGCTACCCCGTTTAAGGAGGTTTAAATTTAGGTCACCCATAATAATAAACGGAGGTTCAATATTATCAAGCAGGAAACTGAATTAACCAAGATCAAAGCTGCACCTTGGTTTATAGATATTAATAATAGTAAGCGGAGTATTATTAATCCAAACTTTGACAGCGACGTATTCAATAGTAGAATGCTGAATGGACAGAGAGAGACCTAACGAGGTGAAACAGCGCTGAACTGCGGTGAGGACGCCGCCTCCACCGCCCCCCAGACGATCCCTACGATACAGAACCTTTTGGTCAAAGGAAAAATGAAGATCAGGGGTAAGAAAAGTTTCCTGGTCAAGCAGAACAGGAACAGAAGAAAAAACAGGGCATGTAAGCCAAGCGGCCCTTGCCCGAAGACCACGTACGTTCCACGACACAACAGAAAAACCCGCCATCAAAAACAAAAACCGAAAGACCCACACCCTAAGAGGAGGGCCCGTCCGGGCTGGCACACTCAAAAGGGGGGAAGGGGGTCAAGGTAGGGCAAGGGCTACCTTGGGAACTAAGACCAGAGTACTTCATCAACCCAAAATCACAATCAGAGGGGGATAAGGGGGAAGAAGGCAAAGCCTCCCTTAACATCATTTTCTTTCTTTTTTCAGATTTTTGAGTAGCACTCCGTGGTGCCGTAGGGAAAAACTTTTGTAATATATTAGTAAAGGATGATGTCATTATTTCAATGACTTTATTGAACGTTTCAACTGGAGTGTTTAAAAAACTTTGGAGTCTTACCTCAAACTTTTCAATATTCGTAGTAACTTCTTGCAAATAGTTGTCCTTTGCTTGGGGGCCACCGACTCCACGTAGGATACTGTTTTTGTAATTTTATTATTTTGTGCATAACGCCTCCTTGCTTCAGTAATTGTTAAATGATTCAAACATTTGAATTTATTTATTTTTGCTTCCCGGATATAAGCGTTACAATTCTTGTTATTAGCTTCATGATTTTCTCCACAGTTACTACATTTCACATAATCAGACTGGCACTGTTGAGCCGAATGACCTTCTCCGCACTTAATGCACACGACGGCATTTTTGCATGCCCTAGTTGAGTGCGAGAATGAGGAATTTTCACGTTTTCTAATTTTGATTTTAAACGATAGAAGACAAAAAAGTAAGCAGGACAGTAGCTATTTTTCTTTCATTTGGGGGCCTAATGAGTGATTTCTAATGGGTTTTATAGCGGACTCTTTAACGTCTCTCAAAAACGCTACTTTATCTCCGCCGAGTTTGTGACGTCATCGTTCATGTAAACACCGAGCTCCTATGCTGTTTACATGTTAAAAGTCGACTTTTAAATTTGTTTTTGTGTAAAGTATCGCATATAATAGAAATTTTTTTGTTATGTCTGGCATTAAAAAATCATACTCTAAATATTGTATTGTGCCACTCTGTAAAAATACAACAACTAATTGCAATGAGAAGATATTTTTCAGCGTCCCGAAAGATCCACATACACGTAAAATCTGAACAACTGAGATGAAAAGGGAGGAGAAATTAAACCTCAAATTATCATATAAATCATCTCTATGGGTTTGTGAAGACCATTTTTCGGTAAATAAATGCTTGCATTTGTTTAAATATTACTAATTTAGAACAATTAAAGTATATAAAATACATCTATACCTTTATAAGGATTGTTGATTAACCACTGCTATTTAACTTTTAAAACTGCTAATTTTCGAGTATTATCACAGAGTTTAAGTTCAATAAATATTTTATAAAGCATATAAATATCGAAAAACATATAAATATCTAAAGCATATAATTATCTAATAAATAACTCGGGGGAGGGGAAAGTTATGTATTTTCAAGGTATTATAAATATTTTCTTCAGAGATGCATACTTTCTTATGTATCAAATGTAACAGTGATATTTTTCGATTAAATTGGTGACTAATTTGAAAAAAAAGTATAATATTTTTAAAATACTTAATAATTATATTACTTTAAAAATTAAATTTAATTTGAGAAATTTTATACATTTTTTAATTTCACATTAATATTAAAGGCAATAAAATTGTATTGCTATTTAAAAATGTATAAATAATTAAGTAAAGCCATTTAAAGATTTTAAATTTCTTTTCATCATATTTAAAATATCTAAGAATTTATTTTGTTTTGGTTTGGTTTTGGAATGCTACGGTCTACTTTTTGCAACACGAAGGCTAATGAGACCGGTCTCACAAAAAATACCTCCTCTAATTTTTATTTTAATATTACATCCGTCTCTATTTATAAAAAACGATGCAACTACAAATGTGTATGTATATGATATATGTATATTTATTTGACTTGTTTGTGTTTACAAACAAAAGAGCTGTGTTTAGCATGAATAAAGTATTAATACATGTTAAGTAAAATTGGAAAAAAAAAATATAAATGATTTTACACACCTTTGGGTTTTAATTCCTCGTATTTCTGCTCCCATAAAATCCGGGTTTTTTGCCAAGAAAGAAAACATTGACATGCTGTCAATTTTCGGGAGGTTGTCTGATTGGTAAATCCAGGTAGAAGAGAGATTTATGACAAATTGAGATAACTAAGCTATCTAGATCGATAAAATGAACCTTCAGGTTTAAATAAAAATAAATTATGATAGCTAGAAAATTTCAAGAACTTGCAAAAACAAAATCGGAAAATAGTGCGCGCTTAAAAGCAATACAAAAATATTGGTCTGCATGAACGATGACATCACAACCAATCACGGAGCTTTTTGATGTCACGTGATTTTCGCTTAACTTTAAAATTAATTTTTTAAATGATGGACCCAGTTTTTTACATTTTTGAGAACATTTTTGGAATCTACGAGTCTGAAATTACCAGAAAAACACTAAGTTGTTCGAATCCCCCACATGTGCAAATTCCTCAAAGCCGTTTAAAGATTTTAAATTTCTTTTCATCATATTTAAAATATCTAAGAATTGATTTTGTTTTGGTTTGGTTTTGGAATGCTACGGTCTACTTTTTGCAACACGAAGGCTAATGAGACCGGTCTCACAATAAATACCTCCTCTAATTTTTATTTTAATATTACATCCGTCTCTATTTATAAAAAACGATGCTACTACAAATGTGTGTGTATATGATATATGTATATTTATTTGACTTGTTTGTGTTTACAAACAAAAGAGCTGTGTTTAGCATGAATAAAGTATTAATACATGTTAAGTAAAATTGGAAAAAAATATAAATGATTTTACATACCTTTGGGTTTTAATTCCTCGTATTTCTGCTCCCATAAAATCCGGGTTTTTTGCTAAGAAAGAAAACATTGACATGCTGTCAATTTTCGGGAGGCTGTCTGATTGTCTTTTGGTAAATCCAGGTAGAAGAGACATTTATGACAAATTGAGATAACTTATCTATCTAGATCGATAAACTAAACCTTCAGGTTTAAATAAAAACAAATTTTGATAGCTAGAAAATTTCAGGAACTTGCAAAAACAAAATCGGAAAATAGTGCGCGCTTAAAAGCAATACAAAAATATTGGTCTGCATGAACGATGACATCACAGCCAATCACGGAGCGTTTTGATGTCACGTGATTTTCGCTTTACTTTAAAATTAATTTTTTAAATGATGAACTCAGTTTTTTACATTTTTGAGAACATTTTTGGAATCTACGAGTCTGAAATTATCAGAAAAACACTAAGTTGTTCGAATCCCCCACATGTGCAAATTCCTCATTGTTAGCAGTTATTGCATTGGCGAGCTCTGTCTATAAATGGTTTAATCTTATTTCTTCGAGCCACAAAATAATTTTATCGGGAAGGTTTTGCCCGATTTTTGTCACTAGGATAGTTTTTAATGTTACACGTTTGCCCTCAATCAGCTTTTGAAACCGACGCACTTCAGAAACTGGCACGCCGGTTGCCGTAAGTTCCTCGGCCACCTCGCTGCAAGTTACATTTTGCGGAACGTCATATAAGAAATTTGGTAGTGAGAGTATCTGGGATTAAGCGGGGTAGGATAGGTACCGAAGTAAATTTTTTATATTTAGTAGCTGAATGGCAGTGGTGTTGTCATCAGCTACGCAAACTATTTTTCCATTTCTCGTTGCTTTTAAAAAATTGAGCTTTATGTTGGGACCCACGAGGCGTACAAGTTAATCTTTTAATTTTTGGGGTGAAAATTGGGGATATTCCCTTCAGGGTTTTCTAGGAAGATAGTAAGAGGCCCCACTCCTTGAGCCTCATTCAAAAAATTGAGCTGCTGGAAATTCGCCGACCAGAAGTTGTCGTCATCCGACGACACCTCCATACCGAAAAAAACAAAAACAAACTCACTTACCTCATAAACGCAGGTAGAAGGGAGAAAAGAAAGAAGAAAGCGCAGCAGAAAGCAAAAACCGAGGTAAACAGAGAAGAAACAAACTAAAAAAGATATCCAAAAGCTGTGAGGACACCAGAAAAGCTCGAGAGAGATAAGCCGCCACGTGTCTTCAAGCACCGTTCCACCAAACAGTACCTACAAGATGATTTTAACAAATTTACACAAGCTCGACAGAGGAGCTTCTACACATTGAAACGGTACCCAGCTATCTGCGCATGCTCATGGATTATGCTCTTATTTCTAGGAGCTTCTGCATAGTGAATCGGAACCCAGCCACCTGCGCATAGACCAGACACTTGTGGATACAACAGGAGAGTCTGTGTCCAGCCAACACTTCCTAAAGAGAGGACACCTCTCTTTAAGAGGTGTTGGTCCAGCAAGGCTCCAACTCCGACGCATGCGCATTTGATGGCTACCCCCCAAAAGAGAAAGGAACGGTCAATCAGAGACTAAAGCACATTTATTTATGGCCATTTTTTATTGAATATTCTAGAAATATTATTCTATACGATTTATTGTTTACACTGAAATGAAATTGTTTTATTTCAGACTTAGTATATTTTAATAGAATGATTTTTGAGCAATGCTCTTCTTCTAGATCTTGTTTTTTATTCAAATTTTTATCAAGTGTTCCTTTTTGAGTACTATGTACCCTATTGACTATGGCAAAAGGTTTTTATTATTAGTTCAAGGGGCAATCACAAAACAGATAAGAATCGCATATAAAGTTCAAATACCATCAAATGCATGTTTTAAAATATTGGAAATATAATTTTAAAATATTGAAAAATATTAGACTAGCTCTAAATATTCCCTTGGTTACAAAGCTGTAAGTGCTACCAGGTCCGAAATTTTTTTTTAAGCCTGGTGATATTCGTACGGTCGCTTATAAGCGATTCCAAGCCAAAATTTGGTACGACCTCTTCGACGACATAGTAACCCTATAACCTGAAAAATCGGTCGAAACTGCAGGGTGAAACAGTTGTCTGTGCATTTTTAAACTCCGTGTGATAAGCCTTTAAGTAAATTCCCAGCCAACCATAGCAAAACGGCGCCAAAGCATAATGGGATTTTGTTTGAAAAAACATCTGTTCAGGTCTTCGAATTCATTTCTTTCCCCGCATTTTGAGGTAACCTATATGGCATGAGGTCGGGTTTTCTAAGGTCCAGATGTTTCCATAAATAATCAACGTCCACGTTATCTCCTTTCGACAAATATTGAACACTAAAAAAATATTTTTAAGTACGTGGTTTTGACTCACAAAATATAACATATGCACACGGTTACATACTTCTTTCTATAAACTAAGAAAAAAATTCAGCTTAAAATTTTTTATTTCGAAGTTGAAAAGAAATATGGATAAGAAGTGACGTAAAGGTGCTGCATAAAAACCCATTCGTGCCATAAGAATAACTTTTTTTTAAGGAACTGCAATAAAAAAATCAGAGATTTATCATTATTCTGAATATGCATTTACTTCCAGATTTTCAGATATTCCCTTTAACTTCGACATTTTGTAAAATTAAGGAAAGGATACTAAATCTACAACTTTTCTTTTGCAAGCTTATCGTTAAAACAGCGAATATAATAAAAGTACAATAATTATTATAGCAAAATAAAGTAAATTTGCCTTAGCTTGCGCTACGGTATACTGTTTTGCTACACGAAAGCTAATGCGACCAGGGCGGCACACTACTACCACCATCCATGCCAGTAGTGGGATTCGATCCTGCCAATTCTACTAATAAATAGAGCGCGTCACACATCCGGCCATCATTCGACAAGACAACTGTAGAACACTCGAGATTAATTATTCTGATTTGTAATTGTAAAGTAAATAGCTTTCCCATGAGTATATTTTTTTGTGCTTCATATGTGTTGGTTTCAAAGTATGCAAGAGATATATTTATTATACTTAAATGTAGTTATTTTTATTTTATGATTTTTGACACGTAATATTATTTGAAATGAAATCACGAAAATGAAAAATAATCTAAAGAGGTGTTTTGCCCCCAAATTGCAAAAATCATTACTTCAACGAAACATATATTACTTTATATTGTCCAACATAAAATAACATATTTAAGCAATTATTTAGAATATAAGTTCCAATATATTAAGAAGCTAACTGCTGTTAGCTGAGTAAATGTAATGTTCCTTTATCTTCTATTTTAACAAATTACTAAAAGATAAACAATAACAACTGCTTTTCTAATACTGAATGGCAACCCCAAACCTGTTTGGTTATCGTAAATCTTTAAATACACGGAAAGTAGACGTAAAGCTTATCTAAAGGTACCCTCCTGCCTTAGGGCCGAACCTTTCTTAATAAAAGTGTTTTCTGTATACGTAGCATAATATTGATACATAAGAGAATTAAATATAAAAAAAAACCTATTAGCAATCACCTCTATTTTTCTATTAGCCTATCCTATTAGCAATCTACCCATTCGGATATTGTTCGGCTCAAACTCAAAGGGTTAAAATTCGAAGAAAGTTAATTTGCAATCCATTAAAAGTAATAAAAAGGTATGCATCATGTAGTGTGTGCAAACATCTTCATTTAGGTAAGTAAAGGTAACAACCTTGATGATCACTGAAATATATCCATTATTATTAACTGTATACTTATGACTGGATCTTCAAATTAATTAATCTTCTTACTCAACGAAAACTACTACAGCACGTATTAGCTTTGTTAATTTATAGTAAAACTTTTAGAATCCTTTCAATTGAATTTGAAATAAAATATGAATAAATGAAATACATCAATATCAATAAATTAATATGAATACATCAATATGAATAAATTATCGCTCCTCTAGGAAGTTACTTGTAAGAGTTTTAAAAAATATCCATGATATAAATATTTTATTCATATTTTAACTGCATTTATTAGTTTTTTACGTAGCGATTTTGTTTGGTTTGGAGTGCTACGGTTTACTATATTGCTAAACGAGAACTATTAAAACCAGGACCTACAACCGTCCTAATGGCTACGCAAATCCATGTCAGCAGTGGGACTTGAACCTACGAGTTGTGGTACCAAAAAAACAGTCCCCTATTCGTCGGTCATCGTTCGGTCGTGGTAATTTAAAGATCTATATTTAGATTTTTGGGCGATAATTATTCAAAATAATTTTAAAATATAAGACAAGCATATACATAGTATAGAGTAAAAAAAGTGTAGTGTTTTAGGGGCCTTAATATAAGATGCAGATGTTCACGAAAACATATTTATTCACAAATCACGTTATATGTACATTTTTAAGCTTGAAGTTATTGTTCTCATGTTCTTAACCCCAAAACAGAATTCTCTTGTTTTTCTGTTTATCTGTCTGGTGTTGCCAGATTCCAATTAATACAGAGTTCTTTTATTACAAGCATTAACAGGGATTTACAACATTGCAGGTTACACACATTGATGAAACCTGAAAGGGAAAACTTAAGAACATCCACGTTATGCAGCTATGATGCTCAATTATAACTACGCACGTTTTATGTGTACCATAAAAATGAACGAGATAGTTAATAATATTAGCAAGAGATGGAGCAGTTTAAGAAGCCTGCTTTGAAGGAAGTAGGGAGTTTTGGTAGTTTGAATGTCAGGATAACATGTTTTGTGTTGATTACTCTTCTGTCTCTTCGGACAGCAATGACATTTCATGTTTTCTAGAATTTCCGATCCGGAGATGACGACTCGGGATTGATTTAAACTTTTATTGATGTTATGTTTACGGAAACAGTTCTATTGCCTATGATTTTTAGGGTCATACCCCAGTTCGGGGGCAGCTACTCCCAGTTCAGTGTGCACGCCAAGCGTGGGTGATATCGCCAAATACTAGAACCCAGTTTTCTGGCAAACCTTGCTTTTTTTTTTTACAAGCTCCTAGAACCAGGTATTCCACTCAGACTGTGATTGGCTGGTAAGTACATTGGCAGCGATTTCTAAAACTGGCGAAATATCTTGTATACAATTAATCTTTTGATAGTTTTAAAATAATTTCATTAATTAGCAACTGTATTTTATAAATATAACTAAATATTTTATAAGCATAATTACCTAAATATAACCAACTAATACTTATATTTTGCTTAATTTGCACCTATTGCAACAATTCTGCACTGTTTAGTTCAATAAACAACATAAAAGTTGTCTTTTAAATATATCAAAAACTCAAATTTAAATTTGTATTCATCTTAATTATTCATCAAAATTTCAAACCTTTTTTTTTTTTGTTCAAAATATGCTTTGAAATTGGGCATAAACTTAATACACAAATTGTAAACATCACTTGGCGACAATTTGGCGATCACTTGTACAAAAATAGAGCCAAAAACATGGCGGCGGGGCCCCTGGAACTTGGAATTTACCTCATTAACAATAACTGGTAAAAATAGGCAGTCACATTGGATTATTCAGACAACAATGTTTGTTCTCAGTTTATTTTAATGGACAGTAAACTGTCTGATTTAAGCATGAAAAAGTTACTCATTGAAAGTATATTCAGTAGAGTAATTTAGAAGCTTATTATTTCCTATCAAAGAATACTCAAAAAGAATTCTTTTTTACTCTTTAGTAAGCGAAATAATTATTTAATATTGCTGTATAATTTTGATATGAATAATAAAATTTAAACTTATGAATATTCTTTGATAGAAAAATGTAAGGTTCTAAATTCTTATATTAAATAACCTTTTTTTCAGAACAATATTTTCATCTTTAAAAATCAGGCTGTGTACTGCCCATTATAGGCAGCTTGAGGTATAAAGTTTATAGTAGCAAAAATTGATTTAAAAATTTAAAATTAAAATAAATACAAAGAGATAGTAAAAAATTGACAATTAAAAATAAAAATTAATATTAAAAATTGTTAAAAATGTAAATAAAATATTAGAAATAAATATTGGAAATAAAATAGAATATTAGTAAATATCAAAATAGGCTAATAAAAAATAATAATTTTATTAAAATATAATAAAATATTAGAAATGATGCAATCACTTCTCAACCTCATTTCTTAGCAAAAATTAATTTTATAAACTTAAAACGACATAAACTAACAAAAATGAAAATAAAAAATTTAAAGCTCGACTAACCAAAAATGAAAACGTGAAAATAGAAAATAAAATTAAAATATTGTCAAAAACGTAAAATAATTCCAAAGTTGCCCAAGATCCTACAAACTTACTTCTACAGTTTTAGTTAATATATTAGTGAATAGATGGAGCCAGTATACCAAGCAATTTCCCTCTGGAACTGTAGCACCGAAATTGGCTGTCCGGATCAAATGGTGTAATAATCATGTGCCGTATCTAAAACGTGTATGATAATGAATAAAACTCATTTCGCAGACCCGGAGTTCAGAAGCAGACCTAGGGCTTCTTTACTCATTTAAATTCTTTCTTTCTTTCTTCAAATACTTTTTCACTTTTATTTTATGACTATTTTTAGGCACTTGTAGGCTTTAAACACATTAATATCTAAGCTAAATACTTTTGTCTACCCATCACTACAGTTCTCTGTTTTGGAATAGTCCCGCTGCATAACAATGCTACTTTTATATGCTACTCTTTCTTACTATATTATTTTCTTATGCAAAAATTTTAATTTTTTTTTCTGTACGATTCTCTTAATATTATTGTTTTTTCATTACTTTAGACATTTTTATTTCTTTCTAATCATATTTTCTCACATTTTATCATATTTAACCACTTTTGATATTTTTACTTAACTGCCTTCTTTTTTAATTTATATTTACTTTATATGTATATATGTATATATTTTCCTTTTTACTATTGTATTATTAATGTAACTGGCATCTTGATATACAAATTATTCATTATGAACCGCTCCCTTGTTAAATATCTTACATTGCTTACTGGAGATATGCCCAACCGGGTGAGGTGATCTGAAGATTACCCTTTATATGGAAAGATGAATAATGAATAAAACTCCATGTTTGTAAGTCGGAACAATATTCTTATCTGTTAGATCTTCACATATTTTCCACTATGTATATTTTTGTCATAAAATGATGGCAATAGAAAATTTATATTCATCTCTAAAATAAAGGGTATCTGCCAAAATAAAATTTTTCAAATCCATGACTTTCCCTGATTTAGCAGATCATTTTCCATGACTTTAAAAAGCTTTCGTTAAAAGTATATATGAATAAAACTTCTGATGTACATACAAATAAAATATACGCTTTTAGAGAAATTACAGGAATTTTATCATAAAAAAACTATAAACTTACTTTATAAGTGTTAATAAACTCACATACATAAAAATAAATTGTTGTATCTACATACCTAAGTTTAATCATATAGCCATTTTTTCAATGAAAATGTTTAATTTTGAATTCATTGTATTTTGGTATTATCCGGGTGACCATGAATAATAGCCAAATATAACCCTATAATGTTTATATACAATATCCCTAGAGATAAATTTATATTTTGTGCAAAAATCTTAACTAATTTTTATTAAAAAATAATTATTATTATATTAATAAAATTTTAATCTACAATTAAAGAAAAAAACCAAAATAATATACATTTACCCACCCATTAAGCTTTATTGCTTTGAGTTTCCTTGGTGAACAAATTTTACTTGGTCAATAGGATAATACATAAATACCAAACTCAGTAACTTCAGCCAAATGACAAGTAAATATAGAATTAAACAATTCAATGCATTTTTTTTAATCTGTAGTTTAGCAGATCCATGACTTTTACTCATTTTACTTGAAAAATCAAGCCTTTCCAGGACAAAATTAATCCATTGTCTAAATCCATGATTTTCCATGACTTTCCAGGTGCGCGGAAACCATGAAAATATTATACAGTTTAAAATGTAACCTAGGATTTAAAATTATGTAAAGAATTTACATAAGCTTATATCCTATCTAGCACTCCTACCTAGACACTTGATTTGCTTTTTAAACTAGTATTTTATCTTTTATATTGGCATACTTTTCATTTAAGGATCGCCATAAAAATTGGTTTTTCAATGAAGAATTTCATTTCATTTCATTTTTTTTTTTTTTTTTGCATTGTTAAAAATTACCACGTTTTAGATTTTGCAAATAGTATTATATTTTGTTTTTAAAATCACCATACTAACTGAAGATGTAATAATTTCATTAGAAATATAATCTCTAAGTAGAGTTGTGAGCAGTGGAAAAAACCCAGTTTAAACCCGGGAAAAAACCACGTTTTTTGGGAAGGGAATTTTGAAAATTTCCAAAACATGGAAATTTTGAAGTATTTTTAAGGTCGCCAATTCCTATGACACAATGAGAACCACCATTTTTTTCTGTCTTTTTTGTAGACCTCAAAAGTTGATATTCTCACAAAATTTAACTATTATATGCTATGAAACAAAAACTGAATAATTGGGATTACCTAACTATATTTGGCAAATTATCATGTTTAGCATGAAAGTATGAGTATATTTTTCCTTTGAGAAATATCCAATATTTTTATTATTACATAAATATTAGGCAATAATGTCTAGTGTCACAAAACCCATAAATCATTATTTTCTTGGATAACATCATTCTCTCTCTCTATATATATATATATATATATATATATATATATATATATATATATATATATATATAGATATATATAATGTGTACGTGTGTAGAAATTGGACACAAAATGCAACAGTGTCAATTAATGACACCTTTAAATGATATTTTCTATTAGAGTTTTACTTGGCAGTAAAACTCTCATAGAAAATAAGATTTCTAAAATAATTATGAAATTGTGTGAGAATAAAAAAATTTTTGTTCAAAATGCTTAAACATACAGGAATTAAAGCAAATTTCCTGAATAAAAGTTTATTTTCCAAGTTTAAATACATGACATTATTGCAAATTTCACAGAATAAGTATTTAACATAAAAAAATACATTACAAGCAAAAGATTTCACAATTATCAAAACGACGTTCAGCATTAGAAATGTACTCCTGAGAAAAGGCTCTTTAACTTGCAAGTAGTGAGACCACTCAAAACAACAGGTATGATGATTTTTCAACAACAATGAGGATGTAATGCATTAAAATTGGTTTCCCTAAACAGTTGTCTTTATGTAATTAGTAAACTGGAATTATTTCTTGTTAGGATTCAATTGTTAACAAAGGTAAAAAAATGCACCTCTGGACTAATAGCTAAAACGTTTATTTTAAAAATTCTTGAACAGCTTAAAACACAAAATACAGGCAATATAATACCATACAAAGCAGCACAGCAATTTGTGAATGAATAAACAATTAACAAACAAAACTATGAATAAATCATAGGTAAACTTTAATATTGATAGATGCTTAATATTGACCATCATTAAGAACTTATGACTACAGATGAAAAAAAGTATGATTCAAAAAGATTCAAAGGTCCTTGATGTCTACCAGGAAAGCAATAATTCTAATTATGCACAGGATTGCTGAAACAACATTTTAAGCAAAGAAAGTTTCTTATCTATGTTGCAAGGCTTTATTTCAACATGTGTATGGCAATCACTCTTTAACAACAAAAGTAATTCATGATTCTTTCTGTATAGTAAAAACATGATTTCTCCAGAGTATGGGAGCAAAGATGAACATTAAAGTTCAATATTTTATAAAATAATTTCTTACATACAACATAAGCATGTGCTTTTTCCTCAGTTTGGGAACAAAGATGAACATTTAAGGTTATTTTTTGAGAGAATTTCTTACATGCACTACTAGCATATGGTTTCATCCCAGTGAGGAAATGAAGATGAACATCTAAGGTGCTTTTGAGAGAGAATGATTTCTTACATACAATAGAACCATATGGTTTCTCCACATTCTGGGAACGAAGGTGAACATTTAACTTGCATTTAGAGAGAATGATTACTTATATACATTACAAGCACATAGTTTCTCCCATTTGTGCAAAAAATGATGAGCATTTAAGAGGCTTTCTTCAGAGAAGAATTTCTTTCATAGACTACAAAAATAGGGTTTCTCCCCAATGTGGGTACAATGTTGAATACCTAAGCTGTATTTCCAAGATAATGATTTCTTAAAGTACATCCATAAGGTTTCTCTGCATTTTCGGAACACAGATGAACATTTAATCTGCATTTTTGAGGGAATGAATTCTTATATATAATTCAAACATATGGTTTCTCCCTAGCATGGGAAGGAAGATGAACATTTAAGTAACCTTTTTGAGAGAAGGATTTTTCACATACACTACAAACATATGGTTTCTCCCCAGTATGGGAACGAAGATGAACATTTAATTTGGATTTTTCAGAGAATGATTTATTACATACAGTACAAGTGTATGGTTTCTCTCCAGTGTGGGAACGAAGATGAACAGTTAAGTGGCTTATTTGAGAGAAGGATTTTTCACATACACTACAAGCATATGGTTTCTCCCCATTGTGGGAACGAAGATGAACAGTTAAGTGGCCTATTTGAGAGAAGGATTTTTCACATACACTACAAACATACGGTTTCTCCCCAGTGTGGGAACGAAGATGAATATCTAAGCTGGATTTACTAGAGAATGGTTTCTTACATATAATACAAGCATATGGTTTCTCTCCAGTGTGGGAATGAAGATGAATATCTAATCTGTCTTTCCGAGAGAATGATATCTTACATATACTGCAAGCATATGGTTTCTCCCCAGTGTGTGAACGAAGATGAAGAGTTAAGTGGCCTTTTTGAGAGAAGGATTTTTCACATATACTACAAACATATGGTTTCTTCCCATTGTGGGAACGAAGATGAACAGTTAAGTGGCCTTTTTGTGAGAAGGATTTTTCACATACACTACAAACATATGGTTTCTCCCCAGTGTGGGAACGAAGATGAACATTTAAGTCGCTTTGTTGAGAGAAGGATTTTTCACATATACTACAAGCATATGGTTTCTCCCCAGTGTGGGAACGAAGATGAACATTTAGGTTGCTCTGATGGGAAAAGGATTTTTCACATACACAACAAGCATATGGTTTGTCCCTAGTGTGGGAACGAAGATGAATATTTAAGTACCTTTTTGCAGAGAATGATAGCTTACTTACAGTACAAGGATAGGGTTTCTCTCCAGTGTGGGAACGGAGAGGAATATCTAAGCTGTCTTTCCGAGGGAATGATTTCTTACATATACTGCAAGCATATGGTTTCTCCCCAGTGTGGGAACGAAGACGAAAAGCTAAGTGGCCTTTTTGAGAGAAGGAATTTTCACATACACTACAAACATATGGTTTCTCCCCAGTGTGGGAACGAAGATGAATATCTAAGCTGGATTTCTTAGAGAACAATTTCTTACATACATTACAAGAAAATGGGCTTTCCTTACTGTATATGGAACTAAATTGATCCAATGTGCTTTTATCCATATCAACAAAAATAGAAGTCTGACTAATACATATATCTTAATTTAATTTTTAATGGCCTATTTCAGTAGAAATACTGTTTTAAACATCTTCAAAATTGTATATACGTTTATATCTGATTTTTGCGAAAATATTAATTTTTATACCTAGTATATATATATATATATATATATATATATATATATATATATATATATATATATATATATACTTTATTTTTTTAAAATAATTTGCACTTGCTTAAAAATTCTCCCATATAAAGACAACCTGTTCTGATATCTTCAATTTTAAAAAAAGCAATTAGAAGTGTAGAGTTGTATGAACATCTTCTACTTAAGTATAAAGCTCTTTGTCCACAAAAACATCAATATTATATTCTGATGTCAAGTACCATTTATAGAGGAATTCTTTAAAAGAAATGTAACCTGCAAAGTAATAAAACATATACTAGTATCCAAGTTTTGTCTCACTTTAAATTTTTTGTTTTTTAATTTGGTGTAGATGGGGACAAACTATAAATTGGACAGTAGTAAACTTTAACAGTAAATATTGTCTTAAATCGCAGCATAAAAACATTTTAATTTTACACATTTTATTAATTTAAATTTAAATAAGTTTATTTTCAAATTTATTTTTAAATTTCTAAAATTATAAATATTAATAAATTTTTCAAAAACAATACTTAAACTACTATGAATTATATTTTTATTTGTTTAAACTTCCTTTACTGCTGAATATAGAAGGTAATCTGAATTTGATGTAAAAACTAATAAGTTCATTGAATATTTGATTTTTAATAATTTAACATAATAAAAAATGAAAAAAAAACCCAAACGCTACAACTGTTCAATGAAACACCATCTTAAAATACCAGGGTTTTTGTTAACATGGTATCCCATTGACCCTAAAAACTCTAAAGGGTAAAAGAATAAAAAGTTTACAATCTTAAAGGGACACGACATTGACTAATTTTGAATACCACAGACCTGAAATATTGATAAAAGGAAAGTAGTTTTCTGTTCTGGCGACACTTTCAGAAAGAAGTTTCTCTTGTAGGAAGATAATGAAACTAATCCTACAAATTAACTGCAAAAATACGAGAATGATTTCTTAACAAGCACAAACTTTAACCAGGGTAGGCAAAAACCAGTTTTTTTTCAGAAAAAAACCCAGCCCAATGGGTTTTTAGGGTTTTTGGGCATTTTCGGGTTTTATCAGGGTTTTTACTATAATTTTAATGGGTTTTAGATGCTTTTTTGGGGATTTGAAAACTATTCAGGTTTTTTGTTATATAAGAGGGCAGGATTTATAAATAATTATATGATTAAAATAAATTTAAAATGTTAATCACTTTTTTAAAATTTAAAAATCTATTTTAAATTATGCAGTAGAAATTTTTGTCTATATTAAAGGAAATCTCGAAATCTTAAAATAAATTTTTTTACATATTCTAAAATTTGTCTAACATACAAAAACTAGTTTTTAATGGCGATTATTTTATACTAAAAGTTGGCTTTGAAATAGTTGCTTTTGAAGTTTTTCTTTTCAATAAAATGTCTTAAAATATTGCTCCATATTTATTACCAGTATTTTGTTATTAAAGCATTCAGAAGATTTTTTTTTAGTTAATTTGTAAGTTATTTTGAAATTAATAAAGAAAAAAGTGCTATACGCAATCTATTTCATATATTTTTAAAGCAAGGATATATTTTTTACATCCTTTAGTGTGAAATTTTATACGATTTTTGAATTCCTCTACATGTGGCAGCTATGATAATAGCAATGAGACATAGCGGTAACATTGTGACTAAAAAACTGGGTAGAATTCAACCTACTTTATCCAGAAAAAAAGTACTTATCTTTTGCATTTTGTACATAACAATCAGTATAATTTTCTATAAGTTTGTTAGATTAGAGATAAACTGATAACACAAAGAAAATGTAGCTTCTGATACATTTTGATAAGGTACGCACTGTAAATTCAGATGAGACGCTCTTACATCAATTTTAAGAACTAAGTATTCCTACTATACCATTGTCTACGGCAGTGTTTTCAACAATTTTCAATTGGTCGTAAAAATTATAAAATTTATCTACAATTTAAATAACGGTACAGAGGTAACCAAAATTTTTAATTCTGTTTTACTGGTAATTTTTTTCCCAAAAGAATAACATAAAATGATATGTATTAAATAGTTATAATAATATTTCTTTTCTGAACCATGATATCAAATACAAAATGCTGAAAATTAATTAATATATGTTAACATTTTTAATCAGCAAAATTATAAAATTAAAGTTTATTTATTTATGTACTAATTAAATTGAAGAAATATTAGTGAAACCCTTAAAAAAATGCTTGACAGGAAGCATAAGCATACAAAGAATACATAATTAAGATTTAATAAATAATTTTAATTACTCAACATTTTTTAACAAATTTATTTGGAAAAGAGTAAATTGGTCCAGAATTTTATTACCTGAAGAAGAATTTATTTTTGCTCAAAGCAATCCAACTGTTAAAATTTCAGCAACATGTGTTTATCAATATCTCTTAAAACTAGAAAACTGAATCAAGGAACAGCATCACTCTTTTCTGTCTTCAAGAACATTGGATATCTGAGGAATAATGCTTTCCCAAAATGTCAAATGTTAAGAAAGGCAAAAATACACTCTTCTTTAAAAAAATTAATATACCTAAGAAAAAAAAAAAATTTAAGTGTCATAGTATGCCTACCACAGTCCTAGCATATGAATATTTAATGAATATATTTTTTATTTTATTAAGAGAGAAGATTAAATAAAAATTAAAACTGTAAATATATATATACGTGAGTGTGTGTATGTAATACTATACATATATGTAATACTGTACTACTATAATACTTTCTATACTTAATTATACTAATACTTTAAAATTATTTTCTGTAAACTGTCCACAAATTTATAAAATTTGATAAAACGTGTTTTTTTTAATTATAGTAACATTAGAGAAATTTAAGAACATCAAATTAACATCCTCTTAACTTAATCTTATTACTTCTTTGCATTAAAAGTTTTCACATCTTTGCATCATTATGTCATTAATCTTAACACTCTGATTAGTTAAATTGTTGAGTACAGTGTCATAAGTATAAAGTCAAAGTATCATAAAAAATCTTTTATAGAAATATTATGTTATAGGTTACTTGCACTCTCACAGCATTATATAAGTAAATGGAAAAAAAAATCTTGCCAAGAGAGCTCTAATAAAAGATGAATGTCTAAATAAACTGAAAAATTTTTATTCCCAAACACACACAATATATAAAAAATTAATAGTAAAAAATATATTAAAAAAAATAGAACCAAAATACTATAACTCCAGTAAGCCCTGTAAATGTTAAAAAGATAGGAAGAAAGATGGATTGGGTGTGGAAGGTTTACAACTTCCATACACAGTTAAAACAATTGTTTGAACAGACCTGATATATATATATATATACACATACATACACGCACTCATATAGAGAGACAGAGGGGAGAGGGGTAATGAACACATCTCAAACTGAATTAACGGGGGAAAAGTGATTTTAACATCTGCATTTTCAGATTTTGATGACTCTGGAAACAGTAGTTATAGATAACCATAATTTATTTTTCTTTTCACCTAAGACTTACAATATTTTACTATTATCCATATGAAATGTGTCTGTGACTTTTAGTTGCTAAAATTAGGATTATAAACATCAACGTTTAGTAACAGAATTATATAACACATGTTTATAAGATTATAAATTTGGAAAAAAAAAAGTCGAATTGTAAAAATATTTTTAAATACACCAAGATAAAAAATAGCAATTTGGTTCAATTTAATTATAATTTTAAATTAGAAAATTATTTTAAATCCCATAATTACTTTCAAAAGTGTTCAGCTAAATCACTATTCAATATATCAAAACTAAACATGCATAACATTGATTTGAACAAAAAATTTTACACATTTATCAATAAAATAGGGTATAATATTTAATACTACAAATATAATTGAACTTTGGAATATATCATTACTTACGTTTACACAGTATTACAACTATTTTTTATGTGAATTCCTAGATATTTTAATAATTTTAAAAATATTAACCCTCTTTCCAAATATTTTTAATCCATCAATTTTTATAACCATGTTTTGTCTTTTCTTTCATTACTTTCAAGCCTCAATAAATGCATGTTCTTGTTATACTATTAAAATATACATATTTTATTTTTATGTATGATGTATCTTACAAAATTAAATTATCATTGAATTACAATCAAAATTATTCTCTCTCAAAAAGACATTCGAATAATTTCTCTGTTTAATATTTTTTAATCCTTGCTGATGGTATGCTCATCAGATTCAACTTTAAAATATATTTTACCACTTCTAAGAATTAAATTGTGTTTTATTAAAGTAGTTTCTATGAGTATTAACTTACTCATAGAATTGTGACTAATATAAAAATTTATTTTTTTATTAATCAATTTGTAAGAAAATACTTTGTTTTTATTATTTTCTTTTGTTTGATGTATTTGTAAATACATCTTTCTTTTTCAAATAATAAACTTGACAAAATTTGCCTGTAATAGATATTTTGCAGAAGTTTACATTAAATCAGAATTTCCATACACTTTTATTTCAATTGTCACTAGCCAAAACTGACTAGGAGAGAAATGTGAATAATTTTTTTTATCCCCTTTGCATTGCACTGGATAATATGGTGTAATAAAAACCGGATAAGAACAGTGGCATATTTACAGGTAAGGGTAGGGGTTCAGTATGCACCTGGAACCACAAATTTTAGGAACAGTGTAGGTGTTATGTATTTGTCCAAAAAGATCCTTTTAAATTTTCATATTTATCATAACTTGACAAATTAAATAATATATCGCAATAAGTAACATTGATAGCTTTGATGTAAAAAGTTTTGGGAGTTAAGAATACTTGTTATTTTAAACAATCATTACATGTGTAAAATTAATTATATTAATTTCAATGTTTAAAAAGTGTTTCAAAGTTTTAGTTCTCTTCCAATAAAGAATAGTTCAGCTTCAGCTAATGCCATTTTGAAAATTTGTTAATCTGCAAACTATGCAAAAACAAAAATGGACATTAAGACCCTGAGCATTCTTTGTGATTCTTACTTAGAAATATAGATATACTGAAAAATGAGGAATTTGCACACGTGGGAGAGTGGAACAATTTTTTTTTTTTTTTTTTTTTTTTTTTTTTTTTTTTTTTTTTTTTTGAGAATTCCAGACGCACAGTAATTCCAAAAATGGTTTTCAAAAATGTAAAAAAAAAAAAAATGGGTTTATTACATTTAAAATTAATTTTAACGTTAAGAAAAAACTATGTGACTTCCAAAAGCTCTGTTACTGGTTGTGAAGTCATAGTTCATGAAGTTTTACTTTTCATATTTTATTAGCAAGCACTTTCTATCTGACAATTGCATTTTGCTCGTATTGTAAATTTTTCTCAATTTCAAAATTTATATCTACTCAGACCTTTTCTTAGGATCAGACTTTTTCTCAGATCTTTCAGATAATTTTATCAATCTGGATAATATATATATATATATATATATATATATGTGTACATTTGTTTATGATAACTCTTATCTGGATTCTAAAGAACAGTCCGACAGTATAGTGAAAATTCACAGCATAGCAATGTTTTCATTTTCAGAAATAATTCTGATTTTTTGGGAGCAGAAATATAAAAAATCAAAACGAAAAGATATATAAATTTTTTTTTCATATTTTTCAATTTAATTTCATGTACTTCACAAAAATATAAATGATTTATTAATACTATCGCAGCTATTCAGTTTGTAAAAACAGACAACACGTCAAACATATATATTTATACACATAAACACGTTTACTGTTGCAGTAACACATTTTATATAGAGAGATGGCAGTAATGTTGAAATAAAAAATTAGAAAAGTACTTATACGTCTTTTAATTGTAAGTTATGTATGGCCATTATTTTGATCTGGTAAAATAAAAAGTATTTAAAAAATATTTAATGTTCTAGCTGGAAATATATTAAAAAGCATTCTTGAAAGGAAACACTTAGATTATGTATTAAAACCACCATCACGCATGGTTCAAAGGATCCAAATTTTAAAAAAATTACAGCATATGAATGCTTTCGTTTTTGAAATAATCCTGATTTATTGGGAGCAGAAATACGAGAAATCAAAACCTAAAGATATGCAAAATAATTTTTCAGTTTATCTTCTTTCACTACAAATATATAAGTGCTCTATAAATTCTAACCACAATTATTCTGTTTTTAGACTCTGACAACACATTAAACATACTTATATTTATGCACACATACACATTTGTTGTTGCAGTATTACGTTTTTATATATAGAAATAGAAGTAACGTTTTAATGAAAAATTAGAGAAGGTATTAATATTTCTTTTAATTGGAAGTTATTTATGAACGTCATTTTGATCTGGTGAGATAAAAAATATCTGAAAAGTATTTTAATAATGTTGTTGGAAATGTTATATTAAAAAGCATTCTTGGATCAAAACACTAAGATTATGTAGTAAAACCCCCATCATGTATGATTATAAAGATCACCATTCTAAAAATCTCCATTTATTATCTTTCCTAAAGGTTTACCTTTTTTGTATGCAAAATACCAATTATTACATGTTTACATTCAGAGATTTGTCTCTGAATTATTTTTAATTAACACAATAATGGATATATTGCATTAAAGTTCTTTATGAAATAATTTATAGAAATGAATAAAGAAATTTTATAAAAATATATTAGCATAAAATGATAAATACATAAACAGAATGGCTTGTGCACTTTTGATTGAATGTTAATTTTAAGAATAGCATAAGCTTCACGAATACCTTGGGCCCCAAAAATTTAAACAAACATAAAACGTAATAGGAAAAAGAGTAAATATACATTACCATTTTTCTATGTAAACAGAACCTGTTTTTGATGCCCTATGGAATTAATGATGTATATATTTCAAAAAAATTAATACCGAGATTTTATTTGTTGCACTGAAATATGAAATTGATATTGTGTGTTTGTAATTTCAATATAAATATAAAATTCAGTATACTATTTACTAAAAAAAAATTGCTTACATTTTGAAATGTATGTATTTTTCAGATTTTTCATTGTACTTTTTATACTTATTTATACTACTTTTGATTTATATATTAAATACTAATACATTTTTATTGCTTAATATAAAATGTTAAAAAATTTTTATATAGTTTCTGGATTTAAATTTACATTTTAAAGCAATATCAGTAGAGTATTTAGAAAAAATACATTTATATATTTTTTCTAATTAGCATCCAATTTAATTGAAAGATGTCCCAGTGCGAACCTCTACATTCAAGAAAGTAGGTATCTAACAAGAAAATATTAAACTACCTTGAGAATACATAATTTTTTAAAGTTATGTATTAACTAATTATTGCAATTTATATCCTTCTTTATAAGCTCATTATACAGTAACTAAACTTTCTGAAAATACTGTAAAATGAGGAAATTTTAATCTAAAAACAGTTTTTTAAAACGTAGTATTAAAAAAAGCAAAGGTTTAATCATAGAAAAATGGTCATCACAAATCCAAAAAAATAATTTTTATGATAATTTGGTGTTTAATTTCTCAACCCTTTGACAGCATTATTCCATGTTTTAAGTATACTGGGATCTTTCGAGTGCTGATAATTATTTTTTAATTACAATTCATTGTTGTATTTGTACAGAGTGGCACAATAGAGTATTCAGTATATGACACTTTAATGTCAGACAAATAAAAAAAAATTTCTATATATGCGAATCTTTGAACAAAAACAAATAAAAAAGTTGCATACTCCCATATATACAACATACGCTGTCAGTGTTTTCATGAACTGCGACGTCACAAACTAGGCAGAGGAAAAGTAGTGTTTTTCGAGAGACATTAAAGAATTCCATATAAATCCCGGTAGATATCCCTAACTAGAGTCCCTAATGAAATGAAGAAAGGTACGATCCTGCATACTTTTTTGTCTTCTATTGTTTAAAAATAAAATTAGAAAAAGTGAAAATTCCTCTTTATGGCTTCCCTACACTATTATTACTAGAGTCACACCAATTCTAGATGTCTTAACTCTGTTGCATCACACAGCTATTTGATTTACACGCATATTGCATTTATCAACCGATAGAAACATTTTATTCTTATTCTTGGCAGAATAAAAATTTCTGACTTTAAAAAAAAAAAAAAAAAAAAAAAAAAAAAAAAAAAAAAAAAAAAACCAGTTAGACAAATTTTTTTTTTTTTTTTTTTGCCTACAACATTTTTTTTTATATATACTTTATTTTAGCAGCAAGATAATGTAAAAAAAAATTTATTTTAAAATAGATTTTTCATACAATTAAATTTAAACATCTATGGTCTGGTTTTGGTTTTGGTTTCGAGCACTATGGTCTATTGTTTAGCACACGCGGGCTAATGAGACCAGAACCTACAGCTTAAAGCCGATTCTGAATGCTAATAAGATTTTTAAAATAATTATGAAATTGTGTGAGAATAAAAAAATTTTGGTTCAAAATGCTTAAACATACAGGAATTACAGGAAATTTCATGAATAAAAGTTTATTTTTCAAGTTTAAATACACATGACATTATTGCAGATTTCACAAAATAAGTATTTAACATAAAAAAAAACATTACAAGCAAAAGATTTCACATATATCAATACATGTTCAGCATTAGAAATCTACTGAGAAAATGCCTTTAACTTGCAAGTAGTAAGAGAGCTGAAAACAACAGATATGATGATTTTTCAACAAACAATGAGGATGTGATGCATTAAAATTGGTTTCCAACAGTTGCCTTTATGTAAATGGTAAACTGTAATTATTTCTTGTTAGGATTCAATTGTTAAAAAAAGTAAAAAAATCTCTTTAATATTGATAAATGCTTAATATTGACCATCATTAAGAACTTATGTTTACAAAAAAAAAATACGAGTCAAAAAGATTCAAAGGTCCTTGATGTCTACCAGGAAAGCAATAATTCAATTATGCACAGGATTGCTGAAACAACATTTTCAGCAAAGAAAGTTTCTTATCTATGTTGCAAGGCTTTCTTTCAACATGTGTATGGCGATTAATCTTTAACAAAAAAAATTAATTCATGATTCTTTCTCTATAGTAAAAACATGATTTCTCCAGAGTTTGGGAGCAAAGATGAACATTAAGTTCTTTTTTATAAAATGATTTCTTACATACAACATAAGCATATGCTTTCTCCTCAGTCTGGGAACAAAGATGAACATTTAAGATTATTTTTTGAGAGAATGATTTCTTACATGCACTACTAGCATATGGTTTATCGCAGTGAAATGAAGATGAACATCTAAGGTGCTTTTTGAGAGAGAATGATTTCTTACATACAGTAGAACCATATGGTTTTCTCCACATTATGGGAAATGGTGAACATTTAACTTTGCATTTGGAGAGAATGCTTACTTACATACACTACAAACACATGGTTTCTCCATTTGTGCAAAAAAAGAAGAACATTTAAGAGGCTTTCTTTAGAGAATGATTTTTCTTACATACACTACAAAAATAGGGTTTCTCCCCAATGGGAAACAATGTTAATACCTAAGCTGTATTTCCAAGATAATGATTTCTTACAGTACAACCATATGGTTTCTCTGCATTGTGGGAACAAAGATGAACATTTAAGCTGCATTTTTGAGAGAATGATTTCTTATATATACAAACATATGGTTTCTCCCAGTGGGAAAAAGATGAACATTTAATTGGATTTTAAATGATTTCTTACATACAGTACAAGCATATGGTTTCTCTCCATTGTGGGAACGAAGATGAACATTTAATTTGGATTTTTAGAGAATGATTTTTCACATACACTACAATTGTATGGTTTCTCCCCAGTGTGGGAACGAAGATGAACATTTTAAGTGGCTTTTTAGAGAAGGATTTCTTACATACACTACAACATATGGTTTCTCCCCAGTGTGGAAACGAAAATGAACAGTTAAGTGGCATTTTCGAGAGAAGGATTTTTGACATACACTACAAACATATGGTTTCTCTCCAGTGTGGGATTGAAGATGAACATTTAATTGACATTTTTTAGAGAATGATATCTTACATACAGTACAAGTATATGGTTTCTCCCCAGTGTGGGAACGAAGATGAATATCTAAACTGAATTTATGAGAGAATGATTTCTTACATATACTACAAGCATATGGTTTCTCCCCAGTGTGGCAACGAAGATGAACAGTTAAATGGCCTTTTTGAGAGAAGGATTTCTTACATACACTACAAGCATATGGTTTCTCCCCCAGTGTGGGAACGAAGATGAACATTTAAGTTGCTTTGTTGAGAGAAAGGATTTTTCACATACACTACAAGCATATGGTTTCTCCCCAGTGTGGTAACGAAGATGAACAGTTAATTGGCCTTTTCGAGAGAAGGATTTTTCACATACACTACAAGCATATGGTTTCTCCCCAGTGTGGGAACGAAGATGAACAGTTAAGCTTTCTTTCGAGAGAAGGATTTTTACATATACTACAAGCATATGGTTTTTCCCCAAGGTGGGAACGAAGATGAACAGTTAATTGGCCTTTTTGAGAGAAGGATTTTTCACATACACTACAAGCATATGGTTTCTCCCCAGTGTGGAACGAAGATGAATATTAAGCGGGATTTCTTAGAGAATGGTTTCTTACATATAATACAAGGATATGGTTTCTCTCAGTGTGGAAACGAAGATGAATATCTAAGCTGTCTTTCCGAAGGAATGATTTCTTACATATACTACAAGCATATGGTTTCTCCCCAGTGTGGGAACGAAGATGAACAGTTAATTGGCCTTTTTGAGAGAAGGATTTTTCACATACACTACAAGCATATGGTTTCTCCCCAGTGTGGGAACGAAGATGAACAGTTAATTGGTCTTTTTGAGAGAAGGATTTTTCACATACACTACAAGCATATGGTTTCTCCCCAGTGTGGGAACGAAGATGAATATCGAAGATGTATTTCTTAGAGAACGATTTCTTACATACATTACAAGTAAATGGGCTTTCCTTACTGTATATGGAACTAAATTGATTCAATGTGCTTTTATCCATATCAACAAAAATAGAAGTCTGACTAATACATATACCTTAATTTAATTTTTAATGGCCTTTTTCAGTAGAAATACCGTTTTAACCATCTTCAAATTTGTATGTAAGTTTACATCTGATTTTTACGAAATTTAATTTTTATATCTAGTAGATATATTTATTTTTAAAATTATTTGCACTTGCTTAAAAAATCTCCCATCTAAAGACAACCTGTTCTGATATTTTGAATTTTAAAAACAGGAATTAGAAGTTTAGAGTTGTATGAACATCTTCTACTTTAATATAAAGCTCCTTGTCCACAAAAACATCAATATTACATTCTGATGTCAAATACCATTTATAGAGGAATGCTTTAAAAGAAATGTAACCTGCAAAGTAATAAAACATATACTAGTATCAAAGTTTTTACTGACTTTAAATTTTTTGTTTTTTAATTTGGTGAAGATGGGGGCACAGAATAAATTGGACAGTAGTAAACTTTAACAATAAATATTGTCTTAAATCAGAACATGAACACATGTTAATTTTACACATTTAATTAACTTTAATTTAAATAAGTTTATTTTCAAATTTATTTTTAAATTTCTAAATATTAATAAATTATTGAAAAAAAACTTAATCAACTTCAAATTATATTTTAGTTTAAACTTACTTTACTGCTGAATATAGAAGGTAATCTGAATTTGATGTAAAAACTAAAAAGTTCATTGAATATTCGATTTTTAATAATTTAACATATTAAAAAATGATAAAAAAAAAACACGCTACAACTGTTCAATTAAACACCATTTTAAAATACCAGGGTTTTGTTAACATGGTGTCCCACTGACTCTAAAAACTCTAAAGGGTAAAAGAGTAAAAAGTTTACAATCTTAAAGGGACATGACATTGACTAAATTTTGAATACCAGAGATTCAAAATATTGATAAAAGGAAAGAAGTTTTCTCTTCTGGTGACACTTTCAGAAAGAAGTTTCTCTTGTAGGAAGATAATGAAACTAATCCTAGAAATTAACTGCAAAAGTATAAGGATGATTTCTTAACAAGCGCCAAATTTAAAAGAGGCCTGTAGCCAGGTTAGCAAAAAACCCAGGTTTTTTCAGAAAAAACCTAGCCCAGTCGGTTTTTGCGCTTTTTTCGGGTTTTATCTGGGTTTTTACTATACTTTAATGAGGTTTAGATGCTTTTTGGGGATTTGAAAACTGTTCAGATTTTTTGTTATATAAGAGGACAGGATTTATAAATAATTGTATGATTAAAATAAATTTAAATCGTTAATCACTTTTTAAAATTTAAAAATCAATTTTAAATTATAGAGAATTTTTTTTTGTCTAAATTAAAGGAAATCTTGAAATCTTAAAATGAATTTTTTTACCAATTCTAAAATTTTTCTGACATCAAAAAACTAGTTTTTAATGGCGATTATTTTATACTAAAAGTTGGCTTTCTAATAGTTGCATTTGAAGTTTTTTCTTTTCAATAAAAGGTATTAAATTATTGCTCCATATTTATTAGCAGTATTGTGTTATTAAAGCATTCAGAAGATATTTTTTTAGTTAATTTTTAAGTTATATATGATAAGTAGCAGAATTAATTATATATATTATCCCCATGTTTATTTATTTGCAGTTGTTATATATATTTTTTTTCACAATTTTTCTTGTCCATTTTTCAATTAATTTTATCACATGTCATACTTCAATATTCTTATTTTTTTCATCATATATTCTTATTAACTTTGTTTAATTTATATTTTATTGTATTTGTTATACAGATAACTATTCTTCAATGAAAATTTTTTTTAAGTTTTTGTTTTTTCTAGCAGCTGAGACCCCCTCAAATTAAACAAAATCTAGGATCATTGTCAAAGATGAAATATGTAATATATATTATTGTACTCTTTATTGAAATATCGTTCTGAGCTTAAAATTATATGACTCAATTTTTTTTTTAGGAAAACCAGGCAGATTTCAAAGTACTTTATGCAAAAAAATTAACTTATCATTTGCATTTTATACATAACAATCAGTATAATTTTCTATAAGTTCGTTAGATTACAGATAAACTGATAACACAAAGAAAATGTAGCTTCTGATACATTTTGATAAGGTACGCACTGTAAATTCAGATGAGACGCTCTTACATCAATTTTAAGAACTAAGTATTCCTACTATACCATTGTCTACGGCAGTGTTTTCAACAATTTTCAATTGGTCGTAAAAATTATAAATTTATCTACAATTTAAATAACGGGTACAGAGGTAACCAAAATTTTTAATTCTGTTTTACTGGTAATTTTTTTCCCAAAAGAATAACATAAAATGATATGTATTAAATAGTTATAATAATATTTCTTTTCTGAACCATTGATATCAAATACAAAATGCTGAAAATTAATTAATATATGTTAACATTTTTAATCAGCAAAATTATAAAATTAAAGTTTATTTATTTATGTACTAATTAAATTGAAGAAATATTAGTGAAACACTTAAAAAAATGCTTGACAGGAAGCATAAGCATACAAAGAATACATAATTAAGATTTAATAATTTTAATTACTCAACATTTTTTAACAAATTTATTTGGAAAAGAGTAATTGGTCCAGAATTTTATTACCTGAAGAAGAATTTATTTTTGCTCAAAGCAATCCAACTGTTAAAATTTCAGCAACATGTGTTTATCAATATCTCTTAAAACTAGAAAACTGAATCAAGGAACAGCATCACTCTTTTTCGTCTTCAAGAACATTGGATACATCTGAGGAATAATGCTTTCCCAAAATGTCAAAAGAAAAAGGCAAAAATACACTCTTCTTTAAAAAAATTTAATATACCTAAGGAGAGAAAAAAAAATTTAAGTGTTAAAGTATGCCTACCACAGTCCTAGCATTTCAATATTCAATGACTATATTTTTTATTTTATTAAGAGAGAAGATTAAATAAAAATTAAAACTGTAAATATATATATACGTGAGTGTGTGTATGTAATACTAAACATATAAGTAATACTGTACTACTATAATACTTTCTATACTTAATTATACTAATACTTTAAAATTAATTTTCTGAAAACTATCCACATGTTTATAAAATTTGACAACATGTGTTTTTTTTTAATTATAGTAACATTAGAGAATTTTAAGAACATCAAATTAACATCCTCTTAACTTAATCTTATTACTTCTTTGCATTAAAAGGTTTCACATATTTGCATCATTATGTCATTAATCTTAAAACTCTGATTAGTTAAATTGTTTAGTAGAGTGTCATAAGAGTATAAAGTCAAAGTATCATAAAAAATCTTTTATAGAAATATTATGTTATAGGTTACTTGCACTCACACAGTAAATGTAAAAAATCTTGCGAAGAGAGCTCTAAAAGATGAATGGTCTAAATAAACTGAAAATTTTTATTCCCAAACACACACAATATATAAAAATTAATAGTAAAAAATATATTAAAAAAAATAGAACCAAAACACTTTAACTTCATTAAGCCCAGTAAATGTAAAACGGATAGGAAGAAAGATGGATTGGGTGTGGAAGGTTTACAACTTCCATACACAGTTAAAACAATTGTTTGAACAGACCTGATATATATATATATATACACATACATACACGCACTCATATAGAGAGACAGAGGGGAGAGGGGTAATGAACACATCTCAAACTGAATTAACGGGGGAAAAGTGATTTTAACATCTGCATTTTCAGATTTTGATGACTCTGGAAACAGTAGTTATAGATAACCATAATTTATTTTTCTTTTCACCTAAGACTTACAATATTTTACAATTATTCATATGAAATACGTCTGTGACTTTTAGTTGCTAAAATTAGGATTAAAAACATCAACGTTTAGTAACAGAATTATATAACACATGTTTATAAGATTATAAATTTGGAAAAAAAAAGTCGAATTGTAAAAATATTTTTAAATACACCAAGATAAAAAAAATAGCAATTTGGTTCAATTTAATTTTTAATTTAAAATTAGAAAATTATTTTAAATCCATAATTACTTTCAAAAGTGTTCAGCTAAATCACTATTCAATATATCAAAACTAAACATGCATAACATTGATTTGAACAAAAAATTTTACACATTTATCAATAAAATAGGGTATAATATTTAATACTACAAATATAATTGAACTTTGGAATATATCATTACTTACGTTTACACAGTATTACAACTATTTTTTATGTGAATTCCTAGATATTTTAATAATTTTAAAAATATTAACCCTCTTTCCAAATATTATTTTTAATCCATCAATTTTTATAACCATGTTTTGTCTTTTCTTTCATTACTTTCAAGCCTCAATAAATGCATGTTCTTGTTATACTATTAAAATATACATATTTTATTTTTATGTATGATGTATCTTACAAAATTAAATTATCATTGAATTACAATCAAAATTATTCTCTCTCCAAAAAGACATTCGAATAACTTCTCCGTTTAATATTTTTTTAATCCTTGCTGATGATATGCTCATCAGATTCAACTTTAAAATATATTTTACTACTTCTAAGAATTAAATTGTGTTTTATTAAAGTAGTTTCTATGAGTATTAACTTACTCATAGAATTGTGACTAATATAAAATTTATATTTTATCAATCAATTTGTAAGAAAATACTTTGTTTTTATTATTTTCTTTTGTTTGATGTATTTGTAAATACATCTTTCTTTTTCAAATAATAAACTTGACAAAATTTGCCTGTAATAGATATTTTGCAGAAGTTTACATTAAATCAGAATTTCCATACACTTTTATTTCAATTGTCACTAGCCAAAACTGACTAGGAGAGAAATGTGAATATTTTTTTTATCCCCTTTGCATTGCACTGGATAATATGGTGTAATAAAAACTGGATAAGAACAGTGGCATATTTACAGGTAAGGGTAGGGGTTCAGTATGCACCTGGAACCACAAATTTTAGGAACAGTGTAGGTGTTATGTATTTGTCCAAAAAGATCCTTTTAAATTTTCATATTTATCATAACTTGACAAATTAAATAATATATCGCAATAAGTAACATTGATAGCTTTGATGTAAAAAGTTTTGGGAGTTAAGAATACTTGTTATTTTAAACAATCATTACATGTGTAAAATTAATTATATTAATTTCAATGTTTAAAAAGTGTTTCAAAGTTTTAGTTCTCTTCCAATAAAGAATAGTTCAGCTTCAGCTAATGCCATTTTGAAAATTTGTTAATCTGCAAACTATGCAAAAACAAAAATGGACATCAAGACCCTGAGCATTCTTTGTGATTCTTACTTAGAAATATAGATATACTGAAAAATGAGGAATTTGCACATGTGGGTGAGTAGAACTTTTTTTTTTTTTTTTTTTTTTTTTGAGAATTCCAGACGCACAGTAATTCCAAAAATGTTTTCAAAAATGTAAAAAAAAAAAAAAGGGTTTATTACATTTAAAATTAATTTTAAAGTTAAGAAAAAACTATGTGACTTCCAAAAGCTCTGTTACTGGTTGTGAAGTCATAGTTCATGAAGTTTTACTTTTCATATTTTATTAGCAAGCACTTTCTATCTGACAATTGCATTTTGCTCGTATTGTAAATTTTTCTCAATTTCAAAATTTACTCAGACCTTTTCTTAGGATCAGACTTTTTCTCAGATCTTTCAGATAATTTTATCAATCTGGATAATATATATATATATATATATATATATATATGTGTACATTTGTTTATGATAACTCTTATCTGGATTCTAAAGAACAGTCCGACAGTATAGTGAAAATTCACAGCATAGCAATGTTTTCATTTTCAGAAATAATTCTGATTTTTTGGGAGCAGAAATATAAAAAATCAAAACGAAAAGATATATAAATTTTTTTTTCATATTTTTCAATTTAATTTCATGTACTTCACAAAAATATAAATGATTTATTAATACTATCACAGCTATTCAGTTTGTAAAAAAAGACAACACGTCAAACATATATATTTATACACATATACACGTTTTACTGTTGCAGTAACACATTTTATATAGAGAGATGGCAGTAATGTTGAAATAAAAAATTAGAAAAGTACTTATACGTCTTTTAATTGTAAGTTATGTATGGCCATTATTTTGATCTGGTAAAATAAAAAGTATTTAAAAAATATTTAATGTTCTAGCTGGAAATATATTAAAAAGCATTCTTGAAAGGAAACACTTAGATTATGTATTAAAACCACCATCACGTATGGTTCAAAGGATCCAAATTTTAAAAAAAAATTACAGCATATGAATGCTTTTGTTTTTGGAAATAATCCTGATTTATTGGGAGCAGAAATACGAAAATTTAAAACCTAAAGATATGCAAAATAATTTTTCAGTTTATCTTCTTTCACTACAAATATATAAGTGCTCTATAAATTCTAACCACAATTATTCTGTTTTTAGACTCTGACAACACATTAAACATACTTATATTTATGCACACATACACATTTGTTGTAGCAGTATTACATTTTATATATAGAAATAGAAGTAATGTTTAAAAGAAAAATTAGAGAAAGTACCTATATTTCATTTAATTGGAAGTTATGTATGAATGTTATTTTGATCTGGTAAAACAAAAAATATCTGAAAAGTATTACAATAATGTTGTTGGAAATACTATATTAAAAAGCATTCATGGATCAAAACACTTAGATTATGCAGTAAAACCCCCATCATGTATGATTATAAAGATCACCATTGTACAAATCCCCATTTATTATCTTTCCTAAAGGATTACTCAACTTTTTATGCAAAATACCAATTATTTCATGTTTACATTCAGAGATTTGTCTCTGAATTATTTTTAATTAACACAATAATGGATATATTGCATTAAAGTTCTTTATGAAATAATTTATAGAAATGAATAAAGAAATTTTATAAAAATATATTAGCATAAAATGATAAATACATAAACAGAATGGCTTGTGCACTTTTGATTGAATGTTAATTTTAAGAATAGCATAAGCTTCACGAATACCTTGGGCCCCAAAAATTTAAACAAACATAAAACGTAATAGGAAAAAGAGTAAATATACATTACCATTTTCTATGTAAACAGAACCTGTTTTTGATGGCCTATGGAATTAATGATGTATATATTTCAAAAAAATTAATACCCAAATTTTATTTGTTGCGATGAAATATGAAATTGATATTGCGTGTTTGTAATTTCCTTATAAATATAAAATTCAGTGTACTATTTACTAAAAAAATCGCTTACTATTTTAAATGTATGTATTGTTCAGATTCTTCATTGTACTTTTTATACTTAATTATACTACTTTTTATTTATATATTAAATACTAATACATTTTTATCGCTTAATATTAATGTTAAATAAAAAATTTATATAGTTTCTGGATTTAAATTTACATTTTAAAGTAATATCAGTAGAGTATCTAAAAAAATATATTTATACATTTTTTGAAATTAGCATCCAATTTAATTGAAAGATGTCACAATGTGAACCTCTATATTCAAGAAAGTAGGTATCTCTTAAGAAAATATTATAATACCTTGAGAATACATAATTTTTTAAAGTAATGAATTAACTAATTATTGCAATTTATATCCTTCTTCATAAACTCATTATACAGTAACTAAACTTTCTGAAAATACTCTAAAATGAGGAATATTTTAAAGCTAAAAACAGTTTTTTAAAACGTAGTATTAAAAAAAGCAAAGGTTTAATCATAGAAAAATGGTCATCACAAATCCAAAAAAATAATTTTTATGATAATTTGGTGTTTAATTTCTCAACCCTTTGACAGCATTATTCCATGTTTTACGTATACTGGGATCTTTCGAGTGCTGATAATTATTTTTTAATTACAATTCATTGTTGTATTTGTACAGAGTGGCACAATAGAGTATTCAGTATATGACACTTTAATGTCAGACAAATAAAAAAAATTTCTATATATGCGAATCTTTGAACAAAAACAAATAAAAAAGTTGCATACTCCCATATACACAACATACGCTGTCAGTGTTTTCATGAACTGCGACGTCACAAACTAGGCAGAGGAAAAGTAGTGTTTTCGAGAGACATTAAAGAATTCCATATAAATCCCGGTAGATATCCCTAACTAGAGTCCCTAATGAAATGAAGAAAGGTACGATCCTGCATACTTTTTTGTCTTCTATTGTTTAAAAATAAAATTAGAAAAAGTGAAAATTCCTCTTTATGGCTTCCCTACACTATTATTACTAGAGTCACACCAATTCTAGATGTCTTAACTCTGTTGCATCACACAGCTATTTGATTTACACGCATATTGCATTTATCAACCGATAGAAACATTTTATTCTTATTCTTGGCAGAATGAAAATTTCTGACTGAAAAAAAAAAAAAAAAAAAAAAAAAAAAAAACAGTCAGACAAATTTTTTTTTTTTTTTTTTGCCTACAACATTTTTTTTAATATATACTTTATTTTAGCAGCAAGATAATGTAAAAAAAAAAAAATTTATTTTAAAATAGATTTTTCATACAATTAAATTTAAACATCTATGGTCTGGTTTTGGTTTTGGTTTCAAGCACTATGGTCTATTGTTTAGCACACGCGGGCTAATGAGACCAGAACCTACAGCTTAAAGCCGATTCTGAAAGCTAATAAGATTTTTTAAAATAATTATGAAATTGTGTGAGAATAAAAAAATTTTGGTTCAAAATGCTTAAACATACAGGAATTACAGGAAATTTCATGAATAAAAGTTTATTTTTCAAGTTTAAATACACGTGACATTATTGCAGATTTCACAAAATAAATATTTAAAATAAAAAAAAAGACATTACAAGCAAAAGATTTCACATATATCAATACGACGTTCAACATTAGAAATCTACTGAGAAAATGCCTTTAACTTGCAAGTAGTAAGAGAACTGAAAACAACAGATATGATGATTTTTCAACAAACAATGAGGATGTGATGCATTAAAATTGGTTTCCCTGAACAGCTGTCTTTATGTAATTGGTAAACTGTAATTATTTCTTGTTAGGATTCAATTGTTAAAAAAAGTAAAAAAATGCACCTCTGGTCTAATAGCTAAAACGTTTATTTTAAAAATTGTTGAACAGCTTAAAACACAAAATACAGGCAATATAATACATACAAAGCAATTTGTGAATGAATAAACAATTAACAAACAAAACTATGAATAAATCATAGATAAACTTTAATATTGATTTGGAGTGCTACGGTCTACTTTTTGCAATACTAGGGCTAATGAGACCAGGACCTATAGCTTAAAGCCGATTCCGAACATCCATGTCACAGTGGGATTCGAACCCAAGAACTCCGTAACCGAAGGCCAGCACCCTAACCAATCGGCCATCGATTGACACTTTAATATTGATAAATGCTTAATATTGCCCATCATTAAGAACTTATGACTAGAGATGAAAAAAAAAAAAAAGTCAAAAAGATTCAAAGGTTCTTGATGTCTACCAGGAAAGCAAAAATTCTAATTATGCACAGGATTGCAGAAACAACATTTTAGCAAACAAAGTTTCTTATCTATGTTGCAAGGCTTTCTTTCAACATGTGTATGGCGATCAATCTTTAACAACAAAATTAATTCATGATTCTTTCTCTATAGTAAAAACATGATTTCTCCAGAGTATGGGAGCAAAAAATAAACATTAAAGTTCAATTTTTTATAAAATGATTTCTTACATACAACATAAGCATACAGCATATGCTTTCTCCTCAGTCTGGGGACAACGATGAACATTTAAGATTATTTTTTGAGAGAATAATTTCTTACATACACTACTACCATATAGTTTCATCCCAGTGAGGAAATGAAGACGAACATCTAACGTGCTTTAGAGAGAAAATGATTTCTTACATACAGTAAAACCATATGGTTTCTCCACATTTTGGGAACAAAGGTGAACATTTAAGTTGCATTTAGAGATAATGATTACTTAAATACACTTCAAGCACATGGTTTCTCCCATTTGTGCAAAAAAAGATGAACATTTAAAAGGCTTTCTTCAGAGAAGGATTTCTTACATGCACTACAAAAATAGGGTTTCTCCCCAATGTGGGAACAACGTTGAATACGTAAGCTGTATTTCAAAGATAATGATTTCTTAAAGTACAACTATATAGTTTCTCTGCATTGTGGGAACACAGATGAACATTTAATCTGCATTTTCGAGAGAATGAGTTCTTATATATAATTCAAGCATATAGTTTCTCCCCAGCATGGGAACAAAGATGAACATTTAAATTCGATTTTTGACAGAATGATTTCTTACATACACTACAAGTGTATGGTTTCTCTCCAGTGTGGGAACGAAGATGAGCATTTAATTTAAATTTTACAGAGAATGATTTCTTACATACAGTACAAGTGTATGGTTTCTCCCCGGTGTGGGAACGAAGATGAACATTTAACTTGCTCTGTTGGGAAAAGGATTTTTCACATACAGTACAAGCATATGGTTTCTCCCCAGTGTGGGAACGAAGATGATCAGTTAATTGGCATTTTTGAGAGAAGGATTTTTCACATACACTACAAGCATATGGTTTCTCCCCAGTGTGGGAACGAAGATGAACAGTTAAATGGTTTTTTCGTGAGAAGGATTTTTCACATACAATACAAGCATATGGTTTCTCCCCATTGTGCGAACGAAGATGAACAATTAAGTGGCTTATTTCAGAGAAGGATTTTTCACATACACTACAAACATACGGTTTCTCCCCAGTGTGGGAACGAAGATGAATATGTAAGCTGGATTTATTAGAGAATGGTTTCTTACATATAATACAAGCATATGGTTTTTCTCCAGTGTGGGAATGAAGATGAATATCTAAGCTGTCTTTCCGAGAGAAGGATTTCTCACATACACTGCAAGCATATGGTTTCTCCCCAGTGTGGGAACGAAGATGAACAGTTAAGTGGTGTTTTCGAGAGAAGGATTTTTCACATACAATACAAGTATATGGTTTCTCCCCAGTGTGGGAACGAAGATGAAAAGCTAAGTAGCATTTTTGAGAGAAGGATTTTTCACATACACTACAAACATATGGTTTCTCCCCAGTGTGGGAACGAAGATGAATATCTAAGCTTGATTTCTTAGAGAACGATTTCTTACATACATTACAAATAAATGGGCTTTCCTTACTGTATATGGAACTAAAGGGATCCAATGTGCTTTTATCCATATCAACAAAAGTAGACGCCTAACTAATACATATATTTTTAATTTAATTTTAAATGGCCTATTTCAGTAGAAATACTGTTTTAAACATCTTCAAAATTGTATATAAGTTTACATCTGATTTTTGCGAAATATTAATTTTTATACCTAGTAGATATAATTTTTTTTTTTTAAATTATTTGCACTTGCTTAAAAAATCTCCCATCTAAAGACAACCTGTTCTGATATTTTGAATTTTAAAAACAGGAATTAGAAGTTTAGAGTTGTATGAACATCTTCTACTTTAATATAAAGCTCCTTGTCCACAAAAACATCAATATTACATTCTGATGTCAAATACCATTTATAGAGGAATGCTTTAAAAGAAATGTAACCTGCAAAGTAATGAAACATATACTAGTATCAAAGTTTTGTAAGACTTTAATTTTTTTTTTTTTTTAATTTGGTGAGCATGGGGGTAAGAGGATGGGGGCATGAGGAAGGTAATCTGAATTTGATGTAAAAACTAATAAGTTCATTGAATATTTGATTTTTAATAATTTAACGTAATAAAAAATGAAAAAAAAACCAAACGCTACAACTGTTCAATGAAACACCATTTTAAAATACCAGGTTTTTTGTTAACATGGTATCCCACTGACCCTAAAAACTCTAAAGGGTAAAAGAGTAAAAATTTTACAATCTTAAAGGGACATGACATTGACTAATTTTGAATACCACAGACCCAAAATATTGATAAAAGGAAAGTAGTTTTCTTTCTGGTGACACTTTCAGAAAGAAGTTTCTCTTGTAGGAAGATAATGAAACTAATCCTAGAAATTAACTGCAAAAGTATAAGGATGATTTCTTAACAAGCGCCAAATTTAAAAGAGGCTTGTAACCAGGGTTGGCAAAAACCCGGGGTTTTTTTTTCAGAAAAAAACCCAGCCCAGTGGGTTTTTGGCCTTTTTTCGAGTTTTATCTGGGTTTTTACTATACTTTAATGGTGTTTAGATGCTTTTTGGGGAATTTGAAAACTATTCAGGTTTTTTGTTATATAAGAGGACAGGATTTATAAATAATTGTATGATTAAAATAAATTTAAAATGTTAATCACTTTTAAAATTTAAAAATCAATTTTAAATTATGCAGAAGAAATTTTTGTCTAAATTAAAGGAAATTTTGAAATCTTAAAATAAATTTTTTTACATCTTCTAAAACTTTTCTAACATCAAAAAACTAGTTTTGAATTGCATTATTTTATACTACAAGTTGGCTTTGAAATAGTTGCATTTGAAGGTTTTTCTTTTCAATAAAATGTCTTAAATTATTGCTCCATATTTATTAGCAGTATTTTGTTATTAAAGCATTCAGAAGATATTTTTTTAGTTAATTTGTAAGTTATTTTGAAATAAATAATAAAGAAAAAAGTGCTGTACGCAATCTATTTCATATGTTTTTAAAGCAAGGTTATATTTTTTAAATTCTTTATTGTGAAATTTACGATTATACAATTTTTGAATTCCTCTACATGTGGCAGCTATGATAATAGCAATGAGACATAGCGGTAAGCATCGTGACTAAAATACTGGGTAGAATTCAGCCTACTTTATCCAGAAAAAAAGAACTTATCTTTTGCATTTTGTACATAACAATCAGTATAATTTTCTATAAGTTTGTTAGATTAGAGATAAACTAATAACACAAAGAATATGTAGCTTCTGATACATTTTGATAAGGTATGCACTACAAATTCAGATAAGATGCTCTTACATCAATTTTAAGAACTAAGTATTCCTACTATACCATAGTCTACGGCAGTGTTTGCAACACTTTTCAGTTGGTCGTAAAAATTATAGATTTATCTACAAATTAAATAACTGGTAAAGATATAAACGAAAATTTGAATTCTGTTTTACTGGTAATTTTTATTCCAAAACACTAACATAAAATGACATGTATTAAATAGTTATAATAATATTTCTTTTCTGAACCTTGATATCAAATACAAAATACTAAAAAGAAATTAATATAATATATTAACATTAATCAACAAAATTATAAAATTAAAATTTATTTATATATGTATTAATTAACTTGAAGAAATATTAATGAAACTAATAAAAAAAATGGTTGACAGGAAGCATAAGAATGCAAAGAATAAATAATTATGACTTAATGAATAATTTTAATTACTCAACTTTTTTTAACAAATTTATTCAGAAAAGAGTAAATAATCCGGAATTTTATTACCTGATGAAGAATTAATTTTTGCGCAAAGCAATCCAACTGCTAAAATTTTAACGGCATGTGTTTATCAATATCTCTTACAGCCAGATATCTGAATCAATGACTCTTCATGTCTCTTTTTCATTTTCATGAGGAATAATGCTTTCCCAAAATGTCACATGATCAGAAAAGGCAAAAATACACTCTTCTTAAAAAAAATTTAATATGCCTAAGGAAGAAAATTTTTTTTTATTATTTTCTTTTGTTTGAGGTATTTGTAAATACATCTTTCTTTTTCAAATAATAAACTTGACAAAACTTATCTACAATACAAATCTTGCGGAAACTTACATTATATCTGAATTTCCATACACATCTACATCTATTGTCACTAGCCGAAACTGACAAAGAGAGAAAAGTGATTAATTTTTTTTATCCCCTTTGTATTGCACTGGAAATTATAGTGTAATAAAAACCGGGCTCTATCCTTATTGTTTATCAATAACCATTCTCTGTGCAATAAATAAGAACAGCGGCATATCTACGGGTAAGGGGGAAGGGGTTTAGTATGCATCTGACACCACAAGTTTTAGGACAGTGCATGTTTTATGTATTAGTCCAAAAAGATCCTTTTAAGTTTTGATATTTATCATAGCTTGACAAATTAAAATAAAATATCGAAATAAGTAACATTGTCAGCATTGAGATAAAAAGTTATGACAGTTAATAATACTTCTTATTTTGATAATTATTACATGTGTAAAATTAATTATATTAATTTCATGTTATAAAAAATGTTTCACAGTTTTAGTTCTGTTCCAATAAAAAATAGTTCAGCTTCAACTAATTCCATTTTGAAAATTTGGTAACCTCCAAACTATGCAAAAACAAAAATGGGCATTACATGGTTGTTTATGAACTTGACGAATGTGTTCATATAAAATCTTATTAGATTTTAAAGATTTGTCACAAAACGAGCATAAGCATATTTTGAAAACTTATAGATTACCTCTGGAATACAAAAATTTTAAATATAGTTTGAAGCTATAATTGGTTTGAAAAATTAAATACGATTTCGAAAGTCTGAATTTAATTAGACACATCAAAAACATCAATGGAATGCAAAAATTAGGGAAAACATTGATCATTCTATCATAATCTGTTTAACTTACCTCACAAGTGATGATAATTGATATTTAAACACAGATAGTTACAATTTTTTATTTTATTTTTAGAGCTATTTGTGAGATATATGCTACAGCCACGTGGCCGGCTTTATCTCTACAGATATAACCATAGAGGAAGAAGCACGAAACGAAAAACGCTATACACTAGCGTGAGAAAACAAGCGCAGATAACAGATATTAAAGCCAAACGGCAACAAATCCCACACGGGAAATATTCAACGAAGATAACACGAAAGAAGGAAAGACCCGTCAGGGAAACATACCAAAACGGGGACAAAAGTGAAACGCAAAACACACTACCCCCACCCAAGGGAGCGAAACGTAAAACATACTAGGGCAACCAGCCCACGCCACGAGCTTGTGGCTGAATTGATCACACGGTCATACGAAGGATTACCACATATGTTGAGTGAGTTAAATAAGATACGACGCTGTGTCTGGAACTTGACACAGTAAAGTAAGATATGATCTGGAGTGTCGTTTTCCGTGCAATGATTGCACAAGGGGGAACGAGCCATATTCAGCTTGTGCCATATGTATTTGCATTGAATTGTTTTAGTACGCCACCGAGCCACAACACATCAATCTGACGGTGGAAAATTCCATTTACGGTGCATTTGATTAAGGAGATCAATAACACCATAACTCTGGCGGTAGATGCTTCTGTCCCATTCATGCTCACTCGCTGTGTACATATCATTTTTAATCCTCCTGATAGAGTCTTCTGGCCTTACCACATTAAGGTGTTGAGTACTATACGGGCCATGTTTGCATAACTCATCAGCTTTCTCGTTTGGATGAATTCCTCTATGCCCAGGGGTCCAGACCAGTCTAATAGATTTGATTTTTCCAATTACTTGACTGATTTTACTTTGTAGCAAAAGGATGACGGCAGAAGATTTTGGGTGGGCAGATTGAAGAGCCAAGAGGACGGAACGACTATCAGATATAATTAAGAAATGGCCATTCTGCTGGCAGAAAGTGTCGAGAGCCAGAATGATGGCAAGGGCCTCCGCGGTGAAGATAGAGTTTATCTGGTGGGTCAGCATGGCTCTTCCATAGTTAAATGAATAATTGTAGGCCACGCTGGCCACTTTATCCTCATCCTTGGAGGCGTCAGTAGCAATTAGAGTGGACTTAGGTTGAAAATAATTGATGAACTCCTTCCATAAGGCCACGATGGTTTCGTTTGATAAATTTTTATTTTGAAAAGCAAGGCCCTCGGTAATTATCTCCACTTGAAAACAACAAAGGTTTCTGCCTGGGTACAAAAAGTGGGTTGACCTCAGGTGATACTCTTCCAGAGTCTTGTTCATGTCTTGCAGAACTTTTGGGTTATTGGGTACATTACCTAAGGTACTCTTATGGAGGTTCTCATATAAAGAGATTTTGTACTTAGCACCAGTTGTTTGATGAAAAAGCATTTAGTGAGATGGCGAATACGACACATTATGCTAGTTTGGTAGACTTCGGCCCGTAGCACAGGTATCGGCGTCCATCGGTGAAGACCAGTGGCAAGACGGAGACCAGTAGAATAGAGGGTTTCCATGGTGTTTACATTTTTCTTCGAAGTCTGGGTATACATGAAGCTACAGTAGTCGAAAACGCTACGTATAACAGCATTAACAACAGGGAGAAGGGTCCGACTTGTAGCTCCACGAGTTTTGTAAACCAACCCTTTTAGCATATTTAATCGACGGTGGGTTTTTTCCCGCAGATGATGTATCTGAGACGCCAGAGGCATATTAAAAGTCAGAAAGCAGCCCAACACCTTGATGCACTTACTCCACGGGATAGGGTACCCGGCAATACGACACTCAGGACAAGGAAATCTGCCCCTAGAAAAATTAATGGCAGCGCTCTTCATAGGTGAGATGCAAAACCTCCAATAGTCACACCACATTACGATGTTATCAAGAGCGGTTTGTAGGTCCTTGCACGTTGTATTGGGGTTATCACCAATAGCATACACAAGTATGTCGTCAGCGAACGTTAAAATAGTTACCCGGGCCGGGGTCGTATCGAAGATATCCTGCATGTAAACAGGGAAAAGGAAGGGTGATAGCACGCCGCCCTGGGGGATGCCAGTTTTGACGTTGTGTGGGGGAGAGATATGACTACGCCAATTCACTTTGATCTCCCTATCATATAACCAATTTGTAATCCATAATAGTGTATTCCCTCCAATTCCAATAGAGGCTAATTTGTAGATCAGTCCATCAATCCAAATGGAATCGTAAGCTTTCTCGATGTCTAAGTTTGCAAGAAGGACGTATTTCTTATTCAGACGAGCGTCCATGATGTCAAGATACAGCTTGGCCAAAACAGTTTGACAATCCCTATTAGGAAGAAAGCCCCCGAGACCAGGTGGAAAAACATAGTTGTTAGTAGCCCAGAGAGTGAGACGGTGGAGTATAATGCGTTCGAAGATTTTGCACCAAACTGAAGTAAGGGCAATCGGCCTGTAAGAGCTAATCAATGTACTGGGTTTCTTAGGCTTCAGAATAGGGAGAATAATGGCAGAGCGCCACTGAGGCGGTACGTTGGCTTTACCAAGGAGATCATTAAACAGGCGAACAATTTTACACAGATTGTCATCATCGATGTGTTTAATCAGCTTAATGGAGATGCCGTCTTCCCCCGGAGCAGTACATTTCGCAGTTTTGATCGCTCTCTGAAGCTCAAGGGTATCGATAGCATAGTCAAACTCAACAGCCGTATTAGTTAAGGCGTAAGGAAGGGGTGGATGGTTTGCCGTTGGGTAGAAATTGTGTCCAAATAAAGCAGCTTGGTGGCGGTGGCAGGTAATACTGACACCACTATACAGGAGGGTCTCACCATGAGCCTGTCGATTTGCCTGCTTCTTAAGAGTTCGATATATAATCTGTATGCTGTTTTGCCGATTACAGAGATTATTCCAGTAGTTCCGAGTGCTGCTCTTTATGTGACGCCGAAGGATACTAGAAATCTTTTTGTACTTAATCCAGTGATCAGGCAACAAGAGGCGCTTAGCTAGTCGAAAGAACTTTCTTTTTTGCCCCAAGAGCCAAGAGCACCTAGAGTTCCACCACTGTGGGTAATAAGTTCCAGAGACCCTTTGAAAATGTCTATTATAGGAAATAGCCTGTTTGCATGGAAATATAAGAACGGAGTATGAGGTCAGATTATGATGTTTCATGCACTCGTTCGTGTCACCGCCAGCCCTGGACCAGTTAGTCAAAGACGAAAAGCACCAGAAATTCGCTGAGCGTACGGACCATGAAGTTGCAGGAAAATCGGACAATGATCAGAGTCAAAACTGTCAGGGTGAACATAAAATTGGATTAATGGGAACAAATCAGGAGAGACGATCGCAAGATCAAGAACAGAGGGTAAGTTGCTAGCCATGAAACGGGTAGGAGTGTCCATGTTTACAATGCAGAGATCATTCCTAGCGACCCAATCAAGAAGCTGATTTACCGGAGCCAGGCCGTAGCTACCCCGTTTAAGGAGGTTTAAATTTAGGTCACCCATAATAATAAACGGAGGTTCAATATTATCAAGCAGGAAACTGAATTAACCAAGATCAAAGCTGCACCTTGGTTTATAGATATTAATAATAGTAAGCGGAGTATTATTAATCCAAACTTTGACAGCGACGTATTCAATAGTAGAATGCTGAATGGACAGAGAGAGACCTAACGAGGTGAAACAGCGCTGAACTGCGGTGAGGACGCCATCTCCACCGCCCCCCCAGACGATCCCTACGATACAGAACCTTTTGGTCAAAGGAAAAATGAAGATCAGGGGTAAAAAGAGTTTCCTGGTCAAGCAGAACAGGAACAGAAGAAAAAACAGGGCATTTAAGCCAAGTGGCCCTGGCCCGAAGACCACAAACGTTCCACGACACAACAGAAAAACCCGCCATCAAAAACAAAAAACCGAAAGACCCACACCCTAAGAGGAGGGCCCGTCCGGGCTGGCACACTCAAAAGGGGGAAGGGGGTCAAGGTAGGGCAAGGCTACCTTGGGAACTAAGACCAGAGTACTTCATCAACCCAAAATCACCATCAGAGGGGGATAAGGGGGAAGAAGGCAAAGCATCCCTTAACATCATTTTCTTTCTTTTTTCAGATTTTTGAGTAGCACTCTGTGTGCCGTAGGGAAAAACTTTTGTAATATATTAGTGAAGGATGATGTCATTATTTCAATGACTTTATTGAACGTTTCAACTTGAGTGTTTAAAAAACTTTGGAGTGTTACCTGAAACTTTTCCATATTCGTAGTAACTTTCTGCAAATAGTTGTCCTTGGCTTGGGGGCCACCGACTCCGCGTAGGATACTGTTTTTGTAATTTTATTATTTTGTGCATAACGCCTCCTTGCTTCAGTAATCCCCTATATAATAATAGCCTAAGGTGTCTGTCGGCAAATTTTTGAAGCGGTTGTACCTGGAATGGATTCCTCGGCTAAGGGCAGGCGATTAAATTTATCAATTTATTCACGTAATAAATAGGTAAAAATAACATTTTTTTTCTAGCATTATGACGTCATTCCTTTAACCATCTCATATAATCATTTCTTGTTTTAAATTATTTAAATATCGCGTGCATTATTTTCATACGTTTTATCGCTGAACTTACATATTAAGCAAATAATTTTCTTTTATATTTGACTTAAATAATAGATTAAGTATATAAGTGATAATTTTAAATTCAATCATCGATTATTTTTTGTTGTAATGAAAATTTTATCATCGGTATTAACAATGAATTCTTTTCATATAAGTCGAGGACTACTAAATATCTAACTTTTAATTTATATATATTTGGAAATTAAGAAGTTTGTTTGTTTGTTATACATAACCACACGGTTTGACTAAATGAATTCAATGTGATTCTAAACTGCATTACAGGATCGGGAGACTCTAGAGGAGTATGACGACAAATAAACTATTGAGAGTGAACCAGATAATTCTCAGCCAAAAAACAAACCATTTTATTACCTGCCTCATTGGGTACTTAACAGTTCTGGAATATTAAAAATTTTACTGATCCCGTCATATGATGGGCTATATGCTAGTTGTTAAGTGATTCAAACATTTGAATTTATTTATTTCTGCTTCCCGGATATAAGCGTTACAATTCTTGTTATTAGCTTCATGACTTTCGCCACAGTTACTAATAGTTACTACTACATAATCAGACTGGCACTGTTGAGCCGAATGACCTTCTCCGCACTTAATGCACACGACGGCATTTTTGCATGCCTTAGTTGAGTGCGAGAATTGGTAGCAGTTATTGCATTGGCGAGGTCTGTCTATAAATGGTTTTATTCTTATTTCTTCGAGCCACAAAATAATTTTATCGGGAAGGTTTTGCCCGATTTTTGTCACTAGGATAGTTTTTAATGGTACACGTTTGCCCTCAATCAGCTTTTGAAACCGACGCACTTCAGAAACTGGCACGCCGGTTGCCGTAAGTTCCTCGGCCACCTCGCTGCAAGTTACATTTTGCGGAACGTCATATAGAAGAAATTTGGTAGTGAGAGTATCTGGGATTAAGCGGGGTAGGATAGGTACCGAAGTAAATTTTTTATATTTAGTAGCTGAATGGCAGTGGTGTTGTCGTCAGTTACGTAAACTATTTTTCCATTTCTCGTTGCTTTAAAAAAAATTGAGCTTTATGTTGGGACCCACGAGGCGTACAAGTTCATCTTTTAATTTTTTGGGGTGAAAATTGGGGATATTCCCTTCAGGGTTTTCTAGGAAGATAGTAAGAGGCCCCACTCCTTGAGCGAAAGCCTCATTCAAAAAATTGAGCTGCTGGAAATTCGCCGACCAGAAGTTGTCGTCATCCGACGACACCTCCATACCGAAAAAAACAAAAACAAACTCACTTACCTCATAAACGCAGGTAGAAGGGAGAAAAGAAAGAAGAAAGCGCAGCAGAAAGCAAAAACCGAGGTAAACAGAGAAGAAACAAACTAAAAAAGATATCCAAAAGCTGTGAGGACACCAGAAAAGCTCGAGAGAGATAAGCCGCCACGTGTCTTCAAGCACCGTTCCACCAAACAGTACCTACAAGATGATTTTAACAAATTTACACAAGCTCGACAGAGGAGCTTCTACACATTGAAACGGTACCCAGCTATCTGCGCATGCTCATGGATTATGCTCTTATTTCTAGGAGCTTCTGCATAGTGAATCGGAACCCAGCCACCTGCGCATAGACCAGACACTTGTGGATACAACAGGAGAGTCTGTGTCCAGCCAACACTTCCTAAAGAGAGGACACCTCTCTTTAAGAGGTGTTGGTCCAGCAAGGCTCCAACTCCGACGCATGCGCATTTGATGGCTACCCCCCAAAAGAGAAAGGAACGGTCAATCAGAGACTAAAGCACATTTATTTATGGCCATTTTTTATTGAATATTCTAGAAATATTATTCTATACGATTTATTGTTTACACTGAAATGAAATTGTTTTATTTCAGACTTAGTATATTTTAATAGAATGATTTTTGAGCAATGCTCTTCTTCTAGATCTTGTTTTTTATTCAAATTTTTATCAAGTGTTCCTTTTTGAGTACTATGTACAATATTGACTATGGCAAAAGGTTTTTATTATTAGTTCAAGGGGCAATCACAAAACAGATAAGAATCGCATATAAAGTTCAAATACCATCAAATGCATGTTTTAAAATATTGGAAATATAATTTTAAAATATTGAAAAATATTAGACTAGCTCTAAATATTCCCTTGGTTACAAAGCTGTAAGTGCTACCAGGTCCGAAATTTTTTTTTAAGCCTGGTGATATTCGTACGGTCGCTTATAAGCGATTCCAAGCCAAAATTTGGTACGACCTCTTCGACGACATAGTAACCCTATAACCTGAAAAATCGGTCGAAACTGCAGGGTGAAACAGTTGTCTGTGCATTTTTAAACTCCGTGTGATAAGCCTTTAAGTAAATTCCCAGCCAACCATAGCAAAACGGCGCCAAAGCATAATGGGATTTTGTTTGAAAAAACATCTGTTCAGGTCTTCGAATTCATTTCTTTCCCCGCATTTTGAGGTAACCTATATGGCATTATGAGGTCGGGTTTTCTAAGGTCCAGATGTTTCCATAAATAATCAACGTCCACGTTATCTCCTTTCGACAAATATTGAACACTAAAAAAATATTTTTAAGTACGTGGTTTTGACTCACAAAATATAACATATGCACACGGTTACATACTTCTTTCTATAAGCTAAGAAAAAAATTCAGCCTAAAATTTTTTATTTCGAAGTTGAAAAGAAATATGGATAAGAAGTGATGTAAAGGTGCTGCATAAAACCCATTCGTGCCATAAGAATAACTTTTTTTTAAGGAACTGCAATAAAAAAAAAATCAGAGATTTATCATCATTCTGAATATGCATTTACTTCCAGATTTTCAGATATTCCCTTTAACTTCGACATTTTGTAAAATTAAGGAAAGGATACTAAATCTACAACTTTTCTTTTGCAAGCTTATCGTTAAAACAGCGAATATAATAAAAGTACAATAATTATTATAGCAAAATAAAGTAAATTTGCCTTAGCTTGCGCTACGGTATACTGTTTTGCTACACGAAAGCTAATGCGACCAGGGCGGCACACTACTACCACCATCCATGCCAGTAGTGGGATTCGATCCTGCCAATTCTACTAATAAATAGAGCGCGTCACACATCCGGCCATCATTCGACAAGACAACTGTAGAACACTCGAGATTAATTATTCTGATTTGTAATTGTAAAGTAAATAGCTTTCCCATGAGTATATTTTTTTGTGCTTCATATGTGTTGGTTTCAAAGTATGCAAGAGATATATTTATTATACTTAAATGTAGTTATTTTTATTTTATGATTTTTGACACGTAATATTATTTGAAATGAAATCACGAAAATGAAAAATAATCTAAAGAGGTGTTTTGCCCCAAAATTGCAAAAATCATTACTTCAACGAAACATATATTACTTTATATTGTCCAACATAAAATAACATATTTAAGCAATTATTTAGAATATAAGTTCCAATATATTAAGAAGCTAACTGCTGTTCTGGTGAGTAAATGTAATGTTCCTTTATCTTCTATTTTAACAAATTACTAAAAGATAAACAATAACAACTGCCTTTTCTAATACTGAATGGCAGCCCCAAACCTGTTTGGTTACCGTAAATCTTTAAATACACGGAAAGTAGACGTAAAGCTTATCTAAAGGTACCCTCCTGCCTTAGGGCCGAACCTTTCTTAATAAAAGTGTTTTCTGTATACGTAGCATAATATTGATACATAAGAGAATTAAATATAAAAAAAAACCTATTATGCAATCACCTCTATTTTTCTATTAGCCTATCCTATTAGCAATCTACCCATTCGGATATTGTTCGGCTCAAACTCAAAGGGTTAAAATTCGAAGAAAGTTAATTTGCAATCCATTAAAAGTAATAAAAAGGTATGCATCATGTAGTGTGTGCAAACATCTTCATTTAGGTACGTAAAGGTAACAACATTGATGATCACTGAAATATATCCATTATTATTAACTGTATACTTATGACTGGATCTTCAAATTAATTAATCTTCTTACTCAACGAAAACTACTACAGCACTTATTAGCTTTGTTAATTTATAGTAAAACTTTTAGAATCCTTTCAATTGAATTTGAAATAAAATATGAATAAATGAAATACATCAATATCAATAAATTAATATGAATACATCAATATGAATAAATTATCGCTCTTCTAGGATGTTACTTGTAAGAGTTTTAAAAAATCTATAATATAAATATTTTATTCATATTTTAACTGCATTTATTAGTTTTTTACGTAGCGATTTTGTTTGGTTTGGAGTGCTACGGTTTACTATATTGCTAAACGAGAACTATTAAAACCAGGACCTACAACCGTCCTAATGGCTACGCAAATCCATGTCAGCAGTGGGACTTGAACCTACGAGTTGTGGTACCAAAAAACAGTCCCCTATTCGTCGGTCATCGTTCGGTCGTGGTAATTTAAAGATCTATATTTAGATTTTTGGGCGATAATTATTCAAAATAATTTTAAAATATAAGACAAGCATATACATAGTATAGAGTAAAAAAAGTGTAGTGTTTTAGAGGCCTTAATATAATATGCAGATGTTCACGAAAACATATTTATTCACAAATCACGTTATATGTACATTTTAAGCTTGAAGTTATTGTTCTCATGTTCTTAATCCAAAAACAGAATTCTCTTGTTTTTCTGTTTATCTGTCTGGTGTTGCCAGATTCCAATTAATACAGAGTTCTTTTATTACAAGCATTAACAGGGATTTACAACATTGCAGGTTACACACATTGATGAAACCTGAAAGGGAAAACTTAAGAACATCCACGTTATGCAGCTATGATGCTCAATTCTAACTACGCACGTTTTACGTGTACCATAAAAATGAACGAGATAGTTAATAATATTAGCAAGAGATGGAGCAGTTTAAGAAGCCTGCTTTGACGGAAGTAGGGAGTTTTGGTAGTTCGAATGTCAGGATAACATGTTTTGTGTTGATTACTCTTCTGTCTCTTCGGACAGCAATGACATTTCATGTTTTCTAGAATTTCCGATCTGGAGATGACGACTCGGGATTGATTTAAACTTTTATTGATGTTATGTTTACGGAAACAGTTCTATTGCCTATGATTTTTAGGGTCATACCCCAGTTCGGGGGCAGCTACTCCCAGTTCAGTGTGCACGCCAAGCGTGGGTGATATCGCCAAATACTAGAACCCAGTTTTCTGGCAAACCGTTCTTTTTTTTTTTCTTTTTTTTTTTTTTTTTACAAGCTCCTAGAACCAGGTATTCCACTCAGACTGTGATTGGCTGGTAAGTACATTGGCAGCGATTTCTAAAACTGGCGAAATATCTTGTATACAATTAATCTTTTGATAGTTTTAAAATAATTTCATTAATTAGCAACTGTATTTTATAAATATAACTAAATATTTTATAAGCATAATTACCTAAATCTAACCAACTAATGCTTATATTTTGCTTAATTTGCACCTATTGCAAAAATTCTGCACTGTTTAGTTCAATAAACAGCACAAAAGAGCCTTTAAATACATTAAAAACTCAAATTTAAATTTGTATTCACCTTAACAAAATTTCAAACCTTTTTTTTTTTTTGTTCAAAATATGCTTTGAAATTGAGTATAAACTTAATACACAAATTGTAAACATCACTTGGCGACAATTTGGCGATCACTGGTACAAAAATAGAGCCAAAAACATGGCGGTGAGGCACCCGGAACTTAGAATTTACCTCATGAACAATAACTGGTAAAAATAGGCAGTCACATTGGATTATTCAGACAACAATGTTTGTTCTCAGTTTATTTTAATGGACAGTAAACTGTCTGATTTAAGCATGAAAAAGTTACTCATTGAAAGTATATTCAGTAGAGTAATTTAGAAGCTTATTATTTCCTATCAAAGAATACTCAAGAATTTTTTTTTACTCTTTAGTAAGTGAAATAATTATTTAATACTGCTGTATAATTTTGAGATGAATAATAAAATTTAAACTTACGAATATTCTTTGATAGAAAAATGTAAGGTTCTAAATTCTTATATTGAATTACATTTTTTCAGAACAATATTTTTATCTTTAAAAATCAGGCTGTGTACTGCCCATTATAGGCAGCTTGAGGTATGAAGTTTATAATGGCAAAAATTGATTTAAAAACTTAAAATTTAAAAAAATAAAAGATCTTTTATTTTTTACAATCTTGAGATTGTAAAAAATTGACAATTAAAAATAAAAATTAATATTAAAAATTGTTAAAAATGTAAATAAAATATTAGAAATAAATATTGGAAATAAAATAGAATATTAGTAAATATCAAAATAGGCTAATAAAAAATAATAATTTTATTAAAATATAATAAAATATTAGAAATGGTGAAATCACTTCTCAAGCTCATTTCTTAGCAAAAATTCATTTTATAAACTTAAAACGACATAAACTAACAAAAATGAAAATAAAAAATTTAAAGCTCAACTAACCAAAAATGAAAACGTGAAAATAGAAAATAAAATTAAAATATTGTCAAAAACGTAAAATAATTCCAAAGTTGCCCAAGATCCTACAAAATTACTTGGATAGTTTTAGTTAATATATTAGTGAATAGATGGAGCCAGTATACCAAGCAATTTCCCCCCTGGAACTCTAGCACCGAAATTGGCTGTCCGGATCAAATGGTGTAATAATCATGTGCCGTATCTAAAACGTGTATGATAATGAATAAAACTCATTTCGCAGACCCGGAGTTCAGAAGCAGACCTAGGGCTTCTTTACTCATTTAAATTCTTTCTTTCTTTCTTCAAATACTTTTTCACTTTTATTTTATGACTATTTTTAGGCACTTGTATGCTTTAAACACATTAATATCTAAGCTAAATACTTTTGTCTACCCATCACTACAGTTCTCTGTTTTGGAATAGTCCTGCTGCATTACAATGCTACTTTTATATGCTACTCTTTCTTACTATATTATTTTCTTATGCAAAAATTTTTAATTTTTTTTTCTGTACGATTCTCTTAATATTATTGTTTTTTCATTACTTTAGACATTTTTATTTCTTTCTAATCATATTTTCTCACATTTTATCATATTTAACCACTTTTGATATTTTTACTTAACTGCCTTCTTTTTTAATTTATATTTACTTTATATGTATATATTTTCCTTTTTACTATTGTATTATTAATGTAACTGGCATCTTGATATACAAATTATTCATTATGAACCGCTCCCTTGTTAAATATCTTACATTGCTTACTGGAGATATGCCCAACCGGGTGAGGTGATCTGAAGATTACCCTTTATATGGAAAGATGAATAATGAATAAAACTCCATGTTTGTAAGTCGGAACAATATTCTTATCTGTTAGATCTTCACATATTTTCCACTATGTATATTTTTGTCATAAAATGATGGCAATAGAAAATTTATATTCATCTCTAAAATAAAGGGTATCTGCCAAAATAAAATTTTTCAAATCCATGACTTTCCCTGATTTAGCAGATCATTTTCCATGACTTTAAAAAGCTTTCGTTAAAAGTATATATGAATAAAACTTCTGATGTACATACAAATAAAATATACGCTTTTAGAGAAATTACAGGAATTTTATCATATTAAAATCATCATATATATCATATATAAAAATACTATAAACTTACTTTATAAGTGTTAATAAACTCATATACATAAAAATAAATTGTTGTATCTACATACCTAAGTTTAATCATATAGCCATTTTTCAATGAAAATGTTTAATTTTGAATTCATTGTATTTTGGTATTATCAGGGTGACCATGAATAATAGCCAAATATAACCCTATAATGTTTATATACAATATCCCTAGACATAAAAAAATAATTATTATTATATTAATAAAATTTTAATCTACAATTAAAGAAAAAAACCAAAATAATATACATTTATCCACCCATTAAGCTTTATTGCTTTGAGTTTCCTTGGTGAACAAATTTTACTTGGTCAATAGGATAATACATAAATACCAAACTCAGTAACTTCAGCCAAATGACAAGTAAATATAGAATTAAACATTTCAATGCATTTTTTTAATCGGTAGTTTAGCAGATCCATGACTTTTACTCATTTTACTTGAAAAATCAAGACTTTCCATGACAAAATTAATCCATTGTCTAAATCCATGATTTTCCATGACTTTCCAGGTGCGCGGAAACCATGAAAATATTATACAGTTTAAAATGTAACCTAGGATTTAAAATTATGTAAAGAATTTACATAAGCTTATATCCTATCTAGCACTCCTACCTAGACACTTGATTTGCTTTTTAAACTAGTATTTTATCTTTTATATTGGCATACTTTTCATTTAAGGATCGCCATAAAAATTGGTTTTTCAATGAAGAATTTCATTTCATTTCATTTTTTTTTTTTTTTTTTTGCATTGTTAAAAATTACCACGTTTTAGATTTTGCAAATAGTATTATATTTTGTTTTTAAAATCACCATACTAACTGAAGATGTAATAATTTCATTAGAAATATAATCTCTAAGTAGAGTTGTGAGCAGTGGAAAAAACCCAGTTTAAACCCGGGAAAAACACGTGTTTTTTGGAGGGGGAAGGGAATTTTGAAAATTTCCAAAACATGGGAATTTCGAAGTATTTTTAAGGTTGCCAATTCCTGTGACACAATGAGAACCACCATTTTTTTCTGCCTTTGTTGTAGATCTCAAAAGTTGATATTCTTACAAAATTTAACTATTATAGGCTATGAAACAAAAACTGAATAATTGGGATTAACTAACTATATTTGGCAAAGTATCATGTTTAGCATGAAAGCATGAGTATACTTGTCTTTGAGAAATATCCAATATTTTTATTATTACATAAATATTAGGCAATAATCTCTAGTGTCACAAAACCCATAAATCATTATCTTTTCTGGATAACATCTATCTGTCTCTCTCTCTCTGTACATATATATATATATATATATATATATATATATATATATATATATATATATATATATATAATGTGTGTGCATAGGAATTGGACACAAAATGCAACAGTGTCATTAATGACACCTTTAAATGATATTTTCTATTAGAGTTTTACTTGGCAGTAAAACTCTCATAGAAAATAAGATTTCTAAAATAATTATGAAATTGTGTGAGAATAAAAAAATTTTTGTTCAAAATGCTTAAACATACAGGAATTAAAGCAAATTTCTTAAATAAAAGTTTATTTTCCAAGTTCAAATACACATGACATTATTGCAAATTTAACAAAATAAGTATTTAAAAAAAAAAAAAAAAAAACATTACAAGCAAAAGACTTCACAATTATCAATACAACGTTCAGCATTAGAAATGTACTCTTAAGAAACGGCTCTTTAACTTGCAAGTAGTGAGAACACTCAGAACAACAGATATGATGATTTTTCAACAACAATGAGGATGTAATGCATTAAAATTGGTTTCCCTGAAACAGTTGTCTTTATGTAATTAGTAAACTGGAATTATTTCTTGTTAGGATTCAATTGTTAACAAAGGTAAAAAAATGCACCTCTGGACTAATAGCTAAAACGTTTATTTTAAAAATTCTTGAACAGCTTAAAACACAAAATACAGGCAATATAATACCATACAAAGCAGCACAGCAATTTGTGAATGAATAAACAATTAACAAACAAAACTATGAATAAATCATAGGTAAACTTTAATATTGATAGATGCTTAATATTGACCATCATTAAGAACTTATGACTACAGATGAAAAAAAGTATGATTCAAAAAGATTCAAAGGTCCTTGATGTCTACCAGGAAAGCAATAATTCTAATTATGCACAGGATTGCTGAAACAACATTTTAAGCAAAGAAAGTTTCTTATCTATGTTGCAAGGCTTTATTTCAACATGTGTATGGCAATCACTCTTTAACAACAAAAGTAATTCATGATTCTTTCTGTATAGTAAAAACATGATTTCTCCAGAGTATGGGAGCAAAGATGAACATTAAAGTTCAATATTTTATAAAATAATTTCTTACATACAACATAAGCATGTGCTTTTTCCTCAGTTTGGGAACAAAGATGAACATTTAAGGTTATTTTTTGAGAGAATTTCTTACATGCACTACTAGCATATGGTTTCATCCCAGTGAGGAAATGAAGATGAACATCTAAGGTGCTTTTGAGAGAGAATGATTTCTTACATACAATAGAACCATATGGTTTCTCCACATTCTGGGAACGAAGGTGAACATTTAACTTGCATTTAGAGAGAATGATTACTTATATACATTACAAGCACATAGTTTCTCCCATTTGTGCAAAAAATGATGAGCATTTAAGAGGCTTTCTTCAGAGAAGAATTTCTTTCATAGACTACAAAAATAGGGTTTCTCCCCAATGTGGGTACAATGTTGAATACCTAAGCTGTATTTCCAAGATAATGATTTCTTAAAGTACATCCATAAGGTTTCTCTGCATTTTCGGAACACAGATGAACATTTAATCTGCATTTTTGAGGGAATGAATTCTTATATATAATTCAAACATATGGTTTCTCCCTAGCATGGGAAGGAAGATGAACATTTAAGTAACCTTTTTGAGAGAAGGATTTTTCACATACACTACAAACATATGGTTTCTCCCCAGTATGGGAACGAAGATGAACATTTAATTTGGATTTTTCAGAGAATGATTTATTACATACAGTACAAGTGTATGGTTTCTCTCCAGTGTGGGAACGAAGATGAACAGTTAAGTGGCTTATTTGAGAGAAGGATTTTTCACATACACTACAAGCATATGGTTTCTCCCCATTGTGGGAACGAAGATGAACAGTTTAAGTGGCCTATTTGAGAGAAGGATTTTTCACATACACTACAAACATACGGTTTCTCCCCAGTGTGGGAACGAAGATGAATATCTAAGCTGGATTTACTAGAGAATGGTTTCTTACATATAATACAAGCATATGGTTTCTCTCCAGTGTGGGAATGAAGATGAATATCTAATCTGTCTTTCCGAGAGAATGATATCTTACATATACTGCAAGCATATGGTTTCTCCCCAGTGTGTGAACGAAGATGAAGAGTTAAGTGGCCTTTTTGAGAGAAGGATTTTTCACATATACTACAAACATATGGTTTTTCCCCATTGTGGGAATGAAGATGAACTGTTAAGTGGCCTTTTTGTGAGAAGGATTTTTCACATACACTACAAACATATGGTTTCTCCCCAGTGTGGGAACGAAGATGAACATTTAAGTCGCTTTGTTGAGAGAAGGATTTTTCACATATACTACAAGCATATGGTTTCTCCCCAGTGTGGGAACGAAGATGAACATTTAGGTTGCTCTGATGGGAAAAGGATTTTTCACATACACAACAAGCATATGGTTTGTCCCTAGTGTGGGAACGAAGATGAATATTTAAGTACCTTTTTGCAGAGAATGATAGCTTACTTACAGTACAAGGATAGGGTTTCTCTCCAGTGTGGGAACGGAGAGGAATATCTAAGCTGTCTTTCCGAGGGAATGATTTCTTACATATACTGCAAGCATATGGTTTCTCCCCAGTGTGGGAACGAAGACGAAAAGCTAAGTGGCCTTTTTGAGAGAAGGAATTTTCACATACACTACAAACATATGGTTTCTCCCCAGTGTGGAACGAAGATGAATATCTAAGCTGGATTTCTTAGAGAACAATTTCTTACATACATTACAAGAAAAATGGGCTTTCCTTACTGTATATGGAACTAAATTGATCCAATGTGCTTTTATCCATATCAACAAAAATAGAAGTCTGACTAATACATATATCTTAATTTAATTTTTAATGGCCTATTTCAGTAGAAATACTGTTTTAAACATCTTCAAAATTGTATATACGTTTATATCTGATTTTTGCGAAATATTAATTTTTATACCTAGTATATATATATATATATATATATATATATATATATATATATATATATATATATATATATATTTTTATTTTTTTAAATAATTTGCACTTGCTTAAAAATTCTCCCATATAAAGACAACCTGTTCTGATATCTTCAATTTTAAAAAAAAGCAATTAGAAGTGTAGAGTTGTATGAACATCTTCTACTTAAGTATAAAGCTCTTTGTCCACAAAAACATCAATATTATATTCTGATGTCAAGTACCATTTATAGAGGAATTCTTTAAAAGAAATGTAACCTGCAAAGTAATAAAACATATACTAGTATCCAAGTTTTGTCTCACTTTAAATTTTTTGTTTTTTAATTTGGTGTAGATGGGGACAAAGGATAAATTGGACAGTAGTAAACTTTAACAGTAAATATTGTCTTAAATCGCAGCATAAAAACATTTTAATTTTACACATTTTATTAATTTAAATTTAAATAAGTTTATTTTCAAATTTATTTTTAAATTTCTAAAATTATAAATATTAATAAATTTTTCAAAAACAATACTTAAACTACTATGAATTATATTTTTATTTGTTTAAACTTCCTTTACTGCTGAATATAGAAGGTAATCTGAATTTGATGTAAAAACTAATAAGTTCATTGAATATTTGATTTTTAATAATTTAACATAATAAAAAATGAAAAAAAAAACCCAAACGCTACAACTGTTCAATGAAACACCATCTTAAAATACCAGGGTTTTTGTTAACATGGTATCCCATTGACCCTAAAAACTCTAAAGGGTAAAAGAATAAAAAGTTTACAATCTTAAAGGGACACGACATTGACTAATTTTGAATACCACAGACCTGAAATATTGATAAAAGGAAAGTAGTTTTCTGTTCTGGCGACACTTTCAGAAAGAAGTTTCTCTTGTAGGAAGATAATGAAACTAATCCTACAAATTAACTACAAAAATATAAGGATGATTTCTTAACAAGTACAAACTTTAAAAGAGGCCTGTAACCAGGGTTGGCAAAAACCAGGGTTTTTTCAGAAAAAACCCAGCCCAGTGGGTTTTTGGGCTGTTTTCGGGTTTTATATGGGTTTTTACTATACTTTAATGGGTTTCAGATGCTTTTTTGGAGATTTGAAAACTATTCAGGTTTTTTGTTATATAAGAGGGGAATTAATAAATAATTATATGATTAAAATAAATTTAAAAATCTATTTTAAATTATGCAGAAGAAATTTTTGTCTAAATTAAAGGAAATCTCGAAATCTTAAAATAAATTTTTTAACATATTCTAAAATTTGTCTAACATACAAAAACTAGTTTTTAATGGGGATTATTTTATACTAAAAGTTGGCTTTGAAACAGTTGCGTTTGAAGTTTTTTCTTTTCAATAAAATGTCTTAAATTATTGCTAAAAATTTATTAGCAGTATTTTGTTATTAAAGCATTCAGAAGATATTTTTTTAGTTAATTTGTAAGTTATTTTGAAATTAATAAAGAAAAAAGTGCTATACGCAATCTATTTCATATGTTTTTAAAGCAAGGATATATTTTTTACATCCTTTATTGTGAAATTTTATACGATTTTTAAATTCCTCTACATGTGGCAGCTATGATAATAGCAATGAGACATAGCGGTAACATTGTGACTAAAAAACTGGGTAGAATTCAACCTACTTTATCCAGAAAAAAAGAACTTATCTTTTGCATTTTGTACATAACAATCAGTGTAATTTTCTATAAGTTTGTTAGATTACAGATAAACTGATAACACAAAGAAAATGTAGCTTCTGATACATTTTGATAAGGTACGCACTGCAAATTCAGATGAGACGCTCTTACATCAATTTTAAGAACTAAGTATTCCTACTATACCATAGTCTACGGCAGTGTTTTCAACACTTTTCAATTGGTCGTAAAAATTATAAATTTATCTACAATTTAAATAACTTGTACAGAGGTAAACGAAAATTTGAATTCTGTTTTACTGGTAATTTTTTTCCAAAACAATAACATAAAAAGACATGTATTAAACAGTTATAATAATATTTCTTTTCTGAACCTTAATATCAAATACAAAATACTAAAAAGAAATTTATATAATATATGAACATTTTTAATGAAAAAAATTATAAAATTAAAATTTATTTATATATGTATTAATTAATTTGAAGAAATATTAATGAAACTAATAAAAAAAATGATTGACAGGAAGCATAAGAATGCAAAGAATAAATAATTATGACTTAATGAATAATTTTAATTACTCAAGTTTTTTTTAACAAATTTATTCGGAAAAGAGTAAATGGTCCAGAATTTTATTACCTGATGAAGAATTAAATTTTGCGCAAAGGAATCCAACAGCTAAAATTTTAACAGCATGCGTTTATCAATATCTCTTAAAGCCAGATATCTGAATCAATGAATCTTCATGTCTCATTTTCATCTTCAAGAAAATCTGGACATCTGAGGAATAATGCTTTCCCAAATTGTCAAAAGATCAGAAAAGGCAAAAATACACTCTTCTTAAAAAAATTTAATATACCTAAGGAAAAAAACAAAAAATGTTTATTTAATTCTTTTGTTTAAGGTATCTGTAAATACATCTTTCTTTTTCAAATAATAAACTTGACAAAACTTATCTGTAATACAAATCTTGCGGAAGTTTACATTATTCAGAATTTAGATACACGTCTACTTCAATTCTCACTAGCCAAAACTGACAGAGAAATGTGATTAATTTTTTTTATCCCTTTTGTATCGCACTGGAAATTATAGTGTAATAAAAACTGGGCTCTATCCTTGTTGTTCATCAATAACCTTTCTCTCTGCAATAAATTAGAGCAGTGGCATATCTACGGGTAGGGGGAGGGTTCAGTATGCACCTGGCACCACAAATTTTAGGACAGTACATGTTTTATGTATTAGTCCAAAAAGATTATTTTACAGTTTGGTATTTATCATAGCTTGACAAATTAAAATAAAATATCACAACAAGTAACATTGATAGCATTGATGTAAAAAGTTTTGGGAGTTAATAATACTTGTTTATTTCAACAATTAATACATGTGTAAAACTAATTATATTAATTTCGATTTTTAAAAAATGTTTCAAAGTTTTAGTTCTCTTTTAATAAAGAATAGTTCAGCTTGAGCTATTCTTTATTAAAATTAGGTAATCTGCAAACTATGTAAAAACAAAAATGGGCATTAAGACCCTAAGCATGTTTGTGATTCATACTTACAAATATATATACTCAAAAATGAGGAATTTGCACATGTGGGTGACAGAAACAACTTATTATTTTTTGATAATTCCAAAAATGTTTTCAAAAATGTAAAAAAAAAAATGGGTTTGTCACTTTTAAAATTAATTTTTAAGTTAAGAGAAAACTATGTGACTTCCAAAAGCTCTGTTACTGATTGTGACGTCATAGTTCATAAAGTTTCACTTTTCACATTTTATTAGCAAGCACTTATCAAGGCCGTAGGCAGGGGGAGGGATTTGGGGGACTGGTCCCCCCCAAAAAAAATGTTAAAAGACCATTATGTAGATAGACAATGTCCCACGTTTGTGTGTGTGTGCTATCTGCATAGCTGTTCATGAGCATACACTTATTCTCTTAAATAAAAACCGGTCAGACCATAAAAGTCTTCTTAAGCTGCTGGCCGGAAATACAGTGCTTTCCCTTTCATCAATTGAAGTATCATTCACAAACAAAGATGTCTTTCTCCTTGGTCCCCCCCCCCCAAACATAATTTCTGGCTACGGCCCTGGCACTTTCTATCTCACAATTGCATTTTGCTCGTATTGTAAATTTTTCTTGATTTCAAAATTTATATCTACTTAGACCTTTCAGATAATTTTATATATCTCGATAATATATATATGTGCATATTTGTTTATGATAACTCTTTTCTGGATTCTAAAGAACAGTCCGACAGTGTCGTGAAAATTCATAGCATACCAATTGTTTTCATTTTGGGAAATAATTCCGATTTTTGGGAGCATAAATACAAAAAATCAAAACGAAAAGATATATAAATTTTTTTTCATATTTTTCAATTTATTTTAATGTACAAATATAAATGTACAAATATATAAATGATTTTTTAATACTATTATAGCTATTCAGTTTGTAAAGACAGACAACACGTAGTAACTTCGCAACATACATACACCTCTGTGTTTGTGGGGGCTTAGTAAAAACAATCGCTTAATGTCCTAGACTTTATTATCTCGACTATCTACAATATACACATGATATAAAACAACCTCATTTGGGAGAGAGAAAGAACCTTCTCTACCCTCAAGCCCCCGACAACTTACTGCCTGGTTCTTGAAAGATCAATCTCAAAAACAAGGGGGGGGGAGAGAGAAATGGCTGAGAGCAAGTGAGTGGTCAGCAGACCGGACTCCTGAATGATAGCCGGCATGCCACACACATGTATGCAGAGACATAAAAATACGAAACCCCTCTGAGTCTGGAACTCTTGCTTTTTTTATGGGAAAAACATTCCCTGGTTCCTCAGAATGACCGAACCTCTCTCGTTCTCTTGTGACCATCTGCCACAACGTCAAACCTATTTATTTATACAGATATACACATTTACTGTTGCAGTAACACATTTTATATAGAGATGGCAGTAATTTTTAAATAAAAAATTAGAAAAAGTATTTATACTTCTTTTAATTTAAGTTTTCTATGGACATTATTTTGATCTGGTAAAATAAAAAGTATTTGAAAAATATTTTAATATTGTAGCTGGAAATATATTAAAAAGCATTCTTGAAAGGAAACACTTAGATTATGTATTAAAACCACCATCATGTATGGTTCAAAAAACCCCATTTTAAAAAATTTTACGGCATATGAATGCTTTTGTTTTTGGAAATAATTCTGATTTATTGAGAGCGGAAATACGAGGAATTAACCCTTTATCTACTGATAGTACTTATAAGTACCAATCACCTTAACCATTTATGTACTGACGGTACTTTTAAGTCCCACTTTCATTAATTAGTTCTAACAAACTAAATTTCACAGCGGGAAGATTTTTTACTTGTATATTTAACTTGTATATAATTATCAATGACTAGCTAAAAAATGATATAAAGACGTTTTCAGTATTTCATAATGCAGTAGATAAAGAGTTAAAACCTAAAGATATGTAAAATAATTTTTCATATTTTTAAGTTTATCTTCCATCACTACAAATATATAAGTGTTCTATTAATTCTAACCACAGCTGTTCTCTTTTTAGACTCTGACAACACATTAAACATACTTATATTTATGCACACATACACATTTGTTGTTGCAGTATTACGTTTTATATATAGAAATAGAAGTAATGTTTAAAAGAAAAATTAGAGAAAGTACCTATATTTCATTTAATTGAAAGTTATGTATGAATGCTATTTTGATCTGGTAAACTAAAAAATATCTGAAAAGTATTACAATAATGTTGTTGGAAATATTATATTAAAAAGCATTCTTGGATCAAAACACTTAGATTATGCAGTAAAACCCCCATCATGTACAATCATAAAAATCCCCATTTATTATATACCCTAAAGAATTACCCTCTTTTTTTATGCAAAATACCAATTATTTCATGTTTACATTCAGAGATTTGTCTCTGAATTATTTTTAATTAACACAATAATGGCTAATGTTATGCCAATAATGTTATTGGAAATATATTAAAAAGCATTCTTGGATCAAAACACTTAAATTATGCTGTGAAAACCCCCATCATCTATGATTACAAAGAACACCATTCTAAAAATCCCCATTTATTATATTTCCTAAAGGATTACTCCCCTTTTTTATGCGAAATACCAATTATTTCATGCTTACATTCAGAGATTCATATCTCAATTATTTTTAATTAACACAATAATGGCTATATTGCATTAAAGTTCTTTATTAAATAATTTATAGAGATGAATAAAGAAATTTTATAAAAATATATTAGCGTAAAATGATAAGTACATAAACAGTATGGTTTGTGCACTTTTGAATTGAATGTTAATTTTAAGAATAGCATAAGTTTCACCAATAACTTGAGCCCAAAAATTTAAACAAACATAAAACGTAATAGGAAAAAGTTTAAATATACATTGGCATTTTTTATGGAAATAGAACCCGGTTTTGATGGTATAAGAAAATAATGATGTATATATTTCAGAAAAATAAATACCGAGATTTCATTTGTTGCACTGAAATATGAAATTGATATCGTGTGTTTGTAATTTCATTATAAATATAAAATTCAGTGTACTATTTACTAAAAAATTCACTTACTTTTTCAAATGTATGTATTGTTCAGATTCTTCTTTGTACTTTTTATATTTAATTATACTACTTTTGATTTATGTATAAAATACTAATACAATTTTATTGCTTAATATAAATGTTAAATAAAAAATTTCTATAGTTTATGGATTAAAATATACAATTTTAAAGTAATATCAGTAGATTATTTAAAGAAATACATTTATACATTTTTTCTAATTAGCATCCAATTGAAAGATATCCCAGTGTAAAACTCTATATTCAAGAAAGTAGGTATCTCACAAGAAAATATTAAAATACCTTGAGAACACGTATTTTTTTATATCCTTCTTCATAAACTCATTACACAGTAACTAAACTTTCTGAAAATACTCTAAAATGAGGAACTTTTTTAAGCTAAAAACTGCACTTTAAAACGTAGTATTAAAAAAAAGCAAAGGTTTAATTACAGAAAAATGGTCATCACAAATCCAAAAAGATAATTTTTATGATAATTTGGGGTTTAATTTCTTATCAGTTAGACAGCATTAGTCCATGTTTTACGTATATTGGGATCTTTAGAGTGCTGAAAATTATCTTTTTATTACAATTCCTTGTTGTATTTGTACAGTGTGGAACAATAGAATATTCAGTATATGACACTTTAATGTCAGACAAATAAAAAAAAACTTTCTATTTATGCGAATCTTTGAACAGAAACAAATTAAAAAGTCGCATACTCCCATGTAAACAACATACGCTGTTGGTGTTTTCATGAACTGCGACGTCACAAACTAGGCTGAGGAAAAGTAGTGTTTTCAAGAGACATTAAAGGGTTTGATATAAATAACAGTAGAAATCCCTAACTAGGGCTCCTAATGAAATGAAAAAAGGTACTGTTCTGCATACTTTGTCTTCTATTGTTTAAAAATAAAATTAGAAAACGTGAAAATTCCTCTTTATGGCTTCACTATACTCTATTATTACTAGAATCACACAAATTCTAGATGTCTTAGCTTTGCTGCATCACACAGCTATTTGCTTTTAACACATATCGCACTTATCAACTGACAGAAACATTTTATTCTTATTCTTGGCAATGAAAATTTCTGACTGGAAAAAAAAAGGTCAGACACAACATTTTTTTTATATATATACTTTATTTAATAATAATGTAAAAAATGCAAAATAATGTAAAAAAAAAAATTTATTTTTAAAAGATTTTTCAAAAAATTATTTTTAAACATCTATGGTGTGGTTTAGGGCACTACGGTCTACTGTTTTGAACACAAGGGCTAATGAGACCGGGACCTACAGCTTAAAGCCGATTCCAAAAGGCTACAAACATCCATGCCCATAGCGGGATTCGAACCGCGAACTCCGGTTCTGAAGAGCAGCGCTCTACCTTTCGTCCATCGTTCAGCTTTTAAACATCTGTGAAAAAGACTCTATATTTTACAATTTTTTATATAGACCCATATAAACTTTTATAAATTTCAGTTTAGAATCACCCCTGCTTCATGGAGCAATTTCAATCCATTTAGTAACATAAAGGGTAACTACCTGTCAGACAAAATTCTGTGTCAGAGATGTAACAATAGGGCAGTTTCACTTAGCAGTAAAACTCTCATAGAAAATAAGATTTCTAAAATAATTATGAAATTGTGTGAGAATAAAAAAGTTTTGGTTCAAAATGCTTAAACATACAGGAATTGGGAGCAAATTTCCTGAATAACTGTTTATTTTCCAAGTTTAAATACACATGACATTAATGCAGATTTAAGAAAATAAATATTTAACCTAAAAAAAAATACATTACAAGCAAAAGATTTCACAATTATCAATACGACGTTCAGCATTAGAAATGTACTAATGAGAAAATGCTCTTTAACTTGCAAGTAGTGAGACCATTCAAAACAAGAGGTACAATGATTTTTTAAGAAACAATGAGGATGTGATGCATTAAAATTGGTTTCCCTGAACAGTTGTCTTTATGTAATTGGTAAACTGTAATTATTTCTTGTTATGATTCAATTGTTAAAAAGAGTAAAAAAAATGCACCTCTGCACTAATAGCTAAAACGTTTATTTTAAAAATTCTTGAACAGCTTAAAACACAAAATACAGGCAGTATAATTACACAAAGCAGCACAACAATTTGTGAATGAATAAACAGTTAACAAACAAAACTATGAATAAATCATAGATAAACTTTAATATTGATTTGGAGTGATACGGTCTACTTTTTGCAACAAGAGGGCTAATGGGACCGGGACCTACAGCTAAAAGCTGAATCCAAACGGCTACGAACATCCATGCTTCTGTGGAATTCGAACCCATGAACTCATAACCGACGGCCAGCACCCTAAACAAACAGCCATCGTTCGGCACTTTAATAGTGATAAATGCTTAATATTGACCATCATTAACTTATGACTAAAGATGAAAAAAAATACGAGTCAAAATGATTCAAAGGTCCTTAATGTCTACCAGGAATGCAATATTTCTGATTATGCACAGTACTGCTATGTATGCTTATCTGTGTTGAAAAGGCTTTCTTTCAACATGTGTATGGCGATTACTCTTTAAACACAAAAGTAATTCATGATTCTTTCTCTATAGTAAATACATGATTTCTCCAGAGTATGGGAACAAAGATGAACATTAAAGTTCAATTTTTGTAAAAAGATTTCATACATACAATACAAGCATATGCTTTCTACTCAGTCTGGGAACAACGATGAACATTTAATATTATTTTTTTACAGAATGATTTCTTACATGCACTATTAGCATATGGTTTCATCCCAGTGAGGAAATGAAGATGAATATCTAAGGTGCTTTTGAGAGAGAATGATTTCTTACAGTAGAACCATATGGTTTCTCCACATTGTGGGAACGAAGGTGATAATTTAATTTGCATTTAGAGAAAATGATTACTTACATACACTACAAGCACATGGTTTCTCCCATTTGTGGAAAAAAGATGAGCATTTAAGTGGCTTTCTTCAGAAAAGGATTTCTTACATAGACTACAAAAATAGGGTTTTTCCCCAATGTGAGAATAATGATGAATACCTAAGCTGTATTTCCAAGATAATGATTTCTTACAGTACAACCATATGGTTCCTCTACATTGTGGGAACAAAGATGAACAGTTAAGCTGCATTTTTGAGGGAATGAGTTCTTATATATATTTCAAACATATGGTTTCTCCTCAGCATGGGAACGAAGATGAACATTTAGTTTGGATTTTTGACAGAACGATTTCTTACATACACTACAAGTGTAAGGTTTCTCTCCGGTGTGGGAACGAAGATGAACTTTTAAGTAGCTTTCTTGAGAGAAGGATTTTTCACATACACTACAAGCATATGGTTTCTCCCCAGTGTGGGAACGAAGATGAGCATTTAAGTTCCATTTTGCAGAGAATGATAGCTTACATACAGTACAAGGATAAGGTTTCTCTCCAGTGTGGGAACGAAGATGAATATCTAAGCTGTCTTTCCGAGAAAATGATTTCTTACATATACTGCAAGCATATGGTTTCTCCCCAGTATGTGAACGAAGATGAATATCTAATTTGTCTTTACGAGAGAATGATTTCTTACATATACTGCAAGCATATGGTTTCTCCCCAGTGTGGGAACGAAGATGAACATTTAGTTTGGATTTTTCACAGAACGATTTCTTACATACACTACAAGTCTAAGGTTTCTCTCCGGTGTGGGAACGAAGATGAACTTTTAAGTAGCTTTCTTGAGAGAAGGATTTTTCACATACACTACAAGCATATGGTTTCTCCCCAGTGTGGGAACGAAGATGAGCATTTAAGTTCCATTTTGCAGAGAATGATAGCTTACATACAGTACAAGGATAAGGTTTCTCTCCAGTGTGGGAACGAAGATGAATATCTAAGCTGTCTTTCCGAGAAAATGATGATTTCTTACATATACTGCAAGCATATGGTTTCTCCCCAGTATGTGAACGAAGATGAATATCTAATTTGTCTTTACGAGAGAATGATTTCTTACATATACTGCAAGCATATGGTTTCACCCCAGTGTGGGTACGAAGATGAATATCTAAGCTGCTTTTCTGAGAGAATGATATTTTACACATACTACAAACATATGGTTTCTCCCCAGTGTGAGAACGAAGATGAACTTTTAAGTAGCTTTGACGAGAGAAGGGTTTTTCACATACACTACAAGCATATGGTTTCTCCCCGGTATGGGAACGAAGGTGAACAGTGAAGTGGCCTTTTTGAGAGAAGGATTTTTCACACACACTACAAGCATATGGTTTCTCCCCAGTATGGGAACGAAGATGAACTTTTAACAGACCTTGTTGAGAGAAGGATTTTTCACATACACTACAAGTATATGGTTTCTCCCCAGTGTGGGAACGAAGATGAATATATAAGCTGTGTTTCAGAGAGAATGATTTCTTACACATACTACAAGCATATGGTTTCTCCCCAGTGGGAGAACGAAAATGATTATTTAAGTCGTTTTGTTGAGAGAAGGATTTTTCACATACACTACAAGCATATGGTTTCTCCCCAGAATGGGAACGAAGATGAACAATTAAGTTCTGTTTTCGAGAGAAGGATTTTTCACATACACTACAAGTATATGGTTTCTCCCCAGTGTGGGAACGAAGATGAATATATAAGCTTTTTTTCAGAGAGAAAGATTTCTTACACATACTACAAGGATATGGTTTCTCTCCAGTGTGAAAACGAAGATGAACTTTTAAGTCGCTTTGTTGAGAGAAGGATTTTTCACATACACTACAAGCATATGGTTTCTCCCCAGTGTGAGAACGAAGATTTTTTTTTAAGTCGCTTTGTTGGGAAAAGCATTTTTCACATACACTACAAGCATATGGTTTCTCCCCAGTGTGAGAACGAAGATGTTTTTTTAAGTCGCTTTGTTGGGAAAAGCATTTTTCACATACACTACAAGCATATGGTTTCTCCCCAGTGTGAGAACGAAGATGTTTTTTTAAGTCGCTTTGTTGGGAAAAGCATTTTTCACATACACTACAACCATATGGTTTCTCCCCAGTATGGGAACGAAGATGAATATCTAAGCTGGATTTCCTAGAGAATGGTTTCTTACATATAATACAAGCATATGGTTTCTCCCCATTGTGGGAAAGAAGATGAACAGTTAAGTTGCCTTTATGAGAGAAGGATTTTTCACATACACTACAAACATATGGTTTCTCCCCAGTGTGGGAACGAAGATGAATAGTTAAGTTCCCTATTTGAGAGAAGGATTTTTCACATACACTACAAACATATGGTTTCTCCCCAGTATGGGAACAAAGATGAACAGTTAAGTGGTCTTTATGAGAGAAAGATTTTTCACATACACTACAAGCATATGGTTTCTCCCCAGTATGGGAACGAAGATGAACTTTTAACAGACCTTGTTGAGAGAAGGATTTTTCACATACACTACAAGTATATGGTTTCTCCCCAGTGTGGGAACGAAGATGATTATTTAAGTCGGTTTCTTGAGAGAAGGATTTCTTACATACACTAGAAGGACAGGGATTCTCCCCAGTGTGGGAACGAAGATGAATATCTAAGCTTGATTTTTTAGAGAACGATTTCTTACATACATTACAAATAAATGGGCTTTCCTTACTGTATATGGAACTAAAGGGATCCAATGTGTTTTTATCCATATCAACAAAAGTAGAAGTCTGACTAATACATATATCTTAATTTAATTCTTAATGGCCTATTTCAGTAGAAATACTGTTTTAAACATCTTCAAAATTGTATATAAGTTTACATCTGATTTTTGCGAAATATTAATTTTTATATCTAGTAGATATATCTATTTTTAAAATTATTTGCACTTGCTTAAAAATTCTCCCATATATAGACAATCTGTTCTGATATCTTCAATTTTAAAAACAGGAATTAGAAGTGTAGAGTTGTATGAACATCTTCTACTTAAGTATAAAGCTCCTTGTCCACAAAAACATCAATATTACATTCTGGTGTCAAGTACCATTTATAGAGGAATGCTTTAAAAAAAAATGTAACCTGCAAAGTAATAAAAACATATAGTATCCAAGTTTTGTTTGACTTTAAATTTTTTGTTTTTTAATTTAGTGAAGATGGGGGCAAAGAATAAATTGGACAGTAGTAAACTTTCACAGTAAATATTGTCTTAAAACAGAGCATAAACACATGTTAATTTTACACATTTAATTAATTTCAATTTAAATAAGTTTATTTATAAATTTATTTTTAAATTTCTAAAATTATAAATATTAATAAATTTTTCAAAAACAAAGCTTAAACTACTATGAATTATATTTTTATTTGTTTAAACTTGCTTTATTGCTGAATATAGAAGGTAATCTGAATTTGATATAAAAACTAATAAGTTCATTGAATATTTGATTTTTAATAATTTAAGATATTAAAAAATATGAAAAAAACCAAACACTACAACTGTTCAATGAAATACCATCTTAAAATACCAGGGTTTTTGTTAACATGATATTCCACTGACCCTAAAAACTCTAAAGGGTAAAAGAGTAAAAAGTTTACAATCTTAAAGGGACATAACATTGACTAATTTTGAATACCACAGACCCAAAATATTGATAAAAGGAAAGAAGTTTTTTCTTCTGGTGACACTTTCAGAATTTCTTTTAAATTTTTCTAGACTTCAATATCATATCTACTCCAACCTTTAGGATAATTTTATATATGTATACATTTCTTTATGATAACTCTTATCTAGATTCCAGAGAACAGTCCAACAATGTCATGAAATTCACAGCATATCAACATTTTCAATTTAGGAAATATTTCTGATTTTGTGATACACAAAAATGAACACTGAAATACAAAAATTTGAAACAAAAAGTTATGTAATTTTTTGTAATATTTATTTTACTGTACTTAAATGTATAACTGCTTTATTAATACTACCACAGATATTCTGTTTATAAAGACAGACAACATGTCAAACATTTATACACATATACACATTTACCGTTGCAGTAAGATGTTTTGTACAGAAAGACAGAAATAATGTTTAAATTAAAAAAGGTATTTATACTTCTTTTAATTGTAAGTTTTGTAGGGACATTATTTTGATCTGGTAAAATAAAAAGTATTAGAAAAGTATTTTAATATTGTAGTTGTAAATATATTAAAAAGCATTCTTGAAACAAAACACTGAGATTATGTATTAAAACCCCCATCACTTATGGTTTCAAAGATCACCATTGTAAAAAAACATTTATATTAACTTTCCTAAATATTTAGCCTTTTGGCATGTAAAACACCTATCTTTTTATAATATTTACATTCAAAAGCGATTAACCTCATGGGTTACTTTGATCAAAACAATGATGTCTATCTTACATTAGGGTTTTTCCATGTGAAATCAACGTAATTTTAGAACAAATTCTACCTGACCACCTCCAATTGTGATTAAATTTGGTATAGCAAGTGACTTTATGGTTATAAGGATATTCCCCAAATCTTATGTTTGAATAATAACTGGTTTGGGAGTTATAAGGCTTTAAAGTTGCCAGATTTGTCTAAAAAATACACTATCAGCATACCTTTAAATTACACTTGCTAGTCACCTAATTCAGCTATAGAGATATGTGCAAGGCATTATTTTAAACCTTTTTTAATGGGCTTTCATATGATATACAACACATGATAACTTTTCAAAGTAGAAATTTTTAAAACACATGAAGCTTTCTACCAGTTCTAATTAAATAAATAGCACCATCCACCAATATTAGTGCACTTTAATGATTTTTCTTTATTCTAAAATTCCACAAATGTTAAATGTACTATTTACTAGAGTAGGGGAAAGCGGGGTAAAATGGTCCGCTTTTGTAAATTTTGAGTATTTGCTCACAAACTAATGATTTTTTGAATCGGAAAATATATATGCACATTGCCTATATATTAGGTTTTATATTACACTCAGTTAAAACCAATTATTATAATTACTTTTTTTATTATAATTTTTTTTAATCCCCGGGGTAAAATGGTCCATGGCACGGGGTAAAATGGACAGCAAAAAATTTCTACAAATAACTTAAATGTAGTACATTATTTAATAGTACAAAATATAAAATGTATTATATTTATTGTCTATAGCTTCAATATGTACACATAAAGCATAATATTAGCAAATATTGAAGTTAATGAACGATACACCAAAAGATTTGTGTGTTACTGAAAGTCTGCTATTTTCTTCAAAAGCAGTAGGATCTGGGGGACTCATCACAATATTTTGAACATTTCCGAGCGATTCATCAACATTGTCAGGGAAAATGAACACATTTTGATCATCTTTTTGCCTTATAAATTTCGCAAGAGCATAATCTTCATAATTTTTTTCTGTTATTAACACTAGATTGCCCGAGATTTCTTGTATACCTATATTGCCCAAAAACAGTCAAAATGACTGCATTGTGAAAAAAATAACAAATATGTAAAGAAATTTGTTTAAAATTAATTTTTAATATTATATAATAAAGGAGGGCGGAAGTAACTACAATTATTCATAAACCCATTTATATGTTATAGAAAAAGTCACCAAATTCTATGAAATTGTGTCATTATATTTCATAATTGTTTTTCTAATTGAAATTAAAAAAACAGTCAAAATGACTGCCTTGGGCAATCTAGTATTAAACCATCCAAATGAACCACTTTCTTTTTTGTCAAAAATTTAACCAAAACATACTTGCCAACTTTTAATTCATTATCAGAATTAGCATCATGCTGTGAATTGCTTTCTTTATCACTGTGTTGTGTATCACTATAAACAGACATATTTTCCGAATCACTCGAACTTTCTCATCCACATAAATTTTCTTTATTTGCTTTAAAATTCACAGTTTTATCATTTTTCTGCTTAGTTAAGACTAACATTTTTCTAAATTCTTCCTATCTTTAACTAAAGCAGCATTTTTCTGTTTTAATTTTTTCTCTTCCTGCTTTTTGACATTTTTTTCAATCATCGTTTTCACTGATGTATCAGTTAGAGTTTTCGATGCACCCTTCTTTAGTTTCTTTGTTGTCTTGCTCATGCTAGCTTTTGCCAAGGGGCGTAATTCAAAAGGTGATATTGTTTTCAACTGATGATTTTCACTTTGTACTGATTGTGATGTATTTGGTTGCTGCTTACCTGCGCTTGATTGACGATGAGCTGTACTTGTTAATTCAAAATCTGGTGATGGTTGATCAGTCACATATGATGAGATATTGGATATCCTAAAGACTTTTTCATTGAATTGCCAGATATCTGTTACTTTAAATTCTGCATGTTTTTTAAAGTATCACACATAAAATCAATTTAGAAAGCATTACAGAAATAAAAAAAAAAACACAACCTGGAAAATGGACCATGGTCCATTTTACCCCATGTGTAATTCTGACAAAAAGTGTCAGAAAAAAAAGAAAACTAATCTTATATTAAATTGTTTTAGCTACATTAAATATAATAATACATCATCTTAGCTATTTATTGTGAGAAGTTAAATCCTCCACATCACAATTCTTAAATGAAGAGAGGATATATTATGATGAAAATATTTACTTCTGACTACCACAAATCAACTTTCTAGAATAAAATGGCTAAATTGTCAGCTAAACACAAAATTATCCATGCATTTTCAAGACTGCAGTGCTGCCATCTATGTATCAAAATATTAAACATTAAAAATAATAAATAAAATAAATAATAGGGGATGGTCCATTTTACTACGGTCTCCCCTATATGTCGATAAGGTATTGTGTAAACATTAATGCCCTCCTATACAGCTGAGTTAGATTAAAAGTAATGAATGCAAGTTCTCATTTTTGTTATTGCAATAGTAAATATATCAAACAAAAACTTTTGTAGCTTGTGATCCCATTATGATCCCAACATGAAACTTTGGGGATTAATTAACAATAATATGAGCGATTTTTAAGATTTTTTTCAAAATTTTAAAAACTTGGCTTTTTGAGAAATTTAAATTTTAAATTTAATTTTTTAAAATATTTTCAAGTCATCATGTGTTTTATATCACACGAAAGCCCATTAAAAAAGGTTTAAAATAACGCCTTGCACATATTTCTAGCTGAATTAGGTTAATAGCAAGTGTAATTTAAAGGTATGCTGATAGTGTATTTTTTAGACAAATCTGGCAACTTTAAAGCCTTATAACTCCCAAACCAATTATTATTCGAACATAAGATTTGGGGATTTTTTTTATAACCATAAAGTCACTTACTACACCAAATTTAATTAAAATTGGAAGTAGTCAGATATTTACATACAGGTACATACAGGGTATCTGCCAAAATAAAATTTTTCAAGTCCATGACTTTTCATGACTTTCCCCAATTTAGTAGATCATTTTCCATGACTTTAAAATACTTTCGTTAAAGTATATATGAATAAAACTTCTGATGTACATACAAATAAAATATATGCTATTAGTTTGGTTTTGGTTTGGTTTGGAGCTCTACGGTCTACTGTTTTGCACACGAGGGCTAATGAGACCGGGACCTACTGCTTAAAGCCGATTCCGAACGGCTAAAAACATCCATGCCATAGTGGGATTCGAACCCACGAACTCCAGTACCGACGACAGCGATCTAACCAATCGACCAGAGTTCGGCTATATGCTTTTAGAGAAATTACAGAAATTTTATCATAAAAAAACTATAAACTTGCTTTATAAGTGTTAATAAACTTACATACATTAAAATAAATTGTTGTATCTACATACCTAAGTTTAATCATATAGCAATTTTTCAATCAAAATTTTTCCAATGTGAATTCAGGGTACTTTGGTATTATCCAGGTGACCATGAATAATAGCCAAATATAACCCTATAATGTTTATATACAATATCCCTAGAGATAAACTTGTGCAAAAATCTTAAATAAGCAAAAATTTTGTGCAAAAATCTTAACTAATTTTTATTAAAAAATAATTATTATATTAATAAAATTTTAATCTACAATTTAAGAAAAACTAGAATAATATACATTTACCCACCCATTAAGCTTTCTTGCTTTGAATTTTCTTGGTGAACAAATTTTACTTGGCAATAGGGTCAATAGGATAATACATAAATACCAAACTCAGTAACTTCATCTAAATGACAAGTAAAAATAGAATTAAATAATTCAATGCATTTTTTTAATCGGTGTGTTTGTTTTTTAACTATAAACTTATATTCACTCTACTAATTATTAAAAAAAATTCACAAATGACTTTTTGAAATGTTCAGATTTATTACAGTAAGTGGGTTGGACTTGCCCCAAAACTAGTGACAAACATAGAAACACTTAGAAAAGAAATAAGTTATAACTGATTACTAAGTAGAAATATTTCCTATCAACATGCTTAATTTGTATATGTTGTATATCTACTTATAAAAAAAACTTACCAGAAAGTGAATTAAATGTTAGATCTTTACTTTCAATAATTATACCATTATATGTTTTAATGTGTAATCTCGAAGCAGCAGAAATTTATAACTTTGCGCAATTATTATTTACTGGGCAGACATATAAACCTACAAGATTTACTTGTTTGTGAACTTGACGAATGTGTTCGTATAAAATCTTATTAATTTTAAAGATTTGTCACAAGGGGCATTTTGAAAACTTATAGATTACCTCTGGAATACTAAAATTTTAAATATAGTTTGAAGTTATGATTGGTTTGAAAAATTAAATACGATTTCGAAAGCCAGAATTTAATTAGACACATCAAAGACATCAATGGAATGCATAAATTAAGGAAAACATTGATAATTCTATGATAATCTGTTTAACTTACCTCACAAGTGATGACAATTGATATTTAAACAGAGATAAGTACAAGACGATCTAAAGAAAGTTACATAAGCTCGAAAAACAGTATTTTCTGAAAGGTGAATCGCATACACCAGATACATGAGGAGCTTCTGCACAGTGAATCGGTACCCAGCTATGTGCGCATGTCCGCGGACTTAACCTTATTTTTATGCCGTTTTCTACCTGTTCTGCTCTAATGCGCATGCGCATAGACTTTAAAATCTATTTCGGTACCGTTTCACCGAAAGATGCTGTGGCAACCCTTGATACTCTTGGCATAGCAAATGCCAAACTTAATCGTAATAGTAACCATATTGGCAACGTCAAATTAGTAGCCAAACTGTCGCCATGAATTGTGTGTTTATATAGCTGATGATTAAATGCCGAATTTCTAAGTTTTGTCGATGGGATCAGCAGATTTATGCAAAGTTTTATTAATTACTTTATTTATAGATCAGATTGAAAGCAGAATAGGGTAAAATCTTTTGACAACGGTCAGTTTTTTATAAATTCATGCTAAAAAGACAGAATAAATTTGCTGTTTCCCGTTATTTGTTTTAGAGTTTTGAGAAACTGAATGAATGCTACTTCAGGTCCCAAGAATTTCAGATAAGTAGTTAAATTAATATAATATTAATAAGATTGAGTTGTATTAAAGTAAGCAAGATATTCTTCATAATAATAGCATTATTGCATATTTTCATGTGTAATTGTATGTATGGTGTTTTTATTTAATTTCCTGTTATTTGAGATTGTGGATGGTATCTCTATGGTATAACTATATAATTATGGTATAATTATATAATATGGTATAATTATATAATAATAATATAGTTATGAGATAACTATGAAATAATAATCTCTTTATTAATAATGTACGCAGTTGTTTTGATGTAATTTATTCCAAGGTTCTCAGCTGTATTTCCTTAGATTTCTGTACAGTTTTACAACTTAATATAGGGAGTACTTAATATAATGTAAACCTAAAATCTAAGTCTTGAATATCATTTAGTTTTACCTCTTAAAAGAAAAATTTTAATATTATATACAAATTTGTAAGTTCAATGTAATTATGAAAGTAAAAAGTTTAATCTTGCAAACCTGATACATTTTGTTTATATAATGTATTCAAAATGGCTGAAATATAGTTTAACAAACCAACAGTAACTTATTCCAAAACTGTCATTATAAATTATGAACTTTTCTAATTTATTTTCTCAAGTATATCATTAAAAATTAAAATTCAGAGATTTGAAAAATATTGTAAATAAAAATTCTAGTTTTATACACTACCTATAAGCTTCTGTGCATATAACTTTCAAAGATTAGAAGATGGGGAAGATAATTTGTGTGAAAATAATTCAGAGAAATATTATAATTCATAAAAGAAAAATACCAGAAATCCTTTTTCTGTTTTCAGTAGTATAAAATTGTATCTGTAATATTATTTTAGCATTATTTTGAAAGGTGACCCAAGTAGTGAATGGGATAAAATATTTTCAATAAATGCTTCAATGAAATATATATCATTTATACATATGATAATATTAATAATATTTTATTTCATATATTTTCACATGACTAAATCTTTTTGTGAAAAAAAAAGAGCTAAATGAAACTAATTCAATTAATATGGGAATTATAAATTATTATAATAGGATCTATTATTTGTAAACTGTTTAACTGTAAGGCTGTATATTGAAAAGTGTTATCAAATTCAACTCTGAATTTCTTTGTAGTTGGTCTGTTTTATAGATAAGTATTATTCTGAACAAAGTGTAGTGAAGGCTATATTATTAATCTATCAGCAATTTATTATCATACTTTCTTTATATCTTTGCTCTTTTTCAGTTTCCCATTTTACTGAACTTTATTCTGGAAAATTTACTATTTCCTTTTTCATAAAGTATTTCTTTTCTTCCTTGTAAAATATTTATAGTATATATTAATAATGGTCAAGATACATGTTGGTCAAATTTATTTCTGAAATAATTCTAAATTGTATTTTGTGAAGATATTATTTTAGTTATTTTAATGCCTAAAATGTTTTGACGATGGAAAAGCTAGATGAATACTTGATAAATACTGCTGTAAAAAATATAAGCAGTATTTATTTGAGTGTTTTTTTGGCTATAAAAATTCAAAGCAGTGTTCACACATTTATTTTTTTTATATTATTTTGTTATTTTTATTTTGTCAACTTTGAAATGTGAACCATATTAATTAAAAATTTACTATCAATTCAATTTATCTTTTTTGGATTTTTACAACAAAGTGTACCATAGAGGAGAGCTAATTTAAACTGCTGAACTGAAAACTAATTGTAAAATATGTAAGACTACAGACTAAGAAAAAAATTATATCATGACTAAGGATAATTTGTTAAATTGTCAGTATTTGTCAATCTCATTATATTTGTAAAAACTATTATGATTTCTTTAAATTTTTCTAAGCAGACATATATCAGATCTTAAAAAATCATATAACTTAAAATTCAATCATTAAAAAACATTCAACAAGTATTTGAAACTGTTTTACATAATACGTAATAAATAACGTTAATATGTAAAGAATGAATAATACAATAGAAAAAGTCACAAATAAAATATGTGGTAAGTAGAAATGTTAACTAGCATTTACATTCTTAAAAGTTAAAAAAAAAGGTGAATGTACATTAACAGAGTTGCTTCATTGAATAAAGACAAAGAAAATATATCAAAAGTTGGACATTTGTTTTCCACAACTGTTCAAAACCATATAAAGAATTTCATAATTTTAACTTATTCATTTCATATGACAAGATGAACTCTTATGTAGTTCCTATGGCATTTAAATTGTAGTATAAGGTCCTCTGTCGAGTGTGCATAAAATTATGCAAATTTACTGAATTCAATTTCTAGCTAATAAGTTGCTCTTAAATAAATTGAAAGCAAAACAAAGATCTTGATGATTGAAATATATTATTTGAATACAGTAAAATATTGACACAATGTATATAATTTTAAATTTAAAAATAAATCTAAGCATGCTAAATGAATGAATAAGATTTAGATACTTTCCCAATTGGTTTCAACAAAAGCTTGTATTAAAGAGATGATAAAATGAGTTTGAATTAAATAAGAATTAATTTTCAAATCATGTGTATGAGTATAAAATATGTATAAGATCAACACAATGCTACTGGCATTTTTTAATTATATTTTTGTGCATTAGAAATGGGATGAAAAATACAAATTTCAGTGAGAAAATATTAAAAATTATCTTATGCACAGTTGTAAAAATTTAAATTATAAGATTGCCAATTGTAAAATTATTAAGTTCTTATCAAATTGTCTTGTTTTTTTTTTTTTTGCTAAACATATTTTGTATTGAATTATTGTTGGCCAACTTGAGCGATTAAGATAACAATATAACAACCTTTATCTAACTTTCTCAAAAGTAAAATTAATAAGAATGCGCCAACGTTAGCAATAATGAGCCGACTATTATAAACCTGAACTTCGGCTAAACAGCATAGAAAATAGGTAAAGTCCGTGAGCATGCGCAGATAGCTGGGTACCGTTTCACTGTGCAGAAGCTCCTAGATACATGTGGATACAACAGGAGAGTCTGTGTCCAGCAAACTCCAACTCCGACGCATACGCATTTATGTGTCGTTCGTTGCAGTGTTGCCAACCTTCACAGGCAAAATTATGGATTCTAGGTCCTAAAAGTATGGCATTGGTTTATAAATTATCGTACATTTTTGTAATTAGTTCAAAATAGTGTTAATAGAGGGCGATTGTAGGATATATTTTTAATCAATTGAATCTTAATATCAGAAAGATTTTAAAATTGTGGAAAAACATAGAAATGGCAGAATTTTTATTATTTACCATTATGTAACTTTGTAGCCGATTATTATTTAATAATCGGTTTAATTACTAAAAATACCATATTTTAGTGAAAACTTCAATAGAATAAGTAAAATGCAAAATTACTTTTAATTATCCATAATTATGTAATCATTAAAGAAATATCTCCAGTATAATCGTGAATATTCAGTAATTTTGCATTTAACAATTTTGTGTATTTAAGGATAAGAGTTATTTAAATAATTTTAAATGACTAACAGATAAAAACACTGGTCCTAACCATTTTTAAAATTCTTTATTTTATATTCGTTTCAAATAATATCAAACATTAGTACCTAGGTCATATTCAATTTCACAAATATACATTTTTTTTTATAATTGACACTTTCAATTTTATTATTACACATTACAGATTGCCTTTCTCTACTTCTGTTACAGGATTATTTACTTTTATTTAATGAAGAAGCACATCAAAACATGCTTCTTAAGCTGCTCTAAAATTTACAACAATAATTATTTAATGGGAAAAAGTGATAAAAAAATTAATTAGACATTCTATGTTGCTCTTTATAGAGTTGCAGTTAAATTACCTGTTCTTTTTATTATCCATTATCCACTTTTGGTTTATCGTACAAATCAGGAAATTATCGTACAGTTTTTCAGAATTATGTCACACAATTTTGAGATTATTTTTTATCGTACAGAGTCCTAAGTTATCGTACATATACGATAATTATCGTATGGTTGGCAACACTGGTTCGTTGGGTTCTGGCGCTTTTAAGGAGTGTATTGGGTGATAAGTATTGAAATAAGGTAACCATTCTGGCAACTTTTTTATCTCGTCTACGATTGGTTCAGATATCTGTTACGTCACTTTGTCAGTGAGGAGTATATTTTCGCCTATAGTTCGCCAAACCAATTTAAATCAGGTGATAGATTTATTTTCTGGTAGGCAACTCCGGTTTGGTCATAACTTGGCTTCATAACGAGGCTTCCAACTTGGCTTCTTATTCAGTATTTAGGAAATTAAGTGTTAGTTATAAAAGTGCAAGAGGATAATGTGACGATTTTAATTTTAGGAATTAATTTTAATTTAGAGAATTAGTTTTTCATCATTTCAATTATTAAACATGTTAATAACAGATCATCTACATTATCTGATGTTTGGTTTGAAGCGTTACGGTCCTAATGACACCGGGACCTATTTCTTAAAGTCGCTGTGGAATTCGATCAATCAAAATGAAAAACGTCTGGTGAATGTGAATTTCACTCTTAAATGTCAACAGCCTTCTTAGGATCTAATTTTTAAATCTTGAATATCAGATACATTTTACTCATGATAAATCTGTTTTCTGGTACAATAAGCGCTATATTTATTTTCTGGTAGTCAACTCCTGTTTGGTCGCAACTTGGCGTCTTGACGAGAGCTGTATTTACAATTATGGTACACTGGAAAGGAATTGGGAATTAATTAGGAGCTGTTAATGGGAAGAGCTATTAATGGAGTTATTATTCAGTATTAAATGGGTATAAGGAACTATTAATTTAATTAGGAATTGGGAAAAATCGCAATTTTCATGGGAATTAATTAGGAGCTATTAATGGAATTATTATTCAGTATTTGTTGTTAAGGTATTAAATGGGTATTATGCTTTTTTGTAGTTTCGTGTGTATATTTTAAGAGTGCAGATAGATAATGTGACGAGGAATAAGTAGATCATTTTTCACTGAAAAAATGAAAACAGGTCATTCTAATCACCTCACTAATCATCTTAAATAACAGATACAGATCCTCTACAGTTCTCAGCACTTTAGATTATATATTTTAATAATTTTATTTTTTTTATTCCAGTTCAGGAATGATCTTTGGTTTTTGATTTTATATGAGTGTTTAAGGCACAAGGCTTGCAACACGAGAGCTAATAAAATCAGGACCTACTGCTTAAAATCGCAATGGGATTCCAACTTTACAGAAGATCAGTGCCCTAACCATTTGGATATTGTTCGGCCCTTTACAGAAATAAGAGTCAGGCATTTCTGGTTAATTCATATATATTTCTGGCCTATATATATATATATATATATATATATATATATATATATAAACGATTAGCTAGGAAATAAAAATATGGTTACATCAATCAAAATGAAAAACTACTTTGGATAAATCTAGTCTTAGGTGTTGACCAAAATATCCTGACCAAAATAATAAGATGATATGTATTAGAACATATTAGTATATTAATATTTCGTAAACGATAAATCACAATATTAAAATTCAGATATCATCCAGCTCTAGTTTTGACATCCAGAAATTAATTTTAATAAAGTTTTTATTTAAAATTAGTAGCGTATACTTTTTCCGAAAATTTTGTAGGATATTCAGAAAATATTTTTCTTATTTAGAATCACCCATGGATAAATCTGTTGCCTGCACTAGATTACACTAATTAAAAGAATTAGTTTATTTTGCTATTAAAATCGATTATAAAGGTGTATCCATTAATAGATAATTGTATATCAATAGTGTCTACATTACTTTGAAGATTTTCTACGCCCCTTTTAAGCATAATTTTTTTCAAGTGCCCTTAGATTTTCGTCCTCTAATTGTCTTTTCTTATTTTTAAAAAGTTTTCTGTCTTGTCAGACATGAAATAACATGAAAAAGAAAGAAAAAAAAAAGAAATTAACACATTTGTTAGAAGTTATTAAGCGGAAATCCTTGTCTTATGTCATCTAATACAAGTTTCATCTAAAACAACTGTGTTTACGCTTGTGTCATCTACTACAAAACTTTTTTTAGGTTAGCTTTAATATTTTTCTTTAAATTTTCTAATTTTCTCTTATTTTCATTGGATTTTCATACTGTCTAAAAATTCTATCTATATTCTGGCTGATATACTTGATTCTTTATGAATTCTGTCAAAAGTCAATTCGTCTATATTTCCGTTTTGATGTCTGAAATATGTAACGTTCGAAAAAAATACTGTCTGTTCGTATTTCGATTTTTGTCTACAGTTTTCCTCGATAGATGTCCTCTATTTCTAAAATTCCTGCAACTACTACTATTTTTCGTTGAAAAATTTGTAATAGAATCAATAAATCATATAAATGAAATCTCGATCATTCTAATCATTTTAATAATCATCTTAAATAGTATATCATTAAATCTAAGTAAGAAAAATTATTAAAAAAGATTATCTCTTAAATAAAATGTGCAAGTGAAACGGTTTTCTAAAATGTTTACATCAGTTGAAATAAAAATCATAGTGAACTTCTTTACATTTTGTGAATCTTGAATATCAAATACATTTTATTCATGATAGATCTGCTTTCTGGTAAAATAAGCACTAGATTTAAAAACTATTACAAAAATGGGAAGAAAAGGCAAAGCTTATATATATATGTAATTCAATTCCGTTTTGCTTTTATTATCTTTTCATTTTTCTGTTTTTAATTTCAAAGGATAACTTCATTTTCTTACTTTGTTTTACCATTCTTAAGAAGGAATCTTGTTTGAATATTCAAGACTTATATTTTAATATATAATGTCTAATACTTTATATGTCTTAAATTAATATATTATATACTTCAGTTTATTCCATTACCTTTGACCGGATTTGAGTCCCACTTTTATCTTGCATGAACAACAAAAAACTGTAAACAAAAATTCAGCAAGTTTCAATAATGCTTAAAGGACAATTGTTTCCCCTCTTCCAAGCAGGGTATAGAGCATTATATAATTTAGATATCAATTATATTATGAATACCAATACGTCACTTTTAATCATAAAATTTTTAATCTGGTTGCTTTTTTAAAAATGGTATTTTATAGAGTTTCATGGAGGGTGTAGATGACTGTTTTATATCCTGGTAGGTTTTCCCGATAGAAAATTTTAACTGGATCGAACCATAGGAAGTGGGATAAATATGACTAAAATCTTTTTCATTACATTTGTATATAGCATGATAAATAAAAGCATGTACTTTTTTATTTATTTTTTATATATCTTCAAGCTATTTCTTCGTTTATATGTAATATAAATGTAAAGAATTAAACTTAATATTTTCAAGTCAACTGTTTAAATCATAAGAAATTAATCTACAAACTGACGAAATATAAATTATAGAAGAAGACATTTTTTTTCTTAAATAAATACATCAAAGATTTAGATACTTTCCCAATTGGTTTCAACAAAAGCTTGTATTAAAGAGATGATAAAATGAGTTTGAATTAAATAAGAATTAATTTTCAAATCATGTGTATGAGTATAAATATGTATAAGATCAACACAATGCTACTGGCATTTTTTAATTATATTTTTGTGCATTAGAAATGGGATGAAAAATACAAATTTCAGTGAGAAAATATTAGAAATTATCTTATGCACAGTTGTAAAAATTTAAATTATAAGATTGCCAATTGTAAAATTATTAAGTTCTTATCAAATTGTCTTGTTTTGTTTTTTTTGCTAAACATATTTTGTATTGAATTATTGTTGGCCAACTTGAGCGATTAAGATAACAATATAACAACCTTTATCTAACTTTCTCAAAAGTAAAATTAATAAGAATGCGCCAACGTTAGCAATAATGCGCCGACTATTATAAACCTGAACTTCGGCTAAACAGCATAGAAAATAGGTCCGAGAGCATGCGCAGATAGCTGGGTACCGATTCACTGTGCAGAAGCTCCTAGATACATGTGGATACAACAGGAGAGTCTGTGTCCAGCAAACTCCAACTCCGACGCATACGCATTTATGTGTCGTTCGTTGCAGTGTTGCCAACCTTCACAGGCAAAATTATGGATTCTAGGTCCTAAAAGTATGGCATTGGTTTATAAATTATCGTACATTTTTGTAATTAGTTCAAAATAGTGTTAATAGAGGGCGATTGTAGGATATATTTTTAATCAATTGAATCTTAATATCAGAAAGATTTTAAAATTGTGGAAAAACATAGAAATGGCAGAATTTTTATTATTTACCATTATGTAACTTTGTAGCCGATTATTATTTAATAATCGGTTTAATTACTAAAAATACCATATTTTAGTGAAAACTTCAATAGAATAAGTAAAATGCAAAATTACTTTTAATTATCCATAATTATGTAATCATTAAAGAAATATCTCCAGTATAATCGTGAATATTCAGTAATTTTGCATTTAACAATTTTGTGTATTTAAGGATAAGAGTTATTTAAATAATTTTTAAATGACTAACAGATAAAAACACTGGTCCTAACCATTTTTAAAATTCTTTATTTTATATTCGTTTCAAATAATATCAAACATTAGTACCTAGGTCATATTCAATTTCACAAATATACATTTTTTTTTATAATTGACACTTTCAATTTTATTATTACACATTACAGATTGCCTTTCTCTACTTCTGTTACAGGATTATTTACTTTTATTTAATGAAGAAGCACATCAAAACATGCTTCTTAAGCTGCTCTAAAATTTACAACAATAATTATTTAATGGGAAAAAGTGATAAAAAAATTAATTAGACATTCTATGTTGCTCTTTATAGAGTTGCAGTTAAATTACCTGTTCTTTTTATTATCCATTATCCACTTTTGGTTTATCGTACAAATCAGGAAATTATCGTACAGTTTTTCAGAATTATGTCACACAATTTTGAGATTATTTTTTATCGTACAGAGTCCTAAGTTATCGTACATATACGATAATTATCGTATGGTTGGCAACACTGGTTCGTTGGGTTCTGGCGCTTTTAAGGAGTGTATTGGGTGATAAGTATTGAAATAAGGTAACCATTCTGGCAACTTTTTTATCTCGTCTACGATTGGTTCAGATATCTGTTACGTCACTTTGTCAGTGAGGAGTATATTTTCGCCTATAGTTCGCCAAACCAATTTAAATCAGGTGATAGATTTATTTTCTGGTAGGCAACTCCGGTTTGGTCATAACTTGGCTTCATAACGAGGCTTCCAACTTGGCTTCTTATTCAGTATTTAGGAAATTAAGTGTTAGTTATAAAAGTGCAAGAGGATAATGTGACGATTTTAATTTTAGGAATTAATTTTAATTTAGAGAATTAGTTTTTCATCATTTCAATTATTAAACATGTTAATAACAGATCATCTACATTATCTGATGTTTGGTTTGAAGCGTTACGGTCCTAATGACACCGGGACCTATTTCTTAAAGTCGCTGTGGAATTCGATCAATCAAAATGAAAAAACGTCTGGTGAATGTGAATTTCACTCTTAAATGTCAACAGCCTTCTTAGGATCTAATTTTTAAATCTTGAATATCAGATACATTTTACTCATGATAAATCTGTTTTTCTGGTACAATAAGCGCTATATTTATTTTCTGGTAGTCAACTCCTGTTTGGTCGCAACTTGGCGTCTTGACGAGAGCTGTATTTACAATTATGGTACACTGGAAAGGAATTGGGAATTAATTAGGAGCTGTTAATGGGAAGAGCTATTAATGGAGTTATTATTCAGTATTAAATGGGTATAAGGAACTATTAATTTAATTAGGAATTGGGAAAAATCGCAATTTTCATGGGAATTAATTAGGAGCTATTAATGGAATTATTATTCAGTATTTGTTGTTAAGGTATTAAATGGGTATTATGCTTTTTTGTAGTTTCGTGTGTATATTTTAAGAGTGCAGATAGATAATGTGACGAGGAATAAGTAGATCATTTTTCACTGAAAAAATGAAAACAGGTCATTCTAATCACCTCACTAATCATCTTAAATAACAGATCCTCTACAGTTCTCAGCACTTTAGATTATATATTTTAATAATTTTATTTTTTTTATTCCAGTTCAGGAATGATCTTTGGTTTTTGATTTTATATGAGTGTTTAAGGCACAAGGCTTGCAACACGAGAGCTAATAAAATCAGGACCTACTGCTTAAAATCGCAATGGGATTCCAACTTTACAGAAGATCAGTGCCCTAACCATTTGGATATTGTTCGGCCCTTTACAGAAATAAGAGTCAGGCATTTCTGGTTAATTCATATATATTTCTGGCCTATATATATATATATATATATATATATATATATATATATATAAACGATTAGCTAGGAAATAAAAATATGGTTACATCAATCAAAATGAAAAACTACTTTGGATAAATCTAGTCTTAGGTGTTGACCAAAATATCCTGACCAAAATAATAAGATGATATATATTAGAACATATTAGTATATTAATATTTCGTAAACGATAAATCACAATATTAAAATTCAGATATCGTCCAGCTCTAGTTTTGACATCCAGAAATTAATTTTAATAAAGTTTTTATTTAAAATTAGTAGCGTATACTTTTTCCGAAAATTTTGTAGGATATTCAGAAAATATTTTTCTTATTTAGAATCACCCATGGATAAATCTGTTGCCTGCACTAGATTACACTAATTAAAAGAATTAGTTTATTTTGCTATTAAAAATCGATTATAAAGGTGTATCCATTAATAGATAATTGTATATCAATAGTGTCTACATTACTTTGAAGATTTTCTACGCCCCTTTTAAGCATAATTTTTTTCAAGTGCCCTTAGATTTTCGTCCTCTAATTGTCTTTTCTTATTTTTAAAAAGTTTTCTGTCTTGTCAGACATGAAATAACATGAAAAAGAAAGAAAAAAAAAAGAAATTAACACATTTGTTAGAAGTTATTAAGCGGAAATCCTTGTCTTATGTCATCTAATACAAGTTTCATCTAAAACAACTGTGTTTACGCTTGTGTCATCTACTACAAAACTTTTTTTAGGTTAGCTTTAATATTTTTCTTTAAATTTTCTAATTTTCTCTTATTTTCATTGGATTTTCATACTGTCTAAAAACTCTATCTATATTCTGGCTAATATACTTGATTCTTTATGAATTCTGTCAAAAGTCAATTCGTCTATATTTCCGTTTTGATGTCTGAAATGTGTAACGGTCGAAAAAATTCTGTCTGTTCGTATTTCGATTTTTGTCTACAGTTTTCCTCGATAGATGTCCTCTATTTCTAAAATTCCTGCAACTACTACTATTTTTTCGTTGAAAAATTTGTAATAGAATCAATAAATCATATAAATGAAATCTCGATCATTCTAATCATTTTAATAATCATCTTAAATAGTATATCATTAAATCTAAGTAAGAAAAATTATTAAAAAAGATTATCTCTTAAATAAAATGTGCAAGTGAAACGGTTTTCTAAAATGTTTACATCAGTTGAAATAAAAATCATAGTGAACTTCTTTACATTTTGTGAATCTTGAATATCAAATACATTTTATTCATGATAGATCTGCTTTCTGGTAAAATAAGCACTAGATTTAAAAACTATTACAAAAATGGGAAGAAAAGGCAAAGCTTATATATATATGTAATTCAATTCCGTTTTGCTTTTATTATCTTTTCATTTTTCTGTTTTTAATTTCAAAGGATAACTTCATTTTCTTACTTTGTTTTACCATTCTTAAGAAGGAATCTTGTTTCAATATTCAAGACATATTTTAAGATGATCTGTTTTCTGATATAATGTCTAATATTTTATATATGTCTTATATTAATATATTATATACTTCAGTTAATTCCATTACCTTTGACAGGATTTGAGTCCCACTTTTATCTTGCATGAGCGACAAAAAAACTTTAAACAAAAATTCAGCAAGTTTCAATAATGCTTAAAAGACAATTGTTTCCCCTCTTCCAAGCAGGGTATAGAGCATTATATAATTTAGATATCAATTATATTATGAATACCAACACGTCACTTTTAATCTTAAAATTTTTAATCTGGTTGCTTTTTATAAATGATATTTTATAGTGTTTCATGGAGGGTGTAGATGACTGTTTTATATCCTGGTAGGTTTTCCCGATAGAAAATTTTAACTGGATCGAACCATAGGAAGTGGGATAAATATGACTAAAATCTTTTTCATTACATTTGTATATAGCATGATAAATAAAAGCATGTACTTTTTTATTTATTTTTTATATATCTTCAAGCTATTTCTTCGTTTTATGTAATATAAATGTAAAGAATTAAACTTAATATTTTCAAGTCAACTGTTTAAATCATAAGAAATTAATCTACAAACTGACGAAATATAAATTATAGAAGAAGACATTTTTTTCTTAAATAAATACATCAAAGATTTAGATACTTTCCCAATTGGTTTCAACAAAAGCTTGTATTAAAGAGATGATAAAATGAGTTTGAATTAAATAAGAATTAATTTTCAAATCATGTGTATGAGTATAAAATATGTATAAGATCAACACAATGCTACTGGCATTTTTTAATTATATTTTTGTGCATTAGAAATGGGATGAAAAAATACAAATTTCAGTGAGAAAATATTAAAAATTATCTTATGCACAGTTGTAAAAATTTAAATTATAAGATTGCCAATTGTAAAATTATTAAGTTCTTATCAAATTGTCTTGTTTTGTTTTTTTTGCTAAACATATTTTGTATTGAATTATTGTTGGCCAACTTGAGCGATTAAGATAACAATATAACAACCTTTATCTAACTTTCTCAAAAGTAAAATTAATAAGAATGCGCCAACGTTAGCAATAATGAGCCGACTATTATAAACCTGAACTTCGGCTAAACAGCATAGAAAATAGGTAAAGTCCGTGAGCATGCGCAGATAGCTGGGTACCGTTTCACTGTGCAGAAGCTCCTAGATACATGTGGATACAACAGGAGAGTCTGTGTCCAGCAAACTCCAACTCCGACGCATACGCATTTATGTGTCGTTCGTTGCAGTGTTGCCAACCTTCACAGGCAAAATTATGGATTCTAGGTCCTAAAAGTATGGCATTGGTTTATAAATTATCGTACATTTTTGTAATTAGTTCAAAATAGTGTTAATAGAGGGCGATTGTAGGATATATTTTTAATCAATTGAATCTTAATATCAGAAAGATTTTAAAATTGTGGAAAAACATAGAAATGGCAGAATTTTTATTATTTACCATTATGTAACTTTGTAGCCGATTATTATTTAATAATCGGTTTAATTACTAAAAATACCATATTTTAGTGAAAACTTCAATAGAATAAGTAAAATGCAAAATTACTTTTAATTATCCATAATTATGTAATCATTAAAGAAATATCTCCAGTATAATCGTGAATATTCAGTAATTTTGCATTTAACAATTTTGTGTATTTAAGGATAAGAGTTATTTAAATAATTTTAAATGACTAACAGATAAAAACACTGGTCCTAACCATTTTTAAAATTCTTTATTTTATATTCGTTTCAAATAATATCAAACATTAGTACCTAGGTCATATTCAATTTCACAAATATACATTTTTTTTTATAATTGACACTTTCAATTTTATTATTACACATTACAGATTGCCTTTCTCTACTTCTGTTACAGGATTATTTACTTTTATTTAATGAAGAAGCACATCAAAACATGCTTCTTAAGCTGCTCTAAAATTTACAACAATAATTATTTAATGGGAAAAAGTGATAAAAAAATTAATTAGACATTCTATGTTGCTCTTTATAGAGTTGCAGTTAAATTACCTGTTCTTTTTATTATCCATTATCCACTTTTGGTTTATCGTACAAATCAGGAAATTATCGTACAGTTTTTCAGAATTATGTCACACAATTTTGAGATTATTTTTTATCGTACAGAGTCCTAAGTTATCGTACATATACGATAATTATCGTATGGTTGGCAACACTGGTTCGTTGGGTTCTGGCGCTTTTAAGGAGTGTATTGGGTGATAAGTATTGAAATAAGGTAACCATTCTGGCAACTTTTTTATCTCGTCTACGATTGGTTCAGATATCTGTTACGTCACTTTGTCAGTGAGGAGTATATTTTCGCCTATAGTTCGCCCAAACCAATTTAAATCAGGTGATAGATTTATTTTCTGGTAGGCAACTCGGTTTGGTCATAACTTGGCTTCATAACGAGGCTTCCAACTTGGCTTCTTATTCAGTATTTAGGAAAATTAAGTGTTAGTTATAAAAGTGCAAGAGGATAATGTGACGATTTTAATTTTAGGAATTAATTTTAATTTAGAGAATTAGTTTTTCATCATTTCAATTATTAAACATGTTAATAACAGATCATCTACATTATCTGATGTTTGGTTTGAAGCGTTACGGTCCTAATGACACCGGGACCTATTTCTTAAAGTCGCTGTGGAATTCGATCAATCAAAATGAAAAACGTCTGGTGAATGTGAATTTCACTCTTAAATGTCAACAGCCTTCTTAGGATCTAATTTTTAAATCTTGAATATCAGATACATTTTACTCATGATAAATCTGTTTTCTGGTACAATAAGCGCTATATTTATTTTCTGGTAGTCAACTCCTGTTTGGTCGCAACTTGGCGTCTTGACGAGAGCTGTATTTACAATTATGGTACACTGGAAAGGAATTGGGAATTAATTAGGAGCTGTTAATGGGAAGAGCTATTAATGGAGTTATTATTCAGTATTAAATGGGTATAAGGAACTATTAATTTAATTAGGAATTGGGAAAAAATCGCAATTTTCATGGGAATTAATTAGGAGCTATTAATGGGATTATTATTCAGTATTTGTTGTTAAGGTATTAAATGGGTATTATGCTTTTTTGTAGTTTCGTGTGTATATTTTAAGAGTGCAGATAGATAATGTGACGAGGAATAAGTAGATCATTTTTCACTGAAAAAATGAAAACAGGTCATTCTAATCACCTCACTAATCATCTTAAATAACAGATCCTCTACAGTTCTCAGCACTTTAGATTATATATTTTAATAATTTTATTTTTTTTATTCCAGTTCAGGAATGATCTTTGGTTTTTGATTTTATATGAGTGTTTAAGGCACAAGGCTTGCAACACGAGAGCTAATAAAATCAGGACCTACTGCTTAAAATCGCAATGGGATTCCAACTTTACAGAAGATCAGTGCCCTAACCCATTTGGATATTGTTCGGCCCTTTACAGAAATAAGAGTCAGGCATTTCTGGTTAATTCATATATATTTCTGGCCTATATATATATATATATATATATATATATATATAAACGATTAGCTAGGAAATAAAAATATGGTTACATCAATCAAAATGAAAAACTACTTTGGATAAATGTACTCTTAGGTGTTGACCAAAATATCCTGACCAAAATAATAAGATGATATGTATTAGAACATATTAGTATATTAATATTTCGTAAACGATAAATCACAATATTAAAATTCAGATATCATCCAGCTCTAGTTTTGACATCCAGAAATTAATTTTAATAAAGTTTTTTATTTAAAATTAGTAGCGTATACTTTTTTCCGAAAATTTTGTAGGATATTCAGAAAATATTTTTCTTATTTAGAATCACCCATGGATAAATCTGTTGCCTGCACTAGATTACACTAATTAAAAGAATTAGTTTATTTTGCTATTAAAATCGATTATAAAGGTGTATCCATTAATAGATAATTGTATATCAATAGTGTCTACATTACTTTGAAGATTTTCTACGCCCTTTTAAGCATAATTTTTTTCAAGTGCCCTTAGATTTTCGTCCTCTAATTGTCTTTTCTTATTTTTAAAAAGTTTTCTGTCTTGTCAGACATGAAATAACATGAAAAAGAAAGAAAAAAAAAAGAAAATTAACACATTTGTTAGAAGTTATTAAGCGGAAATCCTTGTCTTATGTCATCTAATACAAGTTTCATCTAAAACAACTGTGTTTACGCTTGTGTCATCTACTACAAAACTTTTTTTAGGTTAGCTTTAATATTTTTCTTTAAATTTTCTAATTTTCTCTTATTTTCATTGGATTTTCATACTGTCTAAAAATTCTATCTATATTCTGGCTGATATACTTGATTCTTTATGAATTCTGTCAAAAGTCAATTCGTCTATATTTCCGTTTTGATGTCTGAAATATGTAACGTTCGAAAAAATACTGTCTGTTCGTATTTCGATTTTTGTCTACAGTTTTCCTCGATAGATGTCCTCTATTTCTAAAATTCTGCAACTACTACTATTTTTTCGTTGAAAAATTTGTAATAGAATCAATAAATCATATAAATGAAATCTCGATCATTCTAATCATTTTAATAATCATCTTAAATAGTATATCATTAAATCTAAGTAAGAAAAATTATTAAAAAAGATTATCTCTTAAATAAAATGTGCAAGTGAAACGGTTTTCTAAAATGTTTACATCAGTTGAAATAAAAATCATAGTGAACTTCTTTACATTTTGTGAATCTTGAATATCAAATACATTTTATTCATGATAGATCTGCTTTCTGGTACAATAAGCACTAGATTAAAAAAGTATTACAAAAATGGGAAGAAAAGGCAAAGCTTATATATAGTATGTAATTCAATTCCGTTTTGCTTTTATTATCTTTACATTTTTATGCTTAATTTTCAAAGAATAACTTCATTTTCTTACTTTTTTTAAAAATTATTATTCTTAAGAAGGAGTCTTGTTTGAATATTCAAGACTTATATTTTAATATATAATGTCTAATACTTTATATGTCTTAAATTAATATATTATATACTTCAGTTTATTCCATTACCTTTGACCGGATTTGAGTCCCACTTTTATCTTGCATGAGCGACAAAAAACTTTAAACAAAAATTCAGCAAGTTTCAATAATGCTTAAAAGACAATTGTTTCCCCTCTTCCAAGCAGGGTATAGAGCATTATATAATTTAGATATCAATTATATTATGAATACCAACACGTCACTTTTAATCTTAAAATTTTTAATCTGGTTGCTTTTTATAAATGATATTTTATAGTGTTTCATGGAGGGTGTAGATGACTGTTTTATATCCTGGTAGGTTTTCCCGATAGAAAATTTTAACTGGATCGAACCATAGGAAGTGGGATAAATATGACTAAAATCTTTTTCATTACATTTGTATATAGCATGATAAATAAAAGCATGTACTTTTTTATTTATTTTTTATATATCTTCAAGCTATTTTCTTCGTTTATATGTAATATAAATGTAAAGAATTAAACTTAATATTTTTTCAAGTCAACTGTTTAAATCATAAGAAATTAATCTACAAACTGACGAAATATAAATTATAGAAGAAGACATTTTTTTTCTTAAATAAATACATCAAAGATTTAGATACTTTCCCAATTGGTTTCAACAAAAGCTTGTATTAAAGAGATGATAAAATGAGTTTGAATTAAATAAGAATTAATTTTCAAATCATGTGTATGAGTATAAAATATGTATAAGATCAACACAATGCTACTGGCATTTTTTAATTATATTTTTGTGCATTAGAAATGGGATGAAAAATACAAATTTCAGTGAGAAAATATTAAAAATTATCTTATGCACAGTTGTAAAAATTTAAATTATAAGATTGCCAATTGTAAAATTATTAAGTTCTTATCAAATTGTCTTGTTTTGTTTTTTTTTGCTAAACATATTTTGTATTGAATTATTGTTGGCCAACTTGAGCGATTAAGATAACAATATAACAACCTTTATCTAACTTTCTCAAAAGTAAAATTAATAAGAATGCGCCAACGTTAGCAATAATGAGCCGACTATTATAAACCTGAACTTCGGCTAAACAGCATAGAAAATAGGTAAAGTCCGTGAGCATGCGCAGATAGCTGGGTACCGTTTCACTGTGCAGAAGCTCCTAGATACATGTGGATACAACAGGAGAGTCTGTGTCCAGCAAACTCCAACTCCGACGCATACGCATTTATGTGTCGTTCGTTGCAGTGTTGCCAACCTTCACAGGCAAAATTATGGATTCTAGGTCCTAAAAGTATGGCATTGGTTTATAAATTATCGTACATTTTTGTAATTAGTTCAAAATAGTGTTAATAGAGGGCGATTGTAGGATATATTTTTAATCAATTGAATCTTAATATCAGAAAGATTTTAAAATTGTGGAAAAACATAGAAATGGCAGATTTTTTTTTTATTTACCATTATGTAACTTTGTAGCCGATTATTATTTAATAATCGGTTTAATTACTAAAAATACCATATTTTAGTGAAAACTTCAATAGAATAAGTAAAATGCAAAATTACTTTTAATTATCCATAATTATGTAATCATTAAAGAAATATCTCCAGTATAATCGTGAATATTCAGTAATTTTGCATTTAACAATTTTGTGTATTTAAGGATAAGAGTTATTTAAATAATTTTAAATGACTAACAGATAAAAACACTGGTCCTAACCATTTTTAAAATTCTTTATTTTATATTCGTTTCAAATAATATCAAACATTAGTACCTAGGTCATATTCAATTTCACAAATATACATTTTTTTTTATAATTGACACTTTCAATTTTATTATTACACATTACAGATTGCCCTTTCTCTACTTCTGTTACAGGATTATTTACTTTTATTTAATAAAGAAGCACATCAAAACATGCTTCTTAAGCTGCTCTAAAATTTACAACAATAATTATTTAATGGGAAAAAGTGATAAAAAAATTAATTAGACATTCTATGTTGCTCTTTATAGAGTTGCAGTTAAATTACCTGTTCTTTTTATTATCCATTATCCACTTTTGGTTTATCGTACAAATCAGGAAATTATCGTACAGTTTTTCAGAATTATGTCACACAATTTTGAGATTATTTTTTATCGTACAGAGTCCTAAGTTATCGTACATATACGATAATTATCGTATGGTTGGCAACACTGGTTCGTTGGGTTCTGGCGCTTTTAAGGAGTGTATTGGGTGATAAGTATTGAAATAAGGTAACCATTCTGGCAACTTTTTTATCTCGTCTACGATTGGTTCAGATATCTGTTACGTCACTTTGTCAGTGAGGAGTATATTTTCGCCTATAGTTCGCCAAACCAATTTAAATCAGGTGATAGATTTATTTTCTGGTAGGCAACTCCGGTTTGGTCATAACTTGGCTTCATAACGAGGCTTCCAACTTGGCTTCTTATTCAGTATTTAGGAAATTAAGTGTTAGTTATAAAAGTGCAAGAGGATAATGTGACGATTTTAATTTTAGGAATTAATTTTAATTTAGAGAATTAGTTTTTCATCATTTCCCAATTATTAAACATGTTAATAACAGATCATCTACATTATCTGATGTTTGGTTTGAAGCGTTACGGTCCTAATGACACCGGGACCTATTTCTTAAAGTCGCTGTGGAATTCGATCAATCAAAATGAAAAACGTCTGGTGAATGTGAATTTCACTCTTAAATGTCAACAGCCTTCTTAGGATCTAATTTTTAAATCTTGAATATCAGATACATTTTACTCATGATAAATCTGTTTTCTGGTACAATAAGCGCTATATTTATTTTCTGGTAGTCAACTCCTGTTTGGTCGCAACTTGGCGTCTTGACGAGAGCTGTATTTACAATTATGGTACACTGGAAAGGAATTGGGAATTAATTAGGAGCTGTTAATGGGAAGAGCTATTAATGGAGTTATTATTCAGTATTAAATGGGTATAAGGAACTATTAATTTAATTAGGAATTGGGAAAAATCGGCAATTTTCATGGGAATTAATTAGGAGCTATTAATGGAATTATTATTCAGTATTTATGGTTAAGATATTAAATGGGTATTATGCTTTTTTGTAGTTTCGTGTGTATATTTTAAGAGTGCAGATAGATAATGTGACGAGGAATAAGTAGATCATTTTTCACTGAAAAAATGAAAACAGGTCATTCTAATCACCTCACTAATCATCTTAAATAACAGATCCTCTACAGTTCTCAGCACTTTAGATTATATATTTTAATAATTTTAATTTTTTTTATTCCAGTTGAGCAATGATCTTTGGTTTTTGATTTTATATGAGTGTTTAAGGCACAAGGCTTGCAACACGAGAGCTAATAAAATCAGGACCTACTGCTTAAAATCGGAATGGGATTCCAACTTTACAGAAGATCAGTGCCCTAACCATTTGGATATTGTTCGGCCCTTTACAGAAATAAGAGTCAGGCATTTCTGGTTAATTCATATATATTTCTGGCCTATATATATATATATATATATATATATATATATATATATAAACGATTAGCTAGGAAATAAAAATATGGTTACATCAATCAAAATGAAAAACTACTTTGGATAAATCTAGTCTTAGGTGTTGACCAAAATATCCTGACCAAAATAATAAGATGATATATATTAGAACATATTAGTATATTAATATTTCGTAAACGATAAATCACAATATTAAAATTCAGATATCGTCCAGCTCTAGTTTTGACATCCAGAAATTAATTTTAATAAAGTTTTTATTTAAAATTAGTAGCGTATACTTTTTCCGAAAGTTTTGTAGGATATTCAGAAAATATTTTTCTTATTTAGAATCACCCATGGATAAATCTGTTGCCTGCACTAGATTACACTAATTAAAAGAATTAGTTTATTTTGCTATTAAAATCGATTATAAAGGTGTATCCATTAATAGATAATTGTATATCAATAGTGTCTACATTACTTTGAAGATTTTCTACGCCCCTTTTAAGCATAATTTTTTCCAAGTGCCCTTAGATTTTCGTCCTCTAATTGTCTTTTCTTATTTTTAAAAAGTTTTCTGTCTTGTCAGACATGAAATAACATGAAAAAGAAAGAAAAAAAAAAGAAATTAACACATTTGTTAGAAGTTATTAAGCGGAAATCCTTGTCTTATGTCATCTAATACAAGTTTCATCTAAAACAACTGTGTTTACGCTTGTGTCATCTACTACAAAACTTTTTTTAGGTTAGCTTTAATATTTTTCTTTAAATTTTCTAATTTTCTCTTATTTTCATTGGATTTTCATACTGTCTAAAAATTCTATCTATATTCTGGCTGATATACTTGATTCTTTATGAATTCTGTCAAAAGTCAATTCGTCTATATTTCCGTTTTGATGTCTGAAATATGTAACGTTCGAAAAAATACTGTCTGTTCGTATTTCGATTTTTGTCCTACAGTTTTCCTCGATAGATGTCCTCTATTTCTAAAATCCCTGCAACTACTACTATTTTTCGTTGAAAAATTTGTAATAGAATCAATAAATCATATAAATGAAATCTCGATCATTCTAATCATTTTAATAATCATCTTAAATAGTATATCATTAAATCTAAGTAAGAAAAATTATTAAAAAAGATTATCTCTTAAATAAAATGTGCAAGTGAAACGGTTTTCTAAAATGTTTACATCAGTTGAAATAAAAATCATAGTGAACTTCTTTACATTTTGTGAATCTTGAATATCAAATACATTTTATTCATGATAGATCTGCTTTCTGGTAAAATAAGCACTAGATTTAAAAACTATTACAAAAATGGGAAGAAAAGGCAAAGCTTATATATATATGTAATTCAATTCCGTTTTGCTTTTATTATCTTTTCATTTTTCTGTTTTTAATTTCAAAGGATAACTTCATTTTCTTACTTTGTTTTACCATTCTTAAGAAGGAATCTTGTTTCAATATTCAAGACATATTTTAAGATGATCTGTTTTCTGATATAATGTCTAATATTTTATATATGTCTTATATTAATATATTATATACTTCAGTTAATTCCATTACCTTTGACCGGATTTGAGTCCCACTTTTATCTTGCATGAGCGACAAAAAACTTTAAACAAAAATTCAGCAAGTTTCAATAATGCTTAAAAGACAATTGTTTCCCCTCTTCCAAGCAGGGTATAGAGCATTATATAATTTAGATATCAATTATATTATGAATACCAACACGTCACTTTTAATCTTAAAATTTTTAATCTGGTTGCTTTTTATAAATGATATTTTATAGTGTTTCATGGAGGGTGTAGATGACTGTTTTATATCCTGGTAGGTTTTCCCGATAGAAAATTTTAACTGGATCGAACCATAGGAAGTGGGATAAATATGACTAAAATCTTTTTCATTACATTTGTATATAGCATGATAAATAAAAGCATGTACTTTTTTATTTATTTTTTATATATCTTCAAGCTATTTCTTCGTTTATATGTAATATAAATGTAAAGAATTAAACTTAATATTTTCAAGTCAACTGTTTAAATCATAAGAAATTAATCTACAAACTGACGAAATATAAATTATAGAAGAAGACATTTTTTTTCTTAAATAAATACATCATTTTAACATTTATTCTAAAATTAAAGTCTAAATTTTTCTCATTTTCTTACAGAAGGAATAAATGAACAAATTTATTTTGTAAAACTAAAAAGGATAAATATGGCTAGTATTGATTGAGACTTGGTTCGGTTGATGACTTCGTGCTGTGCGGACGTGTCTCGCTCTGCTCCGAACTTTTGAAATTTTTCTCAGTCTTTTTAAAGACTAGCTGGATTACTATCAGTTTTTTTCTGGTGACTTCTACTGTGGATATCTCCTCTAATTATGGAGGAGCCTGCTATGGAATGTGATGCTCCGGCATCCCGACTGGATGATGACGATCAAGATCCCGCGCAAACTTTCCCGCGCGATTTCAAGGATGTGCAGGCGCACTTCCGCAAAACGTACCACTACTCCTGGAATTATTTCGAACTCGTGGATGATTACCTGACTTTCCTCTGCAATTGCGAAGCTGGTTCTAAGTCTGCTGATCCTGATGAGGTGAGAGACTTCATCATTCATTTGTATAATGTCATTGATGCCAAAACTCATGATTTAGATGCTATTACCTCTTCTTGCTTTTTTAATAGTTATTATGATGCATTTAGTCAAGATATTAATGATACATTGTCAAAGAGTAATATGAAAATGGTAAAAACAAATGATTCAAAATTTAGAACTGTTAATATTAATAAGAAAAAACGTGCTAATAAGGATAAGCCTAACGGCGATAAAAGCATTAGGCTTCAAAGCCAATTTGCCGCCGTTGCGGCTCTTGATATCGATGATGGTGAAATTCACATGGCGGAAGATAGAGCGCCGCCGGTATCAAATTCTAACACTACAACTAGTGCTACTCCCTTGCCGAGGAAGCAATACCAGTTGTTTTTTGAAATCGGTAGTAACTGCAAACAGCAGATTGAGCACTTGCATGCTCTTAGCGCCGACTTAACAATTGAATTTACTAGAAATATGATAAAATTAACTACAAATTCTGCTGACGCATTCCGCGCAGCTCAAAAATATCTCATTGACAACAAAATTCCAGCGCGCGCTATGGACTTAAAATCGGCTAAGCCGTTAAAATTCATAATACGTGGACTTCCACTGTTCACAGATATAACTGATATTGAAGCTGCTCTTAGGGAACATATTGTCCCAATAAAAATTGCTTACTTAACCAACCGAAAAACAAAACAGCCAATGCCATTATTTTTGGCAACGGTACAACCATCTCCAGCAGTTGATAACATAGAATCTATTAAAACCATTAATTATCTATCGGTAAAATTTGAAACATACAAGGCAAAGGGGGTAGCACAATGCTATCGATGCCAACAATATGGGCACTCGTCCCTGAATTGTAACCTGACCCCAAGGTGTCTGAAATGTGGGGAAAACCACAGGTCAAATGTGTGCCAAAAAGGCCCAGAAAACTTTAAGTGTGCCAACTGCGGTGGTGGTCACACTGCCAATTTTAGAGGCTGTCCGGCCCACCCGGCTAACAGAAAACCTACTAAAAACAATAAAGCTAGGGCTGCGGCCCCTAAATATGTGCCTGCACCCCCTCCCAAGACCAATATTTGGCAGCAGAGGGCCCAAAACTCGAAAAAATCTGAAATCCCACTTATAAAAGAGGCTCCGCCTCAAACCACGCCCACTGCTCAATTTCGGAATACAGAAGGCCCTGAAGCTCCGCCTTCAACCTCTAATTCCGCTGTAAATCCTAAAATTTCAACTATTCCTCCTAAAACGAATGTGAAGCAGGGTCCCAAGCCTCCCACACCAAAAAACACCTCGAAACAAGGTAATTCCAACAGTAAAAAATCATCATCAGGAACTGCCTCAGGCGCCTCCTCCATTATGGAGCTACTGAAAACAATTCAAGAAATAATGCAAGAATTCAACGTTTCAGACATCTTGGGGATGTTTAAAACTATTGCTAACATTATGAAGTCCGAAAAGGACACACTCACTAAACTATATGAAATTTTTGAAATAATTACTGAAACTCTTAATACTGAATCTAATGATGGATAGACAACCCATTAGAAGTAATAGCTTAAATATTCTCTTTTGGAATGCAAATGGCTTATATTCCAAAATCTCTGAACTCAGAGACTTCCTCGAAGAGTCTGAGGTAGATATTGTTCTTATACAGGAATCTAAACTTAAACCAGAGTTCAGATCCAACATCTGCAATTACATCCTACATCGTAAAGACCGCCCTGCTGTTACTGGTGCTCGTCTCCGCGGAGGTATCCAAGGAGGTGTCGCCATCTATGTGCGAAATAATTTAAACCACTATGTTATTAACGATTTGGACACCACTGATCTAGAATCTCTCTCGATCATGATTCAAATTTACTGATACTTCCTGTTTCAAATCGGAATAATATAGTTTAGTTGATTAATCGGATGTATGCATATTATGTCATTCTAATGAGCCATTCTCGCAGTAATTGAGTTTTCTTTAGGGTTTAAGACAAGTTTGAAATTTACCATTAATTTTAAAGTTTGGCCTGAAAAAAAAAAAAAAAAAAAAAAAAAAAAAAAAAAAAAAAAAAACCTTGAGATTTGTTTTCAAAATTGGGATTTCATTACAAAATTGGGATTTCATTAAGTCGTTGGGTAAATTGGTTGGGGTGTTAAGAATAAAAATGGCATATCTTGCTAGAGGTAAAAAATGCGACCTTTTGGTTTGGCCGCAGAATTAGGCATCGAGTTGGAACCCGACGCCACAGTAATAAAAATTAAAGATGTTATAACCGGATGTACTTCATATGACGAAGAATTCACAAAAACATTGTTGGATACAATCATTAGCACCAGAAAAGAATTCGAAGTAAAAGAAAAGGAAGCAGAAACCGAGAGACGCCAAATTGAATTTGAATTAGAGAAACTAAAGTTAAAAAATTTAAATCATGCTTCGGAAACAGGAACCGTTCTTGCTGATAGTGATACGGATGTATCTAAATTTGAAATTAAAGGGTTAATCCCTCAGTTTGACCCGAAGGTAGATGACATTAGTACGTTTTTAAACCTTTTCGAGAGACAACTGTCATTTTTAAAAATACCAGAATCAAAATGGTTGGTATATCTGATCGGGCTTTTACCTATTGAAATTTCAAAATTAATTGCTATAGAATCGGATTCTCCGGATAAACCACCGGAATATGGGGAAATAAAAAAAATTTTATTGCGTCGATTCAAGATGAGTGCAGAGAAATTCCGACAATTTTTCGTCCAACACAGAAAAAGTCCAGACTCCACGTGGAGAGATTATTTCTATGATTTGAGAAAATTTTTTGAAGGTTGGCTCAGTGAGCTGAATATCACTACATTTGATCAGTTGAAAGATCTAATAATTTCTGATCAAATCAAAAAGAAGTGTCCTCCGGATTACAAAGATCATTTTTTAGACCACTGGAGTGAATTGAGCGATCCAGTTGCTTTAGGTGATAAGCTAGATGCTTATGAAGAAAGTAGAAACTTAAAAGGTAGAAACACGAACCATGAACAAACAATATAGAAAGGAAAATTCTAAGCCGAGTAAAAATTTAAGAAATTTTAAGAATAGTGTTAATTAGAAATACTCAATGAATAGAACTGTTAATAAAATTAACGAAAGACCTATTAGCTGCTATTGCTGTGGGAAACCTGGTTTCATAAAGGCAAAATGCCCTACGTGTTCCCCAAACATTAAAGTTGATTCCGCCCAGGTTAGCTGCTTGAAATTTCAAACGTGTGCGATACAACAACCCAAGGCAATGTTAATGAAGATTAAAATAAATGGTAACCGACACCACTTAAAATGGCATCGGAAGAGGTCTGAAAACATCCCACAATACCCCTGAGTACGTGCCGTGGAGAATGCCGCACTGGTCCGAACAAGAAAAATATATTGTAAACAGAGAAATTCAAATATCAAGAGAAGGGGGTGGTAGTGTTTATGGTAGGTGTAGGTACATTGTCATCGGAAGTTTTCTGGAATTATCCCCAAACCCACCCGTTCAGTGCCTGGAAAATTACCGCTGTTGCGCTGAATGATAAAAATATATTAGAAAGAAAAAAATGCTTATATTGTTTTATATGGTTTCGAATGCTTTTGCTTACTTATCTGGCTACTAGATTATTTACTGCTCAAAGAGAGACAGTAGAGGGAAGAAGGTAAGGAGAGAAACAAGGTTCTACTGTCCAGATTGCGATGTTAGACTCTGTGCAGTGTCGTGTTTTCGATTTTCTCATACACGACCAAATTTTGATTAATAGTTTAATAATCAT
>JAGEOH010000083.1:0-27500 GCA_032207245.1 Pardosa pseudoannulata
AATTGACTACTTGGAAATACAAAAAGGGAATCTTCTAAAATATCCACAATAGTTTTATCAACATCGGTAATTATTGGTGAAAAACATTTTCAAGCCAATGTTGATAAGCTTTGTATAATTCTCTTTTGTTATAAGGCGATTTCACGCAGTAGGGCAAATTCTCCAATTATGACAGCTCTGCCTTTAGTTTCAAACGGAAGGGCAGTTTATTGTTTGTCTATTGGCTGTTGTAAACATGAAAATGAATGGGAAGGGCATTATAGTAGGTCTTGACGTTGCGACAAATTGCCTTATTGAAATGTACTCTTTCAACATGTGTTATATTTTTAGGTTTGCTGTAAATATCCTTAGTTTTGAATGCTTAGGCTTATAAACAGTGCTTTATTAAATGGGCAAATTAGGACTTTGCCCAGGGCCTTCAGATCTATAATTGATGTAATATCTTTAACAATGGATTTAAATTAATTCTTTATCTTTGACATTTTCAATTTTAAGTTCTATTTCCCCTAATCAATAACTACATTATCAAACTAACACGTTTTTGTATTTTCTTTAAAAAGGGGGTGACAGCTTTTTATTTATAAGTTATCTGCAGAATTTCGTATCGGCGAAATATCTAACTTCGCAGCATTCCCTTGTGGTTTCAGTCTGGGTGCCCGGTCGTTTGCCCTGTTGTTTCGCTATTGTAGGACACAAAAGTCTAGACATCGTGGTGCTGGGTAAAACAACACCTTTGTTTCCACATAAGTGAAGTCCATTTCTCAATCTCTTTTGAGAAGCAAAGTCTTTGAGGTAGTCGTTACAGTATGAAATTCTTCCGTAATTATATATTCCGTACTTATGAAATTCTTCCGTAAGTAGCTCACTTCAATGTCCTAACTCATACCCTACAAATGCCTTTGTTACTTCACTAATTTTAAAACTCTCGAAAAGTAAAAAAGGATCGTGAATCCACCTCGGATTTTCAGACTTCCGAATCACACCAGTGTAGGTAAGAAGAAACTAGAACAGAAAGATGACAGATATTAAATTGGTCATCGATTTGTATGAATTCTTTATTATTTCGTTTACAGGCAAGCGGAACTAAGCTGCGAGCGGAAAGCGATAAGTCATGCTTGCTTCTAAGGATGATTTCATTTTATAGAACGAATAATACATTTCGTTTTCTTTCTTAACTTAAGAAATAGGGGATTTTTTTTTTTTTTTTTTACTCAGCAGTTCATAATTCAGTTTATTGGTAAACATTTCACTCTAATTTAATGAGTATGTGAGGAGGAAAAATATAGTGGACTCCGCTTAAAATGTGATCGCGGTTCATGTTATCAATCGCTTATTGTTATCGAAATCACTTCGTCCCGATTTCTTCTATTCATTTGTATGTTAAAATGATCGCTTTATGGGATCGTGACATTGGTTGATGGGATCCGTTTTCGAGTCTCATTTTAACTGGCAAAGGAATACTCACAATAGATACAGAAGGAACCCATTCTTTTCCTTCCCTTCACTGTTGTTTGAATTTCAGAGAATTCTCCCTCTTCCACCTAGAGAAAGGGGGAATGATCAAAGGATTGGGATATGACACGATCATGGAATTTTTCAGAAATACGCACACCCTGCCGGTGGTCGATGGTTCTCAGATAAACAGTAGGCAACACATTCTCATAGGAACTGAGAAGGAGAGTATTCATAATTTATGCCTTGATTTTCCGAAAAAAATTGCCAGAAATCTCAAGAAATGATAGAAAATCCTTCGGATATGACCTCCGAAGAGTTCGAGTCATGGGTGAAAATAGATCTAAACATTCCAGTAGCTTCCACATTAACAGTCTGTCAGATTGTCACGGGAAAACAGACGAATGATTGAACTGATGAGTCGGATAAAAAATCTCTTGCTATTGAGCCACCTCCTACTAGTGCTGAAATGAGAAATGCATTGAAAGCTTTCAAACGTGGAGCACAACACCGGTCCGACGACTTTATAAAACATTATGATGACGAACGATTTATCAATGAGCTTCAGAGAAAAATTTGTAGATAGTCAACAATGGATCATTTTTTTAGTTATGTATATAATTCTTATGTTTTAGAGGATAATATACAGTATATAATTATCAGGTGTGTTTTTTCATTTTATTTTGAAATGTAGTACGTGTGAATTAAAGAGGAGGGGTAAATTTATCTCATTATGCATATCGTTTATTGTTATCAATCGGTTATCGTTATCAAAATTATGGTGTCCCAAACGGATCACATGAAGTGGAGTCCACTGTATTTGTAACATGTAGAGTTGAGCATTCTGCGACAAAGTAAGACTTCTTAGATCTACAAGAAACTAAAATGACTCAACCTTTGATTATATTAAATTTTGCCTGTTACTTCATACGAAAACCACGATAGCTTAATCGGCAAAGGCGTCGATCTTGTAACCAGAGGGTGTGGGATCGAGGTGGCCAAAAATCCGCTGTAGGGTGTCAAATAGGTTCGAGGTCGTCATGTCCTCCAAGTTTCCGAACGATACCTGTGGTAGGTCCATCCTGCAGGTTGCTTCTAAAATTGTGATCAGCATCCCTTAAACCTTTCTGTCATAATTTTCGCCTATCGGCTCGTGTTCTGACAGCTAGCGTAGCAATAATGTTTCGATTTGTGCTGACAGCCGCACTTTTGAAAAGTGCCGCGTTGTGGTGTGTTGCCAAACTACGCTCCGTATAGCCCTTGGTGAATTTTCATTGTATTGGATGTGGCTCTGCAGCGGCATCACAGCGCCAAATCAGCAATAAATACTATCCAGTACCACTTTGGCGCCGCCACTTGGCCATAAACTAAAAATGTAACCTTCATACTATTGTTTATATACAGCTTACGTAATGTAACGCACACTCTTTTCTTACGGTGTTGCGCTACGTTTTGCGTGGGACCTGCCCGCCTACTGTACTGGGGCAGGTATCTTTCGACAGTGGTCACAGGGATGCATGTACTTAAAATATTATTTCTCCGGAAACTTGGACAGACAAAACAAAAATTTATTTACACGACAGTTAAAAAAAAAACAATTAAAGAAAATCACATATCATCGTGAGTCTCAGAGCCAGTCCTAGCTAGATATTTTGAATGACCGAGCGTTCTCTTTCTTTTCACATCAGCGCAGAGAGATGTTTCTCGGCTGCCGGCCCTATCTCGACTCTCTCATTCTCTGCACTCCGCTGAACCCTTGCAGAATCCTCTCTTCTTCGGGGGGGGGGTTGTCTGGAAACTTGAGCCCCACCGAAGAGGGCATACACTCCTCCTCCGAGAACCTGCAAAAACATCCACCAGTGCCTCCGAAAAACGTTATCAGCCCCCTTTGCCGGCCGGCTTCTTATTTCTCCTAAGAAAAGCCGCGTGGAAGGGGTCAAAATGGGGCGATTCTCCCAATGTCATTCAGAGCACACAAAGTCGTGGGTGCAAATTCCTTACACGTAATGTAGCGCGCAGCCTCTCTTATCTCCTGTACAACCGTTGTGTTCACTTTGCGCTGGTACTCCGCATTCCTTCTCCTTGCAGCAATGTGTGTAAGATCTATGCTATTATCCTTATTAAATTGTTAAGTTTATTTTACGACTGGCACTTGTATCTTTAATTTTAACTGTTTATATTTCTTTAATTTTTGATGCGCGTTCGAACTAGCGTGCTTCAGCTCCATATGATTGGCGTTTTCGTTCTCCGCGCTCCTTGTCTCAGTTTATCATTGGTCAGAACCGAGAGAGCCCTACGTCTCCTTGAGAGCGGAGGGGCGTTTCCTTGGCGACTGGCAACCCCCTTACTAGCTGTGTTTTCGGCCTAAGTGCAGTCCCAAGTTTTTCGTAATTTTTAGAGTTAGAGAAATAAATTTTTAATAACCTAGCAGACGCGTTTTCCTTGAAACAAAATTTTCTGTTGGAGCCCACCTCGATTATTGGCCTCGATACTGCAAAGTTACTGACGTTATTTTTATTCTACCAACGCCTTCTATCAGCAAAATAATCTCCGTTAGTCACTATAGAATCACGGAAGAAGTGATATTAGATATTTGTATATTAATAAGAAATTACTTTAGATTAAATAATAATAATAAAAAGGCTGGAACTCAAATCAGCATCTGTTTTTGTTATCTACCTGAGGTGACTCACTTTACTGCTGGTCCTGACTTCTGACTTATAGTACCGACTGGCACCGATCCCTGCATCATACCTGCGGCTTGGTGAGCGGCGAATGCTATAAAAGAAAGTGATCCCGCTTTGGAAATGATCCTAACACAGTAGAACCTCGATTAACCGAAACTCTCCGTTAACCGTAGTCGGTTTCTTTTTCACTTTTTTTTTTCGTTTTCTACTGTAACGACTTCAATGTTCTTGAGTGAAGAGGTGACTTGAAGAAGGACCACAGACATAACAGGATTGGAAATCACTTATTTTTCTGGAGTAAATACTGGTTATATACAAAAGGGATTCTAATCTCCCAAAACATTTCGAAATGTAAAGGATTGTTGCTTGGATAACATATCCACGACGATCACAGTCGTAAAAAAGAACTAAATATTCTCACACGATGGGGAGGCTTTACCAGGGTGCAAGGCGAACCCGATATATCCCCCGTTCGGTGTCCGAGACCCTGCCGCTCCTTATAGGAGAGGACTTGACGAGTCTCCCGAACGTAATCCCTAAAAACCTGGCGAAAAATGTCGAAAAACCCCGAGTCGCCAAATTCGAGGCTTTTTATACCCGGGTATCAGTGACGGTCCCGCCAACCATTTTCTGGTCAGTTACGATCCCAGTTACCCGAGAACTCCAGCTAGGGTTACAGCTAGTTAATTAGTCGAATTCTCTTTCGCTATCTGTCCCGTTCCTGAATTCTCGAGGCAATGCTCCGGAATCATTACCGCGATCGATCAGGGCGTGGCCCTTATTCAATCGAACTGTCAACATCCCAGACACTGCGTCGCCGAGCTATTGTAGTCTGTCAAGCAGGTGGGGCACAGGTCAGCTGATTTCGGTTGTTAGTGTTCTGAACAAAGTAGGTCTTCACATTCCAAACATGCATTTTTAAATTTTTCTTTTTTTCCCACATTCTTTTTGTACGCAAGCCGTTCTTTCCAAACTACGAGTGCAGATAACTATTATTGAATTCCCTTTTTTAGAATTCCTTCTCGCAAGCACAGTTCTCGGTACGAGTGTACTCTTCCCCACTTTCACACATTCCTGTTCTAGACAAAAACACACCCCATTTCGAAATTTGGAAAGTCATACTGCCGAGTTCCAGAACAATCGAATGTTATTGCAGTATGACGATACTACATATTGAACTAGATGATTATGGATGTATTCTCGATTATCCGAAGTAGGTTCGACCCCAATTCCTTGCAGAATTACACGAAAATCGATCCATTCTCTAATCGAAAATTCTGTTCTCAATAGAATAATAAGGGCAAGGATCGAAAACATCTGTTAAAAAGCGACCCATCGTTCAAAACGAACCGGACAATTGGATTGTACTCGATCGGCGTTAATAAGGGGTCAGTCGTTGTTGTGATAACAGAACGAGAAACATCGAATTAAATGAGAGCTAATGGCAGCATTCATTATGTATGTTAATAATAGCCGAGTGCTCTACGAAGATTCCCTTTCGAATCTTCGAATCCCGGCTTTGCTTTATCTCGCTAAGTTAAGGTTTAAAAAAACAAAACTCCTTATCTTTAAATTATATTAAGTATCCTAAATAAAATCAGTTTCAAAAATCTGTTGTTCATTAATATTTGCCTTTTGCATTAATATTTAAGTAAATACCTAACAATCTAATCTATTTACATACACATGGTTGCTCAGTTGGGAAGGAGTCGCTTTCGTAACCGGAGGGTTGCGAATTCAAAGCTAGAGCGTTCAAAGATCCATCGTGTTCACAAATGGCGGTTGGAGCACGCAAAATAAGTTTGCGATCGCAGTGTCCTCCAATTTCCCGAACGTTTCCTCTAGACGTGAAAGGCTTGGTGGCCAGGTGACCCTTGGGGGTCTTCTGCTTCTAAAATATGAGGACCTAGCGTGGCAATGAGCCTCGCGTCCGTAGCGTTTTTTAAGCTATATGTGTTCCCCGGTTGGTACTCGAAGAGTCTCGCAGCTGTATTTGTCCCAAAGATATTTGTAGATGTTATCAGATGCATTGGTTGAACATGGCGGATCTATGCCAGTTGGTTACCGGGATTTTTAGAGAATAACAGCTCCGAAACCGTTTCTCAGTAATCCGAAACTATTGGATTTTCTAAACTTAACAGTCTAAAAAAGGGAGTTGAAAGGTTTCTATACTGCACGAATATGTATATGTCGTAACCAATGGTAGGCGAATGGAAGAAGCAGTCTTTCTTGGTAAATCATATCTTTATTTCAAAGAACAGTTTCCCTTTTATGCGTCACTTGCACCATTTTCATTTATTCGTGGCGGAGCCAACGCGTGGATGCTACGTCTTTGCGCTAGCTGTCCTCTCTCTATACTTTGCATACTCATCAAATTCATGCAATATCCTTTCGCTTGACTGAATTATGCTAAAAGATTACGCGAGCGTTGGGTTTTTTCATTTGTTTTGTTTGTAAAGAAAGAATTTCGTTTTAAATCGTTTACAACTCGCTTAATTTTTCCAAATCCCCTTTATTTTTTAGAACCTGAACATATAGAATATATATATATATATATATATATAATATATATATATATATATATATATATATATACGTAATAAGTATTTTTGCTTCATTACGAAGTGGGGTTCTGTGAGGTTATCACCACCCTGCAGTCGTGGAACCTCGCTATGAGAACGCAACCAAAACACTCGGAAATTCATTGGACTTCGTTGATTTAACGACATATCAAAAACATCAACATGAAACCTTATACGAAACTCTATCTATATAAAAATTCCATCGAATATGTATCGAAAAATTGTGATGGAACTCTAAACATTTGCTTAAATAGTCATTTCTACCGACCCATCCGCTATTACTTGAAGTCACGTGGGGGATGTAACCCACTAGTTAAAACTATTTTTAGGTATGGAACCGGAAGGATTTCTACTAGAGAACATTCGAGAGTATTCGCTATGGTTCCTTGGGAAGAATTACCGGAAAAATAAAACCTTAAACCAAAAGTGATAAAAATCTCTCTCACTCACTCAAGATATAAAACTTTTTCCCTCATCTCGAAGGGAAGTTCCCAGCTGATATTTTAGCCCTGCAGTGAAACTTGCGACGAGAAGACAACGAAATACAAACAAATGAAATCTCAAACTATCGTAGTTTAATCATCTTTTCTCTTACGAACGAAACTGACAACTGTCCACAAACATTATACGTTCTGTTTTTATAGAAGCTATAAAATAGCTTGTAGAATTATTATGTTTTCTTAGAACGAGTTTTTCTTTTGACAGCAGGTAGAGGGCAATCGTATAAACAATCCGCACAACTTTCAAGTCATTTCTATAATTCATTTTTCCATTTGAATCGACTCTATGGTTTTTTGAACATCTCATGATTCCTTCGTCTTTTGACTGTTATTTCGTTGTCAAAATTTTATTTTATTATGTTAATAAATGTTGACTGCTAAAGCCCTTATAGACTGCCCTTTTATAACGTACTAAACGTTTCTTTTCTTATTATCAACCGGTATCAAGCTATAACCGGTATGATTTGGGCTAACGAAACCGGGACCAACGGCTTGAAGCCGACTCCGAACGGCTACGAACAATCATGTCAGCAGCGGTATTCGAACTCAAAGACTTCGGTACCGAAGACACCGCTTTAATTCGTCCATCGTCCATCCTCTAACCGGCATGATGCTTCATGTTCGATAATGTATAATGAATATACACTTAATGTTCGTTTTAACTGATAGAACTTAGAGAGTTAAGCGGTTTTCGCGCTTCTGTTTCAGTGCTCCCGATTTTTATGGCAAATATCGACAATTGCAAAAGTTTTTCTTTTAAGATGTTTTGCTTCTCAACATTTTCCCGCTTCTGGAGTTTGTTCTGTTCCAAATAGGCAACAAGTTTTTATCGTTTGCAAAACTTCTTATGCGGTTTTTCAGTGTAAATGCACGTGTATTTAGATAAAAGAGACATTCGAAATGAATGTCTCGTATTCCATTAACCCCTGGGGAGATTATCTTCACTTGCACCGCGGAACAATGGTTATTGTAAAGAGATGTTGCCCTACTCTAGTTATCTGCCACAAATAATGCTTTGCTTTCACACCTGCAGCAAAACTGAAAAGGAAAACGGGGAGAAAGTCACAGATAAAAGTGGAGACCTAGATTTGGAAAAATTTTATCACACTGTCGGGAATCTCTCCGAAATATTTTCAGTGTATGCATTACAAGATTTTTCAAACTTATTAAAATTGATGTAACTGGCTCATTTCTTATGTGTAAAAATATTCATAGTCATTGAAGTCAAAAATCTTCCCTTTTCAAGTTCGCCAATAGATGAGAAATAGCTTGCATCTGCGTGAACTATCGCAGGAAGTCGGCAGGTGAAAGGCCTCTACCGATCGAATAGGATCGCTGACGGTTCGAAAGTGGTCAAATCCGTTCACCTTCCCTCCACTGACCCACTTGCAACAACGGGTTAGCGGCGAGAGAGAGAGTGTTCGGCAGACAAGATGGCCCCATTGGCCACTCACGGAACACTTCATCCCATTCGTTCACACGCACTCATAGAATAGGCTTCCCTACTTCTAATTACTCGAGGGCCACGTTGGAAACCGCATGCATCGTTTCAGGCCGCATTTGCATATTCGTAAAAGCCCCTATCTTTTTACTTCCTTTTGGGATTATGAACTTAATCTATCGAAGATCCTTTCAGAATTTTCAAGCTGTGTTTATGGGACTTTCAGAAAAGTTTCTCCATACATTTAGCTAATATATGATGCACATTATATTTTGATGGCATTCGTGCATGCGCAGTGAAACATTATTGAGTAAACCTGCTCCTCTTTCATCCAATATTCATTATTTTTTAATTTCGATTGCAGGGTATTGTGTACAATTTTGTTTGCCATGCGTCCTGGAAATAACATTACTTAATATTGAGAACTCTGCCAATTATGAGCAAAAACACTTGGAGACATTTGGGATTGTTTTTATAAAAACCTTCATTTCTCCAAGAGCACAAGTGCTATCTTTTTAACAATGGTTTGGTTTGGAGCGCTACGGTCTACTTTTTGCAACACGAGGGCTCATGAGACCGGGACCTACTGCTTAAAGCCGATTTCGAACGGCTACGAACATCCATGCCATAGTGGGATTCGAACCTACGAACTCTGGTACAGAAGGCCAGCACCCTAACCAATCGGCCATCGTTCGGATCTTCTTAACAATGAACACAGATTATGACAAGAAGCATCCTAATCGTGTGCTAAAGTTTCAACGCTTTTCATACATTACTTTTTACAGAGTTATCCAAAACATAGTCGTTTTTCTTCCATTTGTTTACGGTCGCCTATGGGGTTTCGAGAAAAATTCTTAGCTGAAATATGAAATGTGACATCTACCCTCCTGTTTACACGCCTGAGGTTTCAGGATAATTCCTCCTGTATTTTTCTAGATATTCGAAAAAAAGGCTAAAATCGTTAGAAACTAGTTATCATTGGCAATATAGTGTATAACATCATTCCTTTTCTGAATTCATTCCGAAACAGCATTCTTCTCACAGAGAGCTGTCATGTTGGCATTTCGGACCATTGTGGAATACGTCCTCGTTCAATCCGTAACGAACTAAACGACCAATTAAACGCTTTGTGTTCCTACTAAAGACATTCCTCTAACAAATTTTCTCATTCAGAAACATTAAAGAGATAAATAGAAATATTACCCTTTGCTGGAAAACCCCTTCCACATTTTAGGGTTTTCTTCACAAATATATAATATGTGTCTTATGGTGTAGAGTCACGCCACACCTCGAAGGTATAATGCTAAATTTTACAATGACATTCTTCAATTTTTTTTCACAAACCCCTTTTAGAAATTTAAGGCTTTATCCAAAAAGAAGGAAAATGCGGCATATGTGTAGGTCCGCCACACCTGGTAGAAGAAAAGCAAAAGTTATAATAAGAAATGCTCATGCCTCGCACATTCTTAGAAATAGAAGTTAGTAGCTAGGTATTACGGAATTAAAGAAAGGACAATTTGAGTTCCGAGTTACATAAAATTGTGGTCAATACTTCAAAAGAAAACCGGCTCGTAAAACTTACGCAAAACCGCGAGATTTTGAAAAACAACTTCTCGATTTGAACGGCATTTAAGCCAGGTGTAATAGGTACAAAGATACCGCACTTATAGTAAATAGGAGAAAGTATTTAGATTTAAGAATGAGAAAGTATTTTCGGAAAATCATAAAAGAAGCCGAGTCTACGAATAACTCCCGATACCCCTTCAATACATAAAATAAGGGAGAAAAAAGGATCCGGGACATAAAAAGGGGAAAAAAGTGTAGGGGCACGTTTCCGAGAAGCTGTGCGAGAAGGGAGTCTCGAAGAAAAAAAAATATAAAAATGCAAATAAATAAATAAATATGAGCGTGGGGTGCTCTAATCCAATGAAACATCAGATTTTGAAAACTGACCACCTGAATTTTCAAGAGTGGATAGTTTCCCAAATGGGGAGAAAACCAAGGAGGGGCTAAAGAAAATGTAAAGGGGTATGTATGCGAGAGAAATAGAGAGATGGAGAGAGATAAAGAGAAAAATATATAGAGATGGGGAGAAATTTTCCTTTTATTAGTGAATGCGTAAAGTTTTCTTTGGTCTGTTATTGAGTGTGTGGATTACTTCGAACTAGTCCCAAAATGTTGTTGCTTCTGCAGTGGAGTAAGATCTGTTTTTACTATTTTTTTAAAGCAGTGACAGCTGAATTAATATTTTGTGTACATATGTAAATTGTAAATAAATTCTTTTTTTTTTTTTTGTTAATCTAAGTTTCTATGTCTTAATGAAATTAATCGTTCTGAGTCGTTAATATAAGAATTATAAGTTAAAACCTGGGTAACCTTATGGGTTTAAAATTAATTAAATTAAAATAAATGATTAAGAATTAAATGAGTAAAACTTTTTTAAAGTAAAGGGTAAACGGCTCAGCACCTTACATGAATAATTCTAAAAATGAATGGAACCGTCCGAAAATAAACGGTTCCGCAATAAATCGATGTCCAGTTATTCTTGCTCCGTGCCTCGCTCGATTACTTTTTCACGGGAAAGTTAAAAGGGAGATTTTGAAAACGGGTTAGAGCCTCTATCTGATTAATCACATAAAAATATATCAAAATTGGATCATTTTACGTGTCTGATTATCGAAAAATGCCCTACCCATTTTGTTTAACATGTTGTATGGCACATAACAGACATAGCACCACCATTCTATTTCTTTCTAAAAATTGCTCTGAAAATAAACTAAAATTGTTTAGAAAAATACGAAATCATCCACAGGCGGTCCATTCCTATTCCAATTAACATTTAAAATAGGTTTTAAGCACTTCTCGTATTAACTCAAAATAAGAGGACGGTTTAACGCGTTCGAACCTCGCAGGTATGTTCGTCCGGGGCTTTGAGCAACAGGTCCCTGTCGTGTAGCAAACTATGGAGAGTTTCAAAGCAAGCCCACGTTCCGATGGGAACATCCGAAAGCTATAAATAAATCTCTCTTCTTTACCCCGAAACACCATTTCGGCCACCTTTGCTATTCTCGCCGGAATCGAGGCCGGAGCGAACTCGACCCCGACCTTCCCATCGCGCGAACTCGCTGCAAATTGTGCGGAGGTCAATCATTATTCCGCAGGAGGAACAACCGTCTTAGAAAAGAAAACACACTCAACAATGGACACGCACGCATATACAAACTTGTGCTTTTTGAGGGAAATTGAGGCTGGGTTTGTTTCCTTTTATACGGGTTCCGTACCTCGTTGAACCTCCTAACGCCACGATTTAGTTATCACAGTGGACTCCGCATTATGGGATCCGTTTGGGACACCCTGATTTCGATAACGATAACCGATTGATAACCATAAACGATATGAAAAATTAGATACATTTACCTCCCCCCTCCCTTCAAATCACTCGTTCTAAATTTTAAAACAAAATGAAAAAACACACCTTATATTTACGTACTGTATATTATCCTTTAAAACATAAGAATTGTTTACATAATTTTAAAAAATGGATCCATTGTGGACTGTCTACCATTTTTTTAAGCTCATTGATGAATGGTTTGTCATCATAATCAACCTGTCGTAACGATTTAAAACGTCGATCTTTTGTTTTACCGTTCAATCATTTCGCATTCTGGCTTCCAGATCGACAAGCTGCATGCAAGCGAGTAAGGCATAAAACGGGAATACGCTCCTTCTCGGTTCCGATAAGAATGGGTTGCCTTCTGCTTACCTGACGATTGACCACCAGCAGGATGTGCGTATTTCTGAAAAATTCCAGGAACGCGTAATTCCTCACTCCTTAGGTGGAAGAGAATTCTCGGAAATTCAAACAACAGAGAAGGGAAACAAAAGTATGGGTTCCGACTGAATACATTGTGAATATTCCTTTGCCGGATAAAACGAGGTTCGAAAACGGATCCCATGAACCGATGTAACGATCCCATAGAGCGATCCTTTTAAAATACAAATGAATAGAGAAAATCGGGATCCAGTGATTTCCATAACAATAAGCGATGGATAACGTGAACCGCTATCCCATTAAGCGGAGTCCACTGTACATCCTGTATTGTTAACGTCTATATCGGTGGTTCCCAAACTTTTTAATTCTACGAAACCACACACATAGCAACGGGATCAATGTTACTTAAAGAAAACCTGAGGACCTATTATTTAAAATTGATTAGACAACAATATGCAGTAGTATAAAAATGTAGAGATACAACTTAAGCGGTCCTATACGACTGTTAAATAGACAAAAAAATTGGATTCTTCAGAGACATTTTATGTGAAAAGGAATTCGGTTCTGAACATTTCAAAACAATTTGCTTTTAAAAAATCCAATATTGAGACAAGTTATCAATAAAAACGATGTCAACTATTTATCGTAAACAAATTTACATTTACAAAACTTTAACTTAATTTTTTCTCAAATTGTATTTTTTCCTGTAACGCGCATGCCATCTCAAGGTTTTTTTTTTATAGCTTTTCATAAAGTTTTCACAGGTTGTATACGGTGCAATTGACATCCAATTGAATCTCAATTTTCTTGCATACAGAGGCTGTTCGTACATTTTTAGGCGATTTTGGTTAGCGGCATTAAAAAATCGTTTGTTGCAAAATAAATAACTGCAATTGTACTACGTATTTAAAAGTCAAAATTATCGTCTGCGGTTCGAGAGGTTTGTTTTTATTCAAAATTGCGTTTTTAACGAAGCAGTGATTCGAAGGCTATATTTATGTTCTTTCTGAAGAGAAGTATTCATATCCCGTTATCCAAAAACGATGCGAGAGTCAACGTTTTGGGATATCTAAAACGTCGATAGGTAATATCGTCAAAAAGAAAGGGAAAAAGCGTTTAATTGGAGCCTCAAGTGGGACAAAAAGATAAAATACACGTATAACCTAACAATGTCCTCAAGCGACACCTGGGGGTGGCTCGCCAAGCCTATGGTTCTTCTGCTTGGTCCCTGCTTCAAAATGTGAGGACCCGCTTGACCATAAGTCGTACTTTCATCCCAGCAGTACTCGTTCAAACGAAAAGTGCACCCCCTTGCCTTAATACGAGTAGCCTTTGGCTCAATCGTGCTTGGTTTCACCAAAAGGCATTAGAAACAGCAACACGAATATTAATATAGATCAATGGCTTAAGTAGAATTTTTTCAAAGGGGTGGGTTCATAATTCTAAAAAATAATAACCCGCATAATTTCTCCTGAAATTTTTATTTTTGCCATTTTGTCTGAGCTAAAGGGGGGTGGGTGGGTTAAACCCCTAAACATCAGAAACAACAACACGAATATTAATATAGATCAGTGGCGTAAGCAGAATGTTTTCAAGGGGTGGGTACATAATTCTAAAAAATAACAGCCCGCATAATTGCTACTAAAATTTTTATTTTAGCCATTTTGTATGAGCTCAAAGGGGGTGCTTAAATCCTTAAACCCCCTCCCTCGCGTGCGCCCCTGATATAGATAATTTTACATTTAAACTATGTTTATTTAAAAACAGCACAGTAGTGGTTTCATAAGCGGAAACGAATAATATCACACATACGACGTTTTCACGAACAATGATACCCCTGGATAGTCTATAAGTGAGTATATATATATATATATATATATATATATATATATATATATATATATATATATATATATATATATATATATATTTACAAAAAATACACTTTGGGTATGTACATTTTCGTTTTTATATTTTAATTTTTCAAAATCATTTTGTTGCCTTTCCTACCGGTAACGCAGAGTGCATTTATATAAATGATAGCAATGGAATTGATGTATGTGATTAGGTGCAGTATAAAAATATGATAGGTCCAAAAGGCTTCGTTAAAAACCTCTATTTTTTTAATCAAAACATCTGTGACTTACAGATTAAAGTACAGCCCTGTAAGCAACACTTGCTACAGCTAACCAAACAAACAATCACCGTGCTTATATTCGATCGGCCAGCCTTTCACACACTACACTGGCTTTTTATACGGCAGCAGTGGCGCACGCAGAATTTTTTCAAAGGGGGAAGTCATAATTTTCAATGGGGGGGGGGTATAATTCTAAAAAATAATAGCCCCCATAATTTCTACTAAAATTTTTATTTTTGCCATTTTGTCTGATCTCAAGGGGGGTGTTTAAATCCCTAACCCCCCCCCTTGCGTAACCCCCTGTACGACAGTAAAACTCCGCAGCCAAACTAAAAATTTGCATTGAAATATATTTGCATAAACAGAATTTTATTTTACTGCGTTTCAATTAAAATAAAATCGAATGCACTTTTGGACGGAAAGAATAAAAATAAAAATAGGTCCAGGCACTTCATATCGCTAACACATTTTTTACGTGTTTGAAACAATGTTTCCAATATTTGAAGAAATATTTTACAAATCCGGGGTTTAGAGATACAAAGGGTTTCGAGCGAACCTTTCGATATTAAAAATCTTTCTCGGGCTGTTTTCAATTCTGCGGAAAATAAAAGTTCTGCTCGTTTTAGAATAAAATAGAGGCGAGTACTGTAATATTAGGTACTTACGGCTTTTTGTTCCTCCCACGTTTCCCTCTTAAGCGGTACTTCGACGAATTGTGTTCCAGTCGAGTAGTTTGCGTTTAGTGTCTTTGTGCCATCTTGTTTTGTCGCGGTTCGGGAGCAGTTAAGTCTGTAGCTCCTCCCACCTTGTATTATGACGTCACTAGCCGGGAAAATGAAGTGAATTTCATATCGTACGTTACATCTTTTGAATCTATTCGTTTTCATTTCATAGATAACCCGTAACTGCAGAAAGAAACAAACAAACAAAAGAAGAAGCCGACTGTATAAATATAAAAAATACTTTATTTGAACGGTCACGTGATACAAATGAAGGGGTAGCTACCGTCCACGTCATAAAGGACACAACTCGAGACTGTTTCACAAAATACACTCTCTGTTGTGATTCTGAAATTTTTTCATTATGCTCTGGAATTCTTTTTCATAGATTTGGGATAAAATTCAAACTCACAAGCAATCGGTTTGCACGTGACCGCGTGATTTGAGCCACGTGTCTGTTATGCAACCCAGAGTAGCCACCGTCGAATACTGTCGTCGTCCGGCGACGTAAGAATAAATGGATTGGTTTTTATTAAATGGCAACTTAAGATTCAAAAATCGATCCTCGAATTTCTAAAAATGTCACCTAAACCGCGTTTATATTTATTTTTACCCGACTCATACAAATGTGATGTTGGATATCTTTAATCAAACAGCGTTGATCTATTTTGTAAGTACTAGATGTAGTTTTAAGAAGGGTGCCCTCATCGATAGAGTATGAAAACCACTCACGTGCTACACTATACATACTGATACTATGCACACTGAATAAAACTATGTGTTTAGATACATCCATACGTACGTGGATGTTATCAAACTTGTATGCATGTCTTGTATGGGCCTATGTTTGATCGGGACAACACGAGGTCTCGCCAGAGTCTCTAAATACTCTCCAAGTAGTCGACCACTTGGAGACTTTTTAGAGATTGTTTCTTCCACCAGAGAGAATCGAATTCACAGAGTTCGGTTCCTCACCGATCTGGCTAAATTGATAGGCCATATTTGTTTAGATGTTTGTAAATATTTACGCGTATGTATACGTCTATATGTTTGTATCTATATATGCATGTATGTATTTATGCATACATGTATCTATATTATGTTTGTATATATATATATATATATACATATGTGTGTATGCATATCTTTGTCAAGCATACATAATTATGTCATTCTCAGGCTTACTTATATTAGTAAGGAAATAGGGTTTATGAAATTACGTAATAAAATTCTTCCACTCACTTTTTATGCTATAATATATTTGTTGAAAATGACATAATCCATTAAAATCATTCTAGAAAAGCGCAACACCGATTGTATAAGTATATATATACGTATATACCTGCATGTATGTTTCTCTCTCTCTGTGTATATATATATATATATATATATATATATATATATATATATATATATATATATATATATATATATATATATAGATAGAGAGATAGATCTGGTTCCTGCATGTTAGTCACCTGTTGTTAGTCAAAGTTGGCCGCCCCTTACAGTAGGTATTCTATCGGCCGTTCTAGAAATTTGACTGCCCTGAGACATTAGGCATGAGTGTATGTACGCACTGAAAGCCTACTAGCACGTCCATATATATATATATATATATATATATATATATATATATATATATATATATATATATATATATATATATATATATATATATGTAACAATTATTTCCTCTAGTCACATTAATTATGTAGCCCCTATTCTTTTTACTTGCCCGGGATACTGGGCAAGGAGAAGACTAATTAGCTAGCAGTAATAAAGGACGATGCAGTCTGTCTACATTGAAGAGAACGGCACAAGTCTAATTAAAACTTTAATTTAGAACTGCTCAAACAGACATCTTTACGAGTCAACGACAGACAAAGGAAAGACACAAAAATCCTTCTGCTCGAACAGAGGTGCACCCGAGAGCGAAGACAGAAAGAATTTTCCCACTTACTCGGCCAATTTAAGTGTAAGATCAGGAGATACGAGGAGACATTTTCCGGCGACAGCTAGGAAACGCGTTGAATAGACAGAAAATGGACATCTTTAGGACAGAAAGCTTTGGAAAACGTATCGCAAGAATTTTAAACCGAGTACGCTCCTTTGAATACGACATTGAGAGGCTGGGAAAAAGGTTTTAAGGAATTATAATGGAAGAGATTAGGTTTTTAAGGAGATATTAAAGTTAAATAATTTTGATATATTACATGTATGTATGTATATATACTCAGATCTGCGAGCTTAGGTTTTTCTCTCTACTGTGTATAGAAAAAAGAAGGTTTTGATCGACCATGGTAGGGTAAAAATTAAGTTACTTTACAAATTTTCTAATGCAAGTGAGCCTTAAACTGACATAGCTATGAATACTTCAGTATTTAGAGATGCTTTCGTGTACAGTTCTACACACTGTAGATGGAGAATGTAGAATTAATCTTTGGTGATATGACTGGGATTTTACATCCGACTTGAGCCCGAAACAAACAATTCCATCAGTCCCCCAAACAAAAGTTTGTAGGAACAAGAAGTTACAATTCTTTCAATAACCCCATTTTGTTAGTGATACTTTTTGACTCGAATGTATCACTATATTCATATTATTTTCCAATCGGAGAAATAAGGCGTATATAAATTTCAATATCCACGATGCTTTTTAACAAAGGAAACTTTTAAAACGTTATTTTAAGTCTGTTAAATTGTTTTAATTTTGAAATAGGTTTTGAAGTTAAAAAAGGTGTTGTTTTGTTGTTTGTAACGCATGATTGATATGTTTATGAGTTTTTCCTCGTCTTTAATATTTGAGAAGATGAAATACATCGGAAAATCTTTTTGAAAAAATTTAGACACGTCATTGGGATATAATTTGTGGTTTATCCACTTGATTGTATCCATTTCGGAGAACACTCAATCTGGAATAAATAGAATTGTCAACGCCCGACAAAGGGCGGGTGACTCGCACTTGCTATAATAGAAATAGGGTCACATCTGATTATGTAGTTATCGTAGAAAAACGCATTCTTTCGTAGTGTTTTTAAGCTCAAAAATTGTTCCATACTGATATTTTTTGCTATTTCCATATCACACATGTGTGGCACAGAAATCCTGGAAAGACTGGTTTCACCAAGAGGAATCACGTAATCCGACTAGTCCTCGGTTCCTGAACACTCTCACGAGGGACATCCTGCGCGTGCATGTACCCGAGAGTCTTCAGGAGGCCTAGAAGGGCTGTTAGCCGCCTCTCGGGACTCGTGTCCAGCGCGAGTCCGTTTTCTCCAGACTGTCCGGCAGGGTTCACTGGAACGACCCCCAGATTTTGGGGGTGTTTCGATGCCACCATGCTTCCGAAGTAAGGAAGTCCGTTCGGAAGTCTGTCCAAATGGGGAGTGCTGGATAATCCAAGGAAAAAATCTTGATGGCCGCTAGGGGCAGTGTCCAAAGCGAAGGCGTGGCCCAAGAGCGGGTGATGGGGTCCGGCAGCGATAGACGCCACTTGCTGGGACAACAGAGGGATAAGGTTATTCCCTGCAGGGAAGGCGTGTCCATATGGCTTATGGGCGTGTCCAGCATTTGACAAAATGGGCGATAGGTTGCTGCTGGCGTAGATCTCTTTGAACCTGTCCCATTGCGATGCGACTGAAGGCTTGTGGTACTTTAGGCTCCTCGGCTGTTGGATCATCACTGGGGCAGCACCCGATCGCCCCTCCCCGCCGAAAGGAAGGGAGGATAACGTTTTGGCCACGCCCTTCCAGCTCAGGGCGATGTTGTAGAGTTGGTCGAGACCGACCCACATGCGGATCAAGCTGCTCGGCTCCCACACCACTTGCAGCACACGGTCGATGAAGCCAGGGCTATCTTCGTTGGAGAGGAGGAATCCGCCAGAGGGCGTGGTGAGTGTTGCCAGCAGCAGGAGAAAGACAGACAGCTCGAGACGGTCTGCCATCCTGGGGGAAAAAGATAAAAAGCGATTAGGACAGAGAATATATTCTTGTATTTCAAAGGTTGAAAACTGGACTTCCTGGGATCACGGAGAAATTGTCTTTTATTCTTAAAACAGCCCACTGTCGAAGTTACTCGAATGGTTTTTGTCTCTTAATTGAATAACACAAGATTAGGGGACGACTAGGTCGAATGTCAATAGCCCTTTAATTTTATTCCTAGTTTCCGTATTTCCTGATAACGAACCGTTTTTATTTTACCCAAAATATAATGAGAATTAAAATGATGAACACGTGAATGAATGAATATACAGGGCTACTAAAAAATCCTTCATTTTCAAAATGCTATATATTCAAAAGCATTACATGCATAACTATACGAGATAGATGAAAATAACCACAAATACACAAAGTGTTCTTCACACTTAAGAACTATTATTTGTGTAGGTTACTTGTCAATAGCTTTCAGTGTAGCACTGATACGCTTTCTGGGCTCTTCTCGCATTTTTTGGGAAGCATAAAGTTATTTAATATGTTCCAAAAGAGAGTCTTTAAATTAGGTGACCAAGTGAAGGAGGAAGGAGATCTCAAATATGTTAAAACTAAAAAGTTTTTCCTCTCTTTGCTTCCATCTTGGGGAAACTGAACTTTTCCCTGATACCTGGTACACACAAATTCAAGCTTGGTGAGTTTGCGGTTTTTTCACACGTCACTCAAAGTTGTGCTTATATTTTCGAATATATAATGTTTCGAAAATGAGCAGACCTTTATTATTAGTCGTGAATCTTTTCAGAACCCTGTAATTCGAAAATACCTTCTCTCTCAGTTAAATTATACCTGCACTATAATTTACCCTGAATCGGTCTATGTGTAACGAAAACATGATCATTCCAAAACACAATGTGTCGCACGGATGATGTTGGCCACATAGACTTTTATTCCTCGACCATCATCGAAAAGAGCAGGTATTTCTTAACATTGTAATATATACAATGCAACTTTAATGAAGTGCTTGGCAATTTTTGAAAGCAGTGCCACAGTCACGTTGGTGATAATCGGCCAAAGATTATGGATTTAAACATAATTTAAAAGACATCTTTTATATTTGGCACCGGTAGCCTGCTAACCGTAATACTACTGTGCAGCATCAATAAAATGTTTCGTGCCCGCAAAACAAAAAAGAAGAACCTAGTAAATGCATCTTCCGAAATCCATCTACGAAATCCCATTGTTTCACGTTAATGACAAAGTTTCGGTTTGAAGAAGGTTTGAATGGCATAAAATCCAAACTCATTGACTGCGATTTGATTAGTGCATACAATCCAGAACTAGATGACTAAGTCCGGCCAACTCTTGTATCCTATGATGCAACTGAGGGTACGTTACATTGAGCCGTTTGGTCTCTGAAGTTTCCAAATAATTGGTGTTCCTACAATCTTTATCGAACATCGATGCTGTGGAATATCCCGATCTCGTTGTGTTGTCAGTTTTCTCCGAGTGATATATCCTTGCACCGACGATTGGCTGGATCCCTTGCACCCTCGTGACACTATATAAAAGAATGTACCAAGTTTGTTCGCCAGAGCACCAAAGACGGATTGTCCCGATACATTTTTATTTTCATATTTTGCTGGTGTTTTCATGGCTTAATAAGTGTTCTTTATTCTTTATATGGTGTAACTATAGGTTTATAAAACCCGTTTCATCTCTCTCTATACACACACACACACACACACATATATGTGAGTATGAAGATATAAGTATATATACATAATTAAATATACATACATCTAATATGCAGGGTGTCCCAAAACGACCGCATCAACTCTACACAATCAGATTCCTCGCTGGGAGTACATTAAAACTGCTCAAATAAGAGTTCCTTTACGATCCATAGTTTATGAAAAAAATACGAAAAATAAAGTATGACGTCACTGCCGATGCAAGGGAAAAAAAAAACACTTTATTGGACATATCAATAACAGTATTTGCAAATCTTCCCAGACGATAATGTTTAGAACGTTCGCCTCGCATATCGCGTCATGCATGTGCGCGATGCATGCGTGCATAGAATGACGTTAAGCCGTCTTTGAACTTGGGTTTCAAAGGCTGCCTCTTGCAGTTACCGGTAGTCTACCGGTACTATGGTGGCCATGTATACCGTTCGTGACTACTGCAACATGTACCTGATATACGGCCGATGTAATGGAAATGCCTTACGAACTGTTAGGAAGCATGCCCGTGCATATACTGCTGTTGATATGATAAATAAAGTGTTTTTTTCTTGCACCGGCAGTGACGTCGTACTTTGTTTTTCGTATTTTTCTCGTCAACTATGGATCTTACTGGAACGCTTCTTTGGCCAGTTTGTATGTACTCCCAACCAGGAATCTGGCTGTGCAGACTTTATGCGGTCGTTTTGGAACACCCTGTATATAATTATATGTACAAACACACACACATATATAAATATAAATATGTATATATATATGTCAAGATTTAAAATATAGAGTAATTTAAGAGATTTTAATTAGGGATTATTTTAATGGGAGTAACGCGCCTCGCGTTACTAGTCACATAAATACGGCTCACGCGCAGTGATATTAGCAGAGAGCGATAAGAAATTACTATAGTCGGACCTTTTGGCTCTCGAAGTAGTGAATACTGCTTTTGTTTGCAGTTGGGCGCCAGAAAAGAGACGCCATGTTGATTAGCGTGTGAAATGGAGTAATAAAGAGAAGAAAAGAATGACTTGAGTGTGAACTGATTTATATATTGACCAGTGTGTTTACTCGGACCGTGATATATATATATATATATATATATATATATATATATATATATAATATATATATATATATATATACATATATATATGTGTGTATATATATGTATATATATATATATATATATATGTATGTATATAAGTATATATATATATACATATACATATATATACATACATACATATATATATATATATATATATAATATATATATATATATATATGTGTGTGTGTGTGTGTGTGTGTGTGTGTGTGTGTGTGTGTGTGTGTGTGTGTGTAAGGAAAATTCTCACGTATTTTCAAGTCTGAAGTCAAGGGCTAAAAATTCCCGCGTCCTTTTGCATTTCCCTGTTTAACCCCTCACCTAAATGGACCACTGGGGGTACCGTTGACGCCCTCGGAGAACGGGTCTGAACCATTATAACTCTACATGGCCCTAGCGGACCATTTGGGAAATTTCCAAACAAAAAGGAGATGCACGCTATTGGAGGCAGATTTTTCAAGAGATTTTCCCACAGATGTTGACCAGGTGTTAAAACCTTCATGCTAGCTGACCCCTCGGTGTGTCCCGTCCCTAGCACGAAGTGGGAACCCGTCCTCCAACGTTATCTTAATAAAGGTCTTGAGCTGAAACGGTATCATTTTTATGGCCATGACTGCAACCACCCATCGAGAAGTCCGTCATATTATACACACACACACACACACACACACACACACACACACATATATATATATATATATATATATATAATGGAAACTAGCCAACAAGAAAAAGTAAATAAATAAATATTAAAATAAAATTTTTAAATTTTAACGGGAAATCTTGTTAATAGTGCATCTTTCGGGAGACATTCTACTTCAACTATCGAATTTTTATGCCCTCCGCATCTTAAACTGCCCTCTATCTATATAGGAATAATCCATATAAAAAAAGAAACAAACTGAGCTGTGCCGAGTTTTTGTTTATCTGGAAATTAATGAAATAATATATGAAATGCTCTTCAGTTCTTACATTTCATCTCAATTATGTTGGTTTTCATTTTTTCGTGTGTTGCCCTATACTTTGTTCTGTCCGACATATCTATATATTTAGATATGTAAAGAGTATCTACGCACACATATATTCTCTCTTTGTACAAACAGGGGATCGTTCAGACAGCTTTCCGTACAAAAAGGCCTACCTGAAAGGTCGTTTTTCTTTGGAGGAAAGTGTCGAGGCAGACGATCGAGCGAATCCTTTCCCCGGGTCAGCGACCATACCCTCCGGTAATGCGGTGTTACCGTTTTAAGCTTCTCTTTCTCCCATTTATCTATTTTTCTATCTATATATAGCTGTATGCGAACGCGAAGGAATTTGTAATACATATCGTGCACACACGCACGCACACTCATGCAGTTATATGTGTGCGTATAATATATAAAAAATTAATTATATATAATATAATTATATATTAATTATATATATGTTTAATGATTATATATAAAATTAATAATTATTAATAATATATATATAACTAATAATAGCCAATAATTATATATAATAACACAGGCCTGCGAAATTAAAATTTTTGAAAAATACAAGAGAAGTTTTTCGTTATTTTTACGTTATTTGGTATGCTGATTTCGAAAATGACCTCCATTTTTTTTCCATCACGTCAGGATTTTTTGTAAAGTTGATATACATATTACTGCTACTGTCCTATATGGGAAAAATGCTCTCGAACCGTTTGCTTGTACTGACCGGCAACAGTGGGTTTTATCTATTCATGTGAGTTTATTTAATCCGTTTATGATGAGGCATAATAATTTTTAAATAATTAAAATTAAAAATGTATACATTTTGTATATAAAGAATGAAAACCATCGTAACCAGAACGCATGAGCTGCACCAGTGGGAGACAAAAAGTTCCCTCGTTATAAAACTTTTTACATTAATTTTATACGAAAAGCACTCCTAGAAAAATCCCAACTACCTGTTTTTACGTTTTATTAAGGTTTATACATGAAATAAATGAAATTTTGAAATATATTTGAAACTCAATACGAAACAAAGACTTTTAAATTTAGTTAAGTACATTTTTTTTCATTTAAAATTTCTTTTTGACGTTCTTGATTTATGTTCAATCTTATCTTTATCTCTTGTTAATATCCAACAATAGTCGACAATCATATTCTTATTCCACCTACCTTGATATTTTCTCTCCATATACTTGATGTCTTAGTGGAACCTTTCTTCCTGTTCTTCGCTGACGGATTCTAAATTTTTGATTAAAAAGTCCAAATGCGATTGGAGGAAATGTAATTTTACACTCTTGGAGAAACCCAAAACTTGAAATTTGTCTAGCATGATGCCAATAATTGTTTTAAATTTGGGATCTTTGTGATTGCCCAGAAATTTTCTCACAACAACTTTGAAGGCAACCCAAGCTTCTCTTTCCTTTAATGTCATAGTTGTCTCAAATTTGTTATCCCTAATAAGTTTTCGGATGCCTGGTCCTACGTAGACTCTCTCTTTTAATTTGGCTTCAGATAATCCAGGAAACTTTTTGCACATATATTTAAAGCAATCACCATCTTTTGGAAGAGCCTTAACAAACTGCTTCATAACACCTAATTTTAAGTGCCGGGGGTAATAATATTTTTTTTTAATCAACCAAGCTTTCTCGAATTGCATTTTTGGTGTCTAGCACAAGATTCTGCCTTTTGGGCCGATCTTTTCTGACCCAATGTTTTGTTTTGTCACGACTGTCTCACTCACAAATAAAACACTGAAATTTTGTATACCCGTGTTGTTGACCGAGAAGCATGTGAAAATTTTTAAATCACTGCAAATTATCCAGCCGTTGTTGTCATATTTTATTTTGTTGAGAACGAGAGCTAGGTTTTCATACCTTTCTTTTAAATGCACCGAGTGTCCCCATTGGTTTCCTTGATGAAGTAGGACTGCTTTAAGTCTCCTTTTTGACGAATCTATAAAAAGCCTCCATTCATCTTTATTGTAGGGAATCTTAAATTTTCTCATCAATCCAGGAACATCTGAGCAATAAACAAGGTTCTCGTCTTCGTCAAAATACTGAATAAATTTCTTTTCACGTTTCCTGTACCAATAAAAAGTGTTCCTTTGGCCAATTCTTTCAATCTGGAGCCTAATAATCGAGCTGCCTCTTTAGAAAGGCCCAGATCTCTAGTCAAATCATTAAGTTCAACTTGAGAGAAAAGCCTAAGGGAGTCGTCTTCAAAGGGGTTATATTCTGTATCGGATTCTTTAACTTCGGGATGTTCAGAATCAGAAGATTCGGAAAAAAACTGTTAATTCTGTCGGAGGCAAAAGCACTGGCACATCAGGTCCATGAGGAACGGGGTGTATGGACGAAGGAATGTTTGTAGGGTACGATATTAGCTTGAAATTTTTTCTATTATATCCACGGGTATGCAAGAATAAAAGTAACAGTCATCAAAGTGGTTTTTTGGCTCCCTCCATTGGAATTCCAAATCATAAGGCAGTCTTCTTTCCTTTGAATCATAAACTTAAATCATTGACACACTGCACACAAACTTTATGAAGAGCCCAATATTTGCCTTGGTCTCCAAGTTTTATGCCAAAATATGCAAAATAAAGCCGTGATGTTTCTCTTGCGATTTTTAATGACACTATATTCGCTGCAAATGTAGCAAAAGTCACCAGGAATATTTTCACATCTTTTCGAACTTGAAGCCATTTTTACAGAGTAAGTACTGGTGTTTACGTGAGGACTAATAATAATAAGTCACCAAGGATTCGAGCGTCGCTATAGGTTGACAGCGATTGCGATGGAAGAGAGGGATGATGAAGAGGGACATTGCGCGGTCACAGGCTCGCGCGCTTCCAGAAATCTGTCTAATCGGTGATCTGGATCAACATTGAAGTTTAAAAGCCCTAAAATATTAATTGCGCTTTTGTAGTTTACCACAGAAGGGTATTTTAAGGGTTTCACCGAGCTAAAATATCAAAACACGAAGGAAAATAACAAAGCAAAATACGTGAGAAATATTCATAAAAAAAACACATAAAATGGAATTTTTCAAAAAAATGTGATGTGATAGACATTTTTAATGATTCTTTTCAAAATCAGTACTAAAATATACGTTAAGTTCAGTTGTCATATCCCTTGTATTTTTTTCATCGTAGGCCTGTGTAATATATACAGTGGACTCCGCTTAATGTGATCCGTTTGGTTGGTTGGGAGCACTACGGTCTACTTTTTGCAAAACGAGGGCTAATGAGACCGGGACCTACTGTTTAAAGCCGATTCCGAACGGCTACGAATAGTCATGCCTCAGTGGGATTCGAACCACGAGGGTCAGTGCCCTGACCATTCGACCATCGTTGTGATCCGTTTGGTATAACGTGATTTCGATAACAATAACCGATTGATAACAATAAACGATATGCAAGATGAGATAAATTTACCCCCCCCCTTTAATTCACACGTACATTTCAAAACAAAATGAAAAAACACACCTTATATTTATGTACTGTATAGTATCCTTTAAGACATAAGAATTGTATACTGTAACAAATGTACTTCGCCACAGCACCGTGTTGCCACCTGTATAAAAAAAACAAGCACACACGTAAGAGAAGTCTTCCCCAAAAGAAGTCAGTTGGCTTTACGGACTTCGGAGGCGCTGCAACACTTTGACCTCCCTTGGTTCTAATTGTGTTAACTATTTTGAATTACGTAGATTTGGTTTGTTTAACTTTTATTTTTTTCCTTTAATTGTTTTGTGTGCAAGCTAATATTTTATGTAATTAAACTTTATTTGCACTGAAAAGATGTTTTCATCGAACCCCACCCTCACAAATATAGCTTAGCCACAATACATAATTTTAAAAAATTGGATCCATTGTCGACTGTCTACCATTTTTTCTAAGAACTCATTGATAAATGGTTCATAATCTCAATCCACCTGTCATGACGATTTAAAATGTCGATCTTTTGTTTTAACGTTCAATCATTTCGCTTTCTGGCTTCCCTATCGACAAGCTGCACGGAAGCGAACAAGGCATAAATTGTGAAGACGCTCCTTCGCAGTTCCGAAAAGAATGGGTTACCTTTTTCTTATCTGACAACCAGTGACCATCCGCAAGGTGTGCGTATTTCTGAAAATTTCCAGGACCGTGTGATGTTCCACTCCTTTGTTCATTACTCATTTCCCTTGGTGGAAGAGAGAGAATTGACGGAAATTCAAATAACAGCGAAGGAATTCCAGGAAGCTGAAGAATATTCTATTCACTTCTAATATTAACCAAACAAGAATTAGAAATAAATGAAATTAAAACTACCTCAGTGCTTGGATTATTTTTTCACCTATCATCTATTATTATTATTTTTACTGTAACTGGAATCTTTAACAACTCATTATGAACCGCTCTCTTTCACGATTTCTTATCTTAATGACTGGAGATATGCACAACCGAAAACGTACCATCAAATGGA
>JAGEOH010000083.1:32500-102500 GCA_032207245.1 Pardosa pseudoannulata
ATCAAAAAATCTCAAGAAAAAATTATTAAAAATCTTCAAAATGTAAGAAAAAAGTTTTAAAATTTCTTAAAATTGGTCACACATCATAATTCGTACGTTTTCTGATATTTCTATTTAGTTTTGATTTGGCTCTCCGCTCCTTCTGTGAGGGAGGAACATATTGTGCAAATCTCTCCAATAGACAGTATTTTTGATATCATTACTATTAAGTCTTTTTTAACTGTGAAGGCGTGGAGCATCTAGCAGTGTGCTTGCCCTGCTACGATTCGCGAACCTGAGGTTCATGGTTTTGTCCCCCACGTTACCATGTTTTCCAAATTCTCATATAATTTTTAATTATTTATAATTTTCTTTACTTTTATTTTTCTTAAGCTTATTTCCACATTTTTAAATATAATTTTTTATTCTTTAACGTTAACTTCTGTGTTTTAAATGCTAACTGTTTTCTTCACGAATTCTGTATGGATGTCACTGGCCGCAAAAATATGTGTTTTGTTTCCATCCCTAAACTTTCTACTCTTTATTTTTGTGTCTTGAACTCACGAATCCATCTCCCTATCCCCTCTTTCCCCTTTTAGTTGTTTTATTTTTCTGCTCGTTGTTATTTTATGTTTACTGTTAGAAATCTCTGGATTAGAGGGCCGGGCCTGGAAATCCAGTTGACCTACCATCCTGAAGATCATAAAAAGTCAGTTCACGCTCAGATGTGGTGAAAGTAGGACCTGTGTTAATGCTCTCCGTATTGCTGTGAAAAAGTTCGCCAAAAGGCTGCCAAATTTGGTCGTCATCCGTTGTATTTGGGATTCGTTTGGCGTGTTATTAAATTGTTATTGTTCTTGTCTAAGCCAGTCTACTCAAACAACGAACTTTACGCTCGAATTTTGCAACAAAACAATAAAAATAGACTAAAAATGAAAGCAACGAGCCTTGCACAATGGATAAGGGAAAATGAAGAAGGGATAAGCCATTTCATCCTCGAAAGTACCTGAATCCTCCACCTTAAGCCCTTACTTCACTCCCCATTGTCTCATCAATTGTGGTTGTTTCAAGTGCAGGATTTGTGTTGATCCACCTCCTCTTGCTGTGACACCAATGTACCTTCCGAAATTTGAAATCCAATTACTGACCATTGTTTTGTTTGAAAAGGACAAATATCTTCTCGTGAGTTGCCGTTAAAATCCCCATTTAAATCTGTCATAACTCCTGCAAGCCGTGATCACAGCAACAGGGCAACATTCGTGTCGAAGACCCGTTGGTCGATGTCAAGGTTATGGGTTTGGACAACCTAGTAGTGAAAAAAATCACTACTTTAACCTCTAAACGAAAAAAATCAAAAACGTAATTTAGAGCAGCAATGCAAGAGTAACCAAACGAGACATTTAGCACACTCACAGACACTTCAGAACGAAAGGTTAGTAGAAATACTGCAAGGTGTGAAGAATCGTTCACATATCAAAGCTATGCGAAAAACTACGTGCTGATGAATTAAAAGTAATTCATCCGTACCTTGACTTTGACTAAAAACCACAGCAAATAAACAAATTCAGGCTCGGCCAGAGCATAAGAATGAAATTGGAGAGCGGTGACTCAGACGCACCATCTGTTGGGGTCAAGGGGTGTTACACTTCAAACAGTAAAGTTGAAAAATAAATGCGAAAACAATAAACAAGGTGCGGAAATAACAACTCCAGGTAGAAAAAAATCGAAGACCGCTGTCCCACTGTCAAATATATGTAAATAAATGCTATACAGGTTGAACCGGCTCAATGAGCTAACTTCACTTCTTCAACCACAAAGAGGCATTCGCCCAAACTATTTGGGCAGGAGGTTGAAGTCCAGTTAAACAAGCGAGCAATCGTCCAAATGATCACAAATGACACTGACCTTGGCTCCGGAGGCATTGAGGGGGGGGAATGTTTCAAAAGGAACTGCATATAGTAAAGGCGTCAGCACGCTAGGTTCTACAATTACTGACTCATACAGAAGTAAACAAAGTTAAGAATGATGTTCAGGATGCTACCTTATTGCAGCCGAGATAGGGAACTGGCGACTTCAGTGTTCTTGAGTGAGAAGTAGCGGGAAGAAGAATCACAGTCACAATAGAATTGGAAATCACTTTTATTTTCTAGAGTCAATACTGGCTATATACAAAGGGATTCTAATTCTCCCAAAACAAGTACAAATGTAGAGGATTGTTGCTTGCGTAAAATTACCACGACCATCACAGTCGAAAATAAGATTAAATAACTCCCAAATGGGGAGACTCTTCCAGGTTGCAAAGCGGACCCCATCTATTCCCCGTTCGGTGTCCGAGACCCTGCCGTTCCTTATAGGAGCGGACTTTACGATTCTCCCGAATGTAATCGCTAAAATGCTGGCTCCGGTCCAAAGTCGCGGAAGCCTCCACGAGGCCAAAGCACCTTCGTAACAAAAATGTCGAAAAGCCCCGAATCGTCAAATTCTAGGCTTTTTATACCTGGGGGTCAGTTGCGGTCTCGCCAACCGTTTTTTTGGTCAGTTTCGATTCCAGTTACCCGGGAACTCCAGCTAAGGTTACAGCTAGTATTTTTAGTTGAATCGTCATTCTTTGAATGTCCCAATTTCGGCTTCTCCAGGGAAACCTCCGGAGTCATTACCCCATCCGATCAGAGGCGTGATGCCTATTCAACCGAACTTTCAACATCCCAAACACGGTGTCGTCGCGTTATTGGAGCCGGGTACAAGAGAGCTTCAAATCAGCTGATTTCGGTCTTTCGTGTTATGAACAAAGAGGGGGGATGTCTTCACAGTACCCAACTCTCATCTCTGGCGACTTCCGACATCATTAGAACGCGAAAGTCGACTGTAACATATCTCTATCGCAATAGGGAAGCACCCAAAGCAAAACGAAAGGGATATTTTTGGTCACATGGCCGTTACGGGGTTCTATCAATAGGATCGAGAAACAAAATCGCAGCAATTCACCTCCCTCCAAGAAGGCAGGGAATGGAATCATCTTAACGACTACCTGGCGACCATATTCTTCATCAGCACTACAGCCTGTTACAATCCAAGGCCGTCTCCCCGAGCTCCCTCCACCTGACTCTACCAAAGACAATAGATCGCCAATGATGGGCTCCCAGGTCTCTTAAATCCCTATCTACAGAATCTACCCACCTGGTGGGGGGCTTCCTCTTTTTTGCTTGCCTTCCATTTTTGAAAAGGTCACTCGTTTAGTTGGTTTAGAATCTTCCCATCTAAAAAGGTGTCCCAGCCATCTAATAACTTTGACAATATCTGGTTCTTTCAATCTATTGTATATTTCATAATTATATTGAATTCTATAGACATCATTTTGTTTAACTGCTCCAAAGATTTTTTTAAAGTATTTTTCTCTCAAAAATCAATAGCTTATCTTTTTTCATATTTATTTAATGGCCAGCACTCGCTGTCATATACAGGGTTCCCACTCTTTTTCCAGAACAAAAATTAAGGACTTTTTAAGGTCCAAAGTAACTTTTTATAAGGACCTACTTGAAACACACGGCATAACGACATAAATCCTGAGGAACCTATTTTAATGATTATGAACTAAATGTAATACTAGACTCAAGACTCGAGTTGGTTTTACATAGCCCCCTGGATTTTTTCGGCGGCCGAAGACAGACACCCCGACAGAAGGTGGGCAAGCTATGTTCCATGAAGTTCTACAGGAGGGGGGGCGAGAGATGCGATGCCACCCCCGCCAGCTGCAGAAAAGGACATTTTTTTCCCGTGGAGGCGAAAACTTGACCGAGGGGGGGATTCCCCCGGCCCTCACGAAGAGGAGTGAAAAAGAGATGCCCGGTCGGAACGACGGGGAAAGGACATTATTCTTCGGAAAGGAGTAGAGACCGAGGGAGGTGTTTGTCCGCTCGGCACAGTTTATTTTTGTCCTCGGTCTTATTTGAGCCCTGTTTGGGTATGATTTGCGTTGTATATATGTTTTGACAAATCTTGTCAATAAATGTTTAATCCAGAGTTTTGTCGATGCTGTGCTTCATTGTCGGCCACATAGGCTTTAAGCGAACCCAAGATACCTGCTCCAGTAAAAATAGGCGGGCAGGTATAGAACGTGGCGTGCAGACTTCAGAAAGTGCAGCCGGGGACGCGCGAGGCGTTTTACACTAGAGAAGGCATGTTCCATAAATGCCCTACAATATTTCAGAATTAAGTTTTTAACAATGCCTAAAAATGAATATAAGATAAATCTATTTGACAAAAACTAATTTTGAAAAATATACATCTACATTTTTTGAGTGATGAAACTAAAAATAAATTGTGTGTAAAATACAATATTATAAACAGTACTTTCTAGGGTTTAAAAATGACTGATATATATATATGTGTGTATATAACAGCTGATTATACCAGCATTACCTGGGAAAGAAGAAAGTTTTAGATTTTTCTATAACATTCAATGCAAGGAAAATGAAACTTCCAGAAGTAACTGAAATATCTGCAAACCCCCCCTCCTCCATGCTTCGTTTCATTAAAATCTGCACGACTGTTAGCTATTAGGAAAGGGCAGCTGACTTTATATATCTATTCAGTATGTGAAAGATTATTTGTCAAATAAATTTTCTAGCTTATGACCAGAAAATGTACTAATAAACTAAAAGTATTTTTGTAGGAAAGGAATTTTGAATTACTATAGTAATACACGGAAAACATATATATACATTTGAGGATATTCTTTATTATTAATACTGCACTTTTGGCTAGAAAATGTAAAAGAATGTTATGAACATTAACAAATATTTTATATATTCTTAATATATATATTCTTTGAACAGTACTTATCACCTATACTGGCGTTCTTAGAACCGGTTTTGGGCAAATATAACTCCGAACTTACAAAACCTGAAAGTTTGGAGAGTACGACGAAAACTGACAAGAAATCACGTGATGACGCAGATTGCGTCGATGGACAAATTGATCGCGTTCAAACTTAAAAATGAAGGAGTTTTTAAAGACCTTTGACAAAAATTAAGTAGTTTTAAGGGCCCTTAAAAGTGAAAGATAAAATTAAGGAATTCTTAAGGACTTTTAAGGACCGTGGGAACCCTCATATAGAACAATAGGTACCTGGCGACCAACACTCAGAAACAATTTACATGGTGCAAGAAAAGAAACTTATTTGAAGGTGCGGCGTCGCTTTGCCTTATCCGGCCCATCTCTCCCCTGGTCGCTTTGCTGACTTCAAGATCGTCGATTTGGCAACACAAAAGACGCTATCCAAGAGGTGGAACTAGGGCTTTCGAAGCAATCGGATGAGTAAATGGAAGCCTTCGAATGGTCAAGGAACACTGACAGACTGTGGATAGTGGACAACGTGAAGAAGTCTTGTGAATTTATAGATGTAAAAGAGAATATTCTTTTGCGTGTTTTATACGCGAGGATCTCAAACTGGCTGTTTTGTACCCTAAGGTACCACAAGCGTATGCCAAGGGTGCCGAGGAAATAAGCTGGTGCCATTCTGAAATTATTAATCAAAGCACGAACATATTTAACCTTTAGAAAGGGGCTCTATGAAGAACTAATTCATCTGCTGGACATATGCTGTCCCAACCCCCCTGAAAAGGTTAAAAGCTAAGATTTAAGTCGTCTGCCCTCGCGTCTGTCGAAACGTGTTCTAGGATTTATCTCGATCCTCTACCTCCGAGATTCTCAAACTAGATGTTGCGGCCCTCAAGCAAATGCCAAGGATACCGAGAGAAAAAGTCTGAGAACCGGTGTTTTATAAAAATCCTAGCCGACTTGTCTTAGATTCGACCCATTTTGGACAGATATTCTTTGATATAACTACAGCGTCGATGCTAAAATCTCTTATGACCATTATATCACTTGATACGACAACATACTGAACATTAACGTTGTCGGTAGAAGACAATGACAATACATTAAATAAATGAAATTCATGTAATGGTAGTACATGAATTGATATTGTAGCATTTTAACCCATGAAAAAAGTAGGTTAGCTCATTCGCAACTAACATCCAGAAATTTATTTGAGGAAAAAATTGTTTACAACGTGTTTGAAAACTGCAGTGGCCTCCGCTTAATGAAATCGCGGTTAATGTTATGAATCGCTTATTGTTATCGAAATCACTGGGTCCCAATTTTCTCTATTCATCTGTATGTTATAATGATCGCGTTATGGGATCCTGACATCGGTTAATAGGATCTGTTTTCGAACCTCATTGTCATTGCCATCATCATTTGCCAGTGAATGGCAAAGAAATATTCACAATGTATTCAGAAGGAACCCAATTTTTTCTTTCCCTTCGCTGTCGTTTGAATTTCCGAGAATTCTCCTCTTCCACCCAGGGAAATGGGGAATGAACAAAGGAGTGGGATATTACGCGTTCCTGGAATTTTTCAGAAATACGCACACCCTGCCGGTGGTCAACGGGTTGTCCGATAAGCAGAAGGCAACCCATTCTTATCGGAACCGAGAAGGAGCGTCTTCCCATTTTATGCCTCTCTCGCATCCGTGCAGTTTGTCGATAGGGAAGCCAGAAAGCGAAACGATTGAACGGTAAAACAAAGGATCGAAATTTTAAATCGTTATGACAGGTTGATTAGGATGACGAACCATTTATCCATGAGCTTCTTACAAAAAATTGTAGACAGTCAACAATGGATCGATTTCTTAAAATTATGCATACAATTCTTATTTTTTAAAGGATAATATATACAGTACATAAATATAAGGTGTGTGTTTTTCATTTCGTTCTGAAATTGAGTACGTGGGAATTAAAGGGGAGGGGGTACATTTATCTCATTTTGCCTAACGTTTATGGTTATCAATCGGTCGTTGTTATCAAAATCGCGGATTGTCCCTAACGGATCCCATTAAGGTAACATGTAACATGTAGTTACATTTAACATGTAGTAGTATACAGGGGTACCTGGTAGGCGGAAGTGACGTCATCGAAAAGGGGGCGGAGTCAAAGGGGAGGAAGTGACGTAAGAGGAGGGGATGACGTCATAGGTGGACGTGGAGGGGAGATTTTTGTTTTCAGTAATTAAAAACTCGCCAAATTTTTTTTTATTTCGCAGTTGCCATTTCTGAAATAAAAACTAACATATGATTATAGGTTTTGTTATTTAAAACTTAACTACACTAAAGAATAAAAATATTTAAGTGATGTACAGGGAACAAACAAGTTTTCATTTTAAAAATGGCAACTATGAAATGTTGACATATTATAGGCACTATTGATTAAAGTTTAAAATGTGATTTCCAATAATATAATTGTTCTCGGTGTTTTAGCCTTATATATTTATTTCGTTTTATCAATATTAATTTAGTATTGTTTCAATTTTGAATTCAATTGCGCCATTAATCGGTATTCCAACTATTCTTAATTAAGCTTGGCGGTTTTTCGGTAGATATTCCGGGACTACGTAAGAATTGGTCTCCCGTTGGCAAATTTGGAGAAAATATTGGCAATATTTATTAAAACACAAAGGTAATCCATCCAAACATTCTTTTTTCTGGTGCTTTTCTGGTAACTTTAATTAATACACATTGCGCCTTCGTAACAGAATTATATACTCTTATTTAATTAAAGAAAACGACATGGAATCCGAACATTTATATTTATGGGCAATTAATCCCTTAACAGTTTACAAACGGAACAGCTCCAAATTATTAAAAATAGCCATACTCAACCATTAATATGTTTGTTATATCTAATATTTTAAGCATTGCGCACTTTTAATATATCAGGAAAGAGTTACACAAGGAGAGTTGGATGCAAATATCTCATATATCATATAATATATCATATATATCATATATAACATATTAGCCAACAGCCATACTCAACCATTAATTGTTTGTTATATCTAATATTTTAAGCATTGCGCACTTTTAATATATCAGGAAAGAGTTACACAAGGAGAGTTGGATGCAAATATCTCATATATCATATAATATATCATATATATCATAATATAGATACAGATTGTTTGGATACGATAGACATATAGAAAAATTATACCATACTTAAACCATATATCGCCAAGTTGGCTAGAACCGAGATCTTTAGTGAAGCCGATATTTTAATAGTGATTCTTTTAATTACGTGTTATAAAAAATTGAAATATTTAGGTAACTTAATTTATCTGAAATATTCTGCTTATAAGTAATATAATTGTTCTCTTCCTATACGTATTTACTTATTTCGTATATATATGTCAATATTAATTTGGTATATTTCTTTGATTTTCAATTGAACTGCTCCATTATTTATTTAATCAATTTATAGACAATCTTTATTCCATCTCTTCTTACTTAATAAGGATTTGCGGCATTGGTTACATTTATTTCGGTCATATTCGCATGCCAATATTCCAATTATTTGAAAGAAATTAACGAAAAATCGTCCAAAACACCGTTAAATTATATAATTATTTTAATAACCTTAATTATATTTTATATCCACTGTGTATGGCTTAGATATTCTTATTGTATCATTATCGCCAGATATTTAATCCTGTATAACTTACATAAATATCAAAGCAAATATATAAATTGTACATGTAAGTGATTTACTTTCCATTATGCAGATATATATATATATATATATATATATATAATATATATATATATATATATATATATATATATATATATATATATATATATATATATATATATATATATATATATAATTACGTATAAATATATTAATATAGAAATCAAATATTTTATATATTTGTACATATATCGGATTAAAGGTTTTCTACTCACATAATATATTCTTCAAAGGTATATTATATATCTCTAACTATCTAAAATTACGTCTAAATATATCCCCTATATAATAATAGCCTAAGGTGTCTGTCGGCAAATTTTTGAAGCGGTTGTACCTGGAATGGATTCCCTGGCTAAGGGCAGACAATTAAATTTATCAATTTATTCACGTAATAAATAGGTAAAAATAACATTTTTTTTCTATCATTATGACGTCATTCCTTTAACCATCTCATATAATCATTTCTTGTTTTAAATTATTTAAATATCGCGTGCATTATTTTCATACGTTTTATCACTTAACTTACATATTAAGCAAATAATTTTCTTTTATATTTGACTTAAATAATAGATTAAGTATATAAGTGATAATTTTAAATTCAATCATCGATTATTTTTTGTTGTAATGAAAATTTTATCATCGGTATTAACAATAAATTCTTTTCATATAAGTCGAGGACTACTAAATATCTAACTTTTAATTTATATATATTTGGAAATTAAGAAATTTGTTTGTTTGTTATACATAACCACATGGTTTGACTAAATGAATTCCATGTGATTCTAAACTGCATTACAGGATCGGGAGACTCTAGAGGAGTATGACGATAAATAAACTATTGAGAGTGAACCAGATAATTCTCAGCCAAAAAACAAACCATTTTATTACCTGCCTCATTGGGTACTTAACAGTTCTGGAATATTAAAAATTTTACTGATCCCGTCATATGATGGGCTATATGCTAGTTAATATATATTAATATAAAAATTAAATAATTAAATATTTAATAAAAATATTAAATAATTAAATATTTAATATTTTATAAAAATTAAATATTTTATATATTTACATATGCATCTGTTTGACGATTTTCCACTCATTTACTTAATGTATCTTTGAAAGGCACAAACACAAGTAATAGACGTTAGGCAAAGCGCCCATGTAATTGGATAAGAGAGGCTTTTCTACTCACTGCGAATGAAGGGTGTTCGCGGTCCGGCGTTCGATGCGAAGAGTGAATCCGAACGCGCGCTTCCTTTCCCCCACTGACCCAGAACCGAGGCAGACCTTGTTCCGAACGGAGTCACTGACTGACTGCCCCATCCGAAAACAACACGGACCACTTTCTTCGACCCCGAGGCCGAATCCACCGTCTGTTCCAACCGCCGATTGTCGGGGAAATTTGAGGTACATTTTGTTTGAAAGGAACGATTAGCAGGTTTCCACTGATGTTTAGCACAGTAGCATGGCCTCTCTGAAGACTGAGTTTCTTAAAAGAAGTTACACAAGAAATATAAAAACATCAAAGTTTATTTTTTCTTTCCCCAAAACAACGTAAATAATAAAAAAAAAACAGTTAAACGAAACATCCCAAACAGTTGGCCGATAAAACAAAACTAATTTGCAAATTCAACATTCTGGCAAGTGTGGCATTATGTAATTTACCTGATGGGGGAAAAACTATATTGGAGCAAAATCACGACGAGCAACAGGCATCACCAGGCAATGACAAAAGCAAAAACATCAGGGAAAAGGTGAACGTAAAGTACCTCCTTTTATACTTCTTGATTTCTTTAGAAAACACCACGGAGCACACAAAAAACGACATCAAGTAACCAAGATTAAATTATGATTAAAAGTTTAATTACAAGGAATGGGATCCGTGTATTTGGTAACATATTTCACTGAAACCGGGAGCTATCTTTCAGCTCTGGAAATATTTTGAAGCACATATACACACTGATTGATAAACGTTTGGTTGGAATGTCTGCAACACGAGAGTTAATGACACTAAGACCTATTAATTAAAGCCGAATCCGAACGTCCATGGGGTTTCGAATCCACGAACTCTACCGAAGAGCAGCCTTCGGCCATCGCTGACGATCAATTTGGTTTGTTTTTGAATGACCTACCTACTTTCCCGACAATCAAAAGCTCGGTGACGACCCAAAAGAGCGTGTCATCCTTCTCATTAAAATTAATAATTTTGGTGAAAACTACATTCTTATATTTATAATTTTTTACTAATGACAATGCGATTTTTACAATTCGATGTACACTTTTAGAGTCCTACAACCACTTCGTAAATTTTTTTGCTACATATAGAACAACTTTGCCTTCTCACCTCCGTTTCATCCATAATTCTTTCCAGAAGAAAAACGACCCTGAGGTGGACACTCCCTGGGAGGAGCACATAATTTGAATGTTTCAACCTTCAGATCTGCAGGAGTGACATTTAACATCAAAATGGTGGCTAACCTTTGAGCATATATTCCAGGAATTACCTCGAAACTTCCGTCTTGGAGTTCATTCGGCGAATATCTGTAGGAAGTCGAAAGGACCCCTTTTTAAAAATGTGATCCCGTAGAAGGATTGTGTGCTATAGGGTTATATAATCTCGGTGCTTGGTGGGGAGGCAAGTCTAATGTACTATTCTATACTTTGTGTGCAAAAGAAAGTTTGAATCGACTATGTTATTTTAAACAGCGTGAGTTGAAAAAAACTAAACCCACAATGTATATTTCATTCTTTTTTCTTTACATTCCATCGTCACGACGCCAAGTTGTACGAAATTCTGTGAACCTATTTATTTTACTAGACATTAGTCTAAACCAAGGGTGCCTAACCCAAATCGGTCGGTGGGCCAAAAAACAATTGACTGAACTGAGGTGGGCCGCACATATAAAAATAAAACAACAAATTATTAAAAATATTTTATTATCTTGCAATATTCAAAATAGACATTTTTACAGTGCCAGCTGCGACTGTACGTAAAAGTTGTGTTATACATATATCATAACTACAGCGACAAGAAACATGAACTATACTGTATTTATAATCACCCCAACACCTTACCTTCCTCCCTAATATTATTATTATATTTATACTATAAATATATCTTGTAGTTTATTCACAAGCACTACCACATGTATTATTTTCAAATGAATGCGAGATTTTGTTAATATCGACGGATAATGGAGTCGACGCGCATCGTAGCTGATGGGTCATGTTTTTATCGAGCAACTTGCTGCGACACTTTGTTTTTACCAGGTTCAATTTGGAAAAAAATGATTCGCAGCGATAAGTAGTTCCAAATGCTGATAGAATGCACGTTGCCAATCGTCTTAAATTTGGAAATTTATCTTCGGCGACATATTTTTGATAATACTCAATCTTATTCCCTTAGTAGAGTCATTTCAGTTCGATGTTTGATTGCAATTCTATTAGCTCCATTTGTAAATTTGGAGGGGCTGACTCAACTTCTACATTAAATGGAGCTAGAATATTTTAAAGATTTCCTCAAAGTATTGCATGTATGAGAATCTAGTATCGAATTCTTTAAGTAATTTTGCGATTTCAGTAGAATATTTGAAGAAGTTTTTATGGTTACTATTATAGTCATTTAATAATGGGAAATGAATCAAATTATTGTACCATAATTAATTTTCATAAAGCTGAAGCCTTGTTATAAACAACTAAAATTCTATGTTTCTACTGTATATAGTCAAAATGACTAAAACTATACAGACAGTTGAAAACTTCATTTGGGCCGCGGGATGGGCATGCCTGGTCAAAACATTTTATTCTCTCCATCTTTCAACAAGTCACAGCTAAGAAAAACTAAATATTCTTTCCAGCTCCTCGTTTGTTCTTGTTCTCCATTACCAATTGCCGGGTATGAACATTTTCCGTTCAAAAATAACGAGTTTCTTTTTGCCAGATTAGTCACATCGTCTTTAACAGACGATTAACAGATTTATGTTCTTCCCGCATATTATCTTTTTTATTTTATTTTTTATTAGTAAGTTGCGAGTGGCAACGAATGATATTTTTTAGAAAAAAAAAAAAAACAAAACATGGTTGTTCTTTCGTATGCGAGAAAAAAATGACTCTTGAGTTGTTTTTGTGTTTTGAGATATTAATATTATTTACGCCAAAAATTTTTCTGTGTGACATTTTCTGTTTTTTTTTTTTTTAAGAGCTAGTATATGGAAATATAATAAAAGATGCTTTATTTTAAAAGTGCGTTGTTCTGAGCAGTTAACTACGCCATTGAGAACAAACATCTGAACTATTTCAGTATCATACTCCTGATTTCGAAACCCAAACGGGATAAGATTCTCATTCAATTTCATTTCAGTTTTCCTTAAAAGTAACTCGTATTTCAGACGTATAAATCGTCCCTTTTATACTTCACTAAGGATCCAAGACAGTAAAATCGTAATCATCGAGAGTAAGGCTTGCAATGGCTGAAGTAGTTTTCTACATAAATTTTGCTTTTGTGTTAAGACCACTGCATCATTTGGTTTTATTAGATGTCGCGCGATAGGTTCCCAGTAGGATCACCTTATTGAACTGACTGGCTTAATAGTAAAGTGTGTCGACGAATAGCATTCCAATATCTGATTAACACTGAAAACAATGAACAGATGACGTAAACAGTGCCACCTAAGGCTTTGTTACAGAGGCTGTTCACGCATATTTTAGACGATGTATATTGTAGTCACAAAGCTAAATTACATAAAATTCTTTGTGTTTGAAATGTTCTATTGGTGGATAGCCCTTATTCTGAAGTATCTTGCGACACCGTCATTTCCAGGATAATAATGCCTTTCGAAGTGTCAGAAGAGGTATTCTGTCCCATTCCTCCAGAGTCCTGTAAGGGTTGTGGGACGTCGTTTGGATAATGCAGATTTTAAAAGCACAAAAATCTATCGGTGATACATCGGGACATTTAGCAGGGATATCTGTGAAGGGTAGGGCCTCGATACTGGTTTTTTGTTCTGTTTCTTTTAGGAAATTGACAACGGATTTTGATGTGCGACTGCTAGCTTTGTCTGGATGGAGTTCCACAGATGGATGGCACTGCGGTTAAAGCGATGGTATTTCACATTCAGAAAAATGGGCGATAAAATAGATTCCTGATAGTATTAGAGTTAATCTTGACACTTTTTTCAACTCTCTTTATTTTTAACTTGCCATTATATGAAAAACCAGCAACAATCATGAGTCCCTTACAAAAACTTTCTTTCCATTCTTTGAACCATGTACTGAAATTTTTTTCTCTCCTTTTATAATAAATGGATTTTTTTTTTTTGTTGTTGTTGTTGCAATCATTAAAATACACCAGTGATTCATCTATTGGGACAATTTTTTTCCAATTTTCTTTGGATAAGAGCTTCTTATACAGAATTCTGTAGCGTGTCCTGCGTTCAGCAATATGATTTAGAGAAACACGATGCACATTGCGTTTTTTCGCTTTTTTTAAGATTTAAATCGAGCTTTAAGTTATGTTTACAGTGGACACCGAGCATTTTAATGATTTTGCAACTGCCTTTTGACTAGTGGGATTTTCTTTAAAGATTAAACATCGTGCCTTTGCAATCGTCGAAGATGTTCGTTTTTTCCTTGGATACTTGTTTCGAATTTTTGTCCCACTTGAGGCTCCAATTTGACATTTTTTCCCTTTCTTTTTGACGATATTACCTATCGACGTTTCCGATATCCCGAAACCATGACTCTCGCATCGTTTTTGGGATAATGGAATATGAATACTTCTCTTCGGAAAGAGCATCAATATAGTATTCGAACCACTGCTTGGTTAAAAACGCCATTTTGAATAAAAACAAACCTCTCGAGCCGCAGACGATAATTTAGACTTTTAAAAACATAGTACAATTGCAGTTATTTATTTTGCAGCAAACGATTTTTTAATACCGCTAACCAAAATCGTCTAAAACAATGTACGAACAGCTTCGGTAGACGTAGACGTTAACGCATTTGACGTGTTGATTTGACGACGTGTTCTCACATTTTTGTCTTTTCATGTAAGGCACCTAGCGGTCCCAATACCGAAAAATACGTTTTTTCCAGATTACTTAGAGAAACAGCTTTTTGGTATTTTTATGCGATATATTTTACTATTTTCATTTATTTTTTTGTTTTATTTTGTATTTGTAAAAGAACTCTGTTTTTCTATGTTGTTAGACGTATGTTATAGGACCTATTGAATATTATTTGTACAATTCGCTAAATGCAGAAATGATCTCATATCTGTCTCCATACTGCATATATAAATACACATTTATTTATTTTTTCGGGCAAAGTTATGAGAGAAATCTGTGGAAAAGCTAAAAAAATGACAAAACAATTTAAGTAATAACTTTTTTTTTTATTATTTAACAGTTTTGTTTTCAAAATACATAGCCTTATATATATATACATTTGTTTTCAGTTTTTTATATTTATATATATATATATATCACTGGTTTTTAAACAACTTTTTTAAAGATTTCTACAATTTATTTATAAATACCTTTCTTATTTACTTATTTTTTTCTTTCTATTATACAAACAGTGGAAAGACTTCTCGGGGGAAGAAAAGGGGGGAGGGGGTCGTCGAATGTGGAAGAGGAACAAAAATTTATTCGAGATCGTCGGCTGGAAAAAAACACAAGGTCGTCCTGACACAAACAAACGAAAATAATTTTTTTTTTCAATTTTCTAACGAAGACTGATGCCACAAAACACAGAAGAAAACGTACAACCGCACGGTCGGAACGAAAACCGGCAGTTAAGAAAAATCTAACGAACGCCTACACCAGAAACGGAACGAAACGAACAAACTGTGGAGGTGCTAATGACGAACATACAACACACACACGTACACACCGAGAGAGTGAGCGAAAGAGAAAGAGTCCAAGAGAGAGAGCGAAAGAGATACAAGAATAAAACGAATGTTTCGAATCGAACAGAAGAAAAGGGGATTTCGCCTATCCAGGGGGTGGGTTTGAGCAAAATTGTTCGATTTTACTTTTTCTTTATTTTTTGAGCGGCGCCGAAACAGCGTTTGACATTTTGATTCTTCTTTTTTTGAATGAGGCGCCCCAAAATGGAGGAAGGAGCTCGGCGGGGGTGCATCTCCCCCAAACCAGAGAATGATGACACAATCACACTTTAATAATCTTCAGCCACAATTTTATAAACATATATATATATCCAACCTTATTATATCTGAGGTCCGTCTGAGTGTGGATCCATCAACTATACCGATTGTCATTCCCCTTCACATTTCCTTTTCTATTCGTTTTCGAAACGTGCCAGAATCGAAACGATTTTTTTTCTATTTCTCGACAAACTCAAACTGTTCCATTTATTGGTAACACGAAGATATTTTCCTCCTTGCGGGAGAGGAAATTATTGAAAAAGGAAGAAATGAAACTGATGCCGATACTTCCATATTTCCCTTTACCGAATGAACTCGACGAAGATGGTATACCTGTAAGTCAAGTCAAAAATCGGATAGACGTATGTATCTCAATAAACAGTCGAATGGAGGGGTGTGCGTAAGTGATCCAATTCGGAACGTTTTTTGGCGATCATCCGGTCCGGAATCGGTCAGTGCCGAAGTGTTTTCACGGTGTGCCCCCTTTGGATAGCGTGCGGGCCACCCTACCATATCTGAACTTCTATTTCCAGGTTGCTTGGGCACACGCGAGGGGGTCGAGGCGGAACACTGCACCTGTGGGCACCACTTCCAGCTTATTCTGTCTCACTTGAAAGCAGACATATGCACGGAATCACACACACACACAAAGAGTTTTTACTCATTTAGCAGGTTTGGTTTGGAGCGCTCAGGTCATTTTTGCAACAGGAGAGACCACGTGATCGGGGCCTATTGCTGAAAGCCAATTCCGAACATCTATTCGAACTCACAAACTCCGGTTCCTAACCATTGGGTCATTTGGAAAAAACTCTACAAGCATAAAAAAAAACTACTGCACAATAGTTTATATTTTATTACATTCTATTGTTTTTATTCCTATATCATTTTATGCAATGCATTACTTAAGTAAACACTTATCGCATTTTTCCATTGTACTGTTTATCTGTATTATAACGTAAACCTACATGATATAATAAATAAGTAAAAAATATTTATTATATTGAAAAGTTACAAAATATGCACCTACTGACGCGAAAAGATTGCAAATCTGTACTGGTTTTATTGTTGATAACTTTCGAGACTGATTAGCGTTATACAAATTTTCTGAATATACTTAATGCATTTTCAAAATGTTACTGTTTATGTAGATTATAAATGGAACAAAAATATAAATAAATATTTATACTACGAAGGTGGTTACTCAATCATGCCATCTAAATAAAGATTATATAAACTATCGAATGAAAACAAACAATAACGAACAGATATAGAAAATATATCGTAATTTACTATAAAATATATTTGATATTAATGCTATTATAAATATGGGCGACAACAGTGACAGAAAAAGAAAAAAAAAAGCACTTTTGCATAACTTCATATATAAATAAAACGCTTTCCCATAAAAACAGATTTAAAGTTTAAAAAAAAAAAAAAAAAAAAAAAAAAAGTAAATAAAGTTTTAAAGCAGATTACGAACCCTGTACATATACACACAATACATATATCTATGTATATGAATATGTAGATATATGTAACAAGTGTGCATTCATATACGTATACATTTATGTTAGTGTAAAACACAAGTTTAAGCTGAAGGTCAATTTCACGATGATACACGTTCATGGCGTCGCGTGTGGTCAAGTAACTATACCTCATTCCACAGCAAAAAGTAAGCCAAAGCTAACGCCCCGTCCGCCAAGACCGTTAAAATGGAGTGCGCTTACTTGGCGGACATACTCTGAAGGAGGTGTCCTTTTATAAGCACGAAAATAATCAATAAATCAAATAATAATTTTCGAGTATTACTGCTCAGTCCTCCTTCTCCGCAAGTTATTTAACTTGACACACACACACACACACACACACACACACATATATATATTACATAAGGTAATCAACTTTTTTTTTTCAATGAACAGGAGGACATAAGTAAATTAAAAAATTATTCCTGTTTCAGCCAAATGAGAAGTTAATAAAGCTATTCACTCCTCAGAAAATATCGTTAGTTTATTTTGATAACAACCGATTATTTTTCAATAGCAATCGGAAATTAATTGTTGCCTATTTTTCAACTGTATTACAAATATGAAGCTGTTGCCTATTTTAGCGAAGCCTTATGTTATCTTCCCTATTGCAGTTACTACAAAATGACCGTCTACAGAAAACGTAAATAAGCAGTTTTTCCGTTTGCATGAGAATTTTTTGTTATTAGATGAGCAGATTTTTATAAATCAGCTTTTTTACATATCGGAAAAGAGTATATCTTGTATTACATAACGAAAAGGAGGACGTCTAGAAAAACGCTTTTTGAGGGAGGACAGAAAGTCCTAAAGAACTGTACTGCCTAAAGGAGGAGGATTGGTCACCTTATATATATATATATATATATATATATATATATATATATATATATACACACACACACACACACACACACACACACATATATATATATATATATATATATATATATATATATGCATACATACAAACATACATCTGCAAACAGGAAAAATCTGTAATTTTACCGATAAGATTTTCCCCCTTTGTTACAGTGTAATCTTCTTTCAATGGAACACAGTTCTGTTGTTAATCTTCATTTCCAAGGTTTCTATCACTGTAACCGCCAATGATTTGAAAATAACTTATATTAATTAATATTAGGTATTTATTAACTGCATAGTATTTCCTAGTTACCTTTTTTTTTGATAGATTTCGATTCCTTTGAAGGAAGTGGTCAGCCATTTTATGTCTTATGTTCTCAGGGTTTTTATAGCTATTATAGCCAATGCCACATTTAAGAAAATGATAGTATTTTCGAATATGTGAGTCGACGAACACCGGGGAGTTTAAGATTAGAAAAAAAAAAGAATGAACAAACAAAAATTAAATGACAAATGTATCGCCGCAAATGGAAGTTTTACTGTTAAACATAAAGTCTGATAATAAATAAGTAAAAGATAGCATTTACGTACTTCTCAATTTCAGTCGGCTAAAAGAAAAGGGGTAATTCCCCCGTAAATGGAACAGTTTAAGCAAAAAGAGAAAAATGAACACCAACAGAACAAATTTCTCTTCGTTCATAGAACAGCCTTGCTTTGAAACGAATAAGTTGAAAAATAAGTATTCCGGCATTTGAAGCTTTAGATTATTAGAAATTAAGTAACCATTTTTTCCTCTTGAAATTTAACTGTCTTAAAACTGTAAAATAAAAACAAATCTAACAATGTTACTCTGAAAAAACAGATTTTGTTTTTTCCTTATAAATTGAACTGTAGTCACCTTAAGAGAAAGATTTAGCCGTAAATTGACTCAGTAATAGGAAAAATACAATACATTTAACACGTTTCGCCAAAGGAGAACGACCCGTTTCCCACACCCAGACGATACAAATCACAAACAATTTCGATTAAAAATTTGAAATTCAGGGAGACGCAAACCCAAACCGTTTCCTCCTGGAGCGCCCACAAAAGCATTTTGTGCATTTTCGTGTTCACTAAACACTTCCGATTACGGAAACACCAAGCACCTAATCAGTTTTTGTTGCTTAAACAGAATCTTATTTTTTTTTTACAAAAAATCTAAATGCGGGAAAAGAAAAAAAAACATATAATTATCGTATCTCAATATCGATAAGCCGGCAGCCTATGTATCGATATACTCTTTCTTAAAAAACAAAAAAAAATCCTTCGATTTCGTCCTTAGTCCACGAAAACTGAAACCTCTTTCCACTTGTAATCTGGAATGTTGCAAGGTTTGAAATTCCAAAAAAACAAAATTCATTCCCGATCCACACGCACGCACGCACACACATCCAGAACCGAACGGAACCCCCAGAATACAATGTCACAAGTTCGGACCACGTGGTTCCATAGTTTTTTTTTTTCTTCTTTAAAGAACCCTTGCTTCTGAAGGAGTGAGTACAGATTCTTTCTTTTTGAGTCGAGAGCTACAGTATCAGCCGATGTGCCATTTTCAGCAATTAGCCAGGATAGTTTCCGTAGAGTTACACTAAATCAATATTACTCACGAACCATTTTCATTCCCTAGCCGATGAGCCCAATAACAGCTACAATATCGATTATATAAGTATGAGCCAAATAAAGAACGTGTAAGGAGTTAACCTGCATTCTTCGTGAGCCATTTTTAGCAAAATGAGCTCCGAAGAGATAAGTACGCGCCGAGTGTGAAACGCGAAGAACAAATTCACTTCCCGCGCCATTTTCCTACGGCTCATCAGCCATTTCCGAGGGTCCTTTTTAAAAAAGAAAAAGAACAGCCATCGAACCACGGGCAGCTTCTGCAACGCAGGCGTGTCGACTATATACAAATAAATGCATAGACACAACAAGCAACAGTTTGAAAACAAAAACTTTGAACTGCGTACAGCGACAATAGGTATGTCACCATTTCTCACGGTCTTGATTTTTTTCATTGGATGACTTTTTTTAAAAAAAAAAAAGCGACGGTGGAGCTTCGAATGAACAAAATCAGACTGAAAATTCGTCCAATTATTAAATAAGGAGTATTCTTTTAATATCTACGAAAATAATTATTATAACTATTTTTCTTATAAAAAACAAAACATTTTGGATTCATCCACTTCATTTTTTCAATAGTCACTGGATTTACATTTCTAACTGTCGCATCCCTTTAATTTTCAAAATGAAGTGAATCAAAATAATTATGTTTGGACATCGTTCATACGTCTAGATTATGAATCCACTGTTAGAGAGAATTCTACGACAAAAATGGCTATTATTCTGTGATTTTTTGTGATATCCCGCAGTTGCAAAGATAGACAATACATACAAATCGTTTATTATAAGTAAAAGAAATAGATAAACAACTGTAAAACTCCATTCATAGAAATTTTCAACACCAAAAATAACTGACATATTCAATTTTAGAGAGAAATTATTATATCGGTTTGTTCCGAAAGTCCACCGTTGCTTCAATAGCGACATTCCATTCAATTCACTTCAATTCCACAAATGCAATTTTTTTTATTAAGCTCGTCCATTCGTGATTAAAGTCAATTCAATTTTATTTTCTTTTACCGGAAGGTTCCAATGGCTGAAATTCAAAATACACAAATCATCCACAAAAGTGATTTTTTTTTTCTCTGGTAAAATAATAAAAAAAAAAACTAAGAATTTGCATTTACATTTCTTTCTTTTTTTTCGAACGGAGTCCGGTACTTTTGAAATAAATACGACGATTCATAAAACATAACATTTAAAAAAAAGAAAAAAAAAAAAAAAAAAAAGAAAAGAGCGACTGCGCAAGCCGGACCCACATTATGTGCATATATAAAAAAAAAATCAATTCTCGTTCAATAAATTTCTGAAAATGGTCGACATTTCACACAGTGAAATTTCGAAAACAGGAAGAATTATGATTAGCTGACAGAGTAAAACTGGACACCGAAGAATAACAGAGAAAAAAATTGCCCGGGGATGAACTCACGCCGCAGGCAGGGGGCGACTCCGACGCCCTCTATCCACAAAACGGTTTATCACAAGGAGAACATCGACAGCCACACGCGAGCGTTCACGATTGTCTGAGCGGAAGCCTCACAGAAGGTTCTAATTTAGAACCAGCACAGAATCGAACGGGCTTCTTTCTTCCTCGGCGCAATAAGAAGACACAGGAAACGACTGAAGGCTTTCTATGGCGCTGAAAATCTATTTGAAACATAAACGTTCGATTACGAAAGAAACTCCGGATCATCAAAAAGGAAGGAAAAAAATTCGATATAATAAAATTTAGGAAAAAAAAGCGGAAAGACTTTTTTTTTGTTTTATTTTTCTTCTTACAAATAAAAAAAATTTTTTTCGGGAAAAGAAAACGCAGGTCTAGCCGCGACGGGATGACCGGATTGAGTGAAATAAACGGAACGATTTGTGAGAGATCGAACGCGCCTTGATCAGTTCCCCCACTATGTACAGCGACAGAGATTGGCGTCGTCGTGAGTCGTCTCCTCGCCAAGCGGATCAGGACTTGGGCTTGCGGTGCCTCAGCTGCTGGAAGAACTTCTTCTTCTTGGTCTTCTCGTCGGCGGCGACGCTCGAGGAGGACTCGGAGGACGCGCCTCCGGCCTCGGCGCCGTCCGCGATATTGGAGGAGCTGGCGCTCTTCTTGATCGCCTCGACCAGGGAGCTGCCGGGGCGGCGGCGCTTCTCCGGCATGATGCCGGCGCTGATCTTGCGCACGATGTCGCCCATCTTCCCGTTCGGGGGATGCTCGGTAGACGCCAGGTGCTGATGGTGGTCCCGCGAGGGGACGCTCTCAGGAGAAGGGGGCCTGAAAAAAAAAGAACAAAATATATAGGTCACGATTATCCAGCGGGAAGATAATTAGGGCAAAAGTTGTTAAACTATTGGCAGAATTTATGGGATTTAAGTTCTCTCTTGTCGTACATGGCCCTTACTCTGGACGTTGTGGTTCGTTTCGAACCTTCGTTGTGACGTCATTTTGCGGACATTATGAGAGCAAATGATCAAGCTGACGTCAAAGTGACGTCACAACGAACGTTCGACCCGACTCGCAACATCCAGAATAAGCTCCCATACCTTTTCACCGTGACCCTCAACGTTTCCTAAACAAACAGGTGGAGTGTCTTTCGATCGGGGGATCCAAGTCATTACTTGCCAAGGAAACTGTCGTCTCAAAGATACCTTTAGAGAGAACGTTCCCCCTTCAAATCGAATCGATACTAATCCATATTTTTGGGGGTAGCAAATTGGTTACCCGTGACTTCATTATGAAACTAAAATTGATATTAAATATTTTGAGCCGGTTTCGCATAGATTGGATTTGTACAGTTTTAAGCTCAGTTAGCTTCTTGACATCTTCCGATGGCACCACAATTGCTACATGACAGAGACACGTTTCTACTCATCCCAAATTTTAGTACCAAGTACATAGTGGCGAATTTCTTCTTCAATAAAGGTAAAATCACGCCGCCTTCTCAGAAGATTTCACAAGAAACGAATTGGTGGTGCCGAGTCAAGAACTTTGTGTTCACCAGATTATCTCTGAGTGTGAGCTTATGAGAATCATAAGAAGTCGTTATTTCTGTCTCAACTTCCAGTCAGTCACTATTGTCAACTTGCTGTATCAACCCAATTCAAGACAAGAAATCACAGAGTTCTGCGTTTAACTCTCCATGGTGACAGAACGATGCTCTTTGTATACATTATCTATACATATTTTACTGTTTGCATTGAATCTTTGTTTTTTACTGGAATATTTAATGCACGTATTTTTATAGAATGACATACACAAAAAAAGGGGGTGGATTACACTATCACCTAGACTGTCTCAATGGATCCAGTATCATATTCACCATATAACAGAAAGTAATTCCAAATTGGGCCCAAGAACCCAGTTTGAGGTGGTGAAGCGAGGACAATTGAGTAAACAGAAGAAATGGGGAACACAGCGAGCATGCACATTGAAGAACGACAATTTGGGTAGCTCTCGCAATGATGGGTCATTTACGGTTGCCGGCGTAGCAAACCTAAGAAATTTAGTTCTTGAGTTGCCCTTGAATATACTGTTGAGTACTAACTTACCGTTGTTATCTTAACTAATAACCGACAATGAGGCTCAGAACTATGAAACTTTTAGCACAGGTTGCTTCGCGTGGTGTGTTTAATCTCATTTTGATACTTGGGTTGCCCTATGCAGAGTACTCACTAGTTGTCGTTCTTTTAAGAACTCATACTGGCAACGTTCAGCTAACTCCGTGTACTAGGATGTCTGATCGAGAAAGCACTTACCCATCTGCGATGGTGAAAGAGGCGTGTCCTGTCTCTGGGCAGGAGGCGAGCGAGGGTGGGGTTATACTCCTCTCTGTCGAATCGTCGTCGACCTCCGCCACTTGGAAGTCGTCGTTGTCGGTCTCGAAGGAGGACAAATTTTCGGCCGAGGGTCGGTAGCACTCGCGCGGATAGACCACTGCCCGGGAGGGGAAGTCAGAAGACTTGCGCAGGAAGGAAGGGCTCGACTTCGAGTAGCTGGGAGGAGGAGGAATGTTCGAGCCTAAGGAAACAAGCACGTCAGTGTCCAATGAAATACAGAAACTGAGAATAAAATCACAATTTTTTTTAATCATTCGCTTTTGTTTCCAGCACATATGACCTTTGATCTTACAAAACCCAATATCGCGAGAAACGGGTGTTCATACGACTATGACGCTCCCATACAGTTTTTGCTTCATCTCAAAGTGCGTGAGTAGTGGCAACTGACCGTTTGCGTTGAACACTTTTTTGAGAGAGGTGCTTCGTTTCGGAAGCGGATATGGACGTCTCCCGAAGGGGTCGGGATTCACCCGAAAGTGAATTTGAGTGGAGCACAGACCACGGGTTGAGAATTTCTCAGCGAATGGTACGCATTTGAGGGGCTGCGATTGGTAATTCTATAAAAACTTAAGTAATGAGTTTAACGAAATACCTGGCTATTGGCAGTATACACAACCTTATCCTCCAAACGGAATAAAGGTTAAAAACATAATCTAGTACATCAATAAAGTATGAAAGCCAAACAAGAATCTAGAGTGGACCTACTCAATTCAGGTCCAGGATTGGTCGAGTAAAATACGTAGCGAAAACGCGTTTCCTGTCGATGTCGAGAAGAAACTTGCGATTCTTGCACATTTATGAATTATGCATTTTCCGATAAATATGTATGGATATTCTTAAGTATATATACATCGATCTGAAAAAGCAGGATTTTGTTTCTCGCATTTCTTAGCGTCGAGGTCAAAGTGGTCGAATTTCTTGTGAAGGGGGTGTCTTCCGAAACCTGTCGCACTACAGTTCTTGACTTGACAAACAGAATACCATCAAGTACTGCACTGTTTTTTTTTTTTTCTCGCTCAGAGAAAGTCTTAGTATGTTTTAAGGAATGCGATACAAAATACTTGTCATGTCTGATCTACCCAGTGAAAAGTAACATTAATTGGAAAAAATGTTAAGATGACTAGAAAATAGGAATAGAATTTGGCTACTGAAAAACCCCTTCAAAATATATTCATTTCGAAAATAACAATTTTTTTCATTTAATAAATAATTTCAAATTGATGTCAATCACATTCTTTTAAAAATTTATCAAAAAATTCTTTTTTAGAAAATCACAAAAATCTATTGACTTTTAAAATGTTCAACCTCTCAAACCATTCATTCCAAAGGAAGACCGCCATTTCCCGCTTTCAAGCTCTGATATATGGGCTCCAAAGTGTAGCACCAATATCGAAGTCACATATATCATAGTGTTAAAATATAGTACTCTATTTTTACTCTTTTAATACAAAGAAACCAACATCAGTATTCTTTCAAAGTACTTTTACTAAATTAGGTTAGAGGTAAAACGCTGAATATGATCATCAACGACAACAGCTTTTTTGGCGGCACAAAAATATTTAAGATTAAGAAATTTACCAATCTGCTGTTATAAAGGCAATACTTTTTGAAAATTTAAAATGAATTTTTTTTTTTAAATTTCTTAGTAATGTCTTAAGAATTCTTAATTCATTGTGCTCTAACAGTCGCTTAAACTTAATTGAAAATACGGGAACGTTCCCGATGAAGTTTTGAATAAAACAAACTGTGCTTTGGAAAAATATTTGGCCCTGAAAATTTTGCTGGCCTCCATGCTTGTTATTTTGTATTCTGGTAGCTATACATTCCGAAAGTTTAATGAAAAAATGAGTGCCATCTTTTTCTGTAGTGGCACTCTTTAAAGCAGTGTTTCCCAACGTGGGGCAATTTGACTGTTGAGGGGGGCAATTCGAAAATGAACTCGAGACTTGTGTTGACCCAGTTGCTCCGATACATATTTACATGCAATTTAAGTTTTTGGCAAAATAAAATGAAACAAACAAATTATTAACTAACGGCGGCTAACGAAATGTTTCAATTCGTTTGAAGAAACCAAAATATTAACTAGATCTTGGCCAAGTCAACTAAACCTTTCTGAAAGAGAAGGCCCTGCATGCTTTAAATATACTTAAAGGTATTTATCGAATCATAATAGCCTGTCACAACCTACCGCATGTTTCGTAACATTCAGTTGTGTTCATTTACAATAAGCGTCGGTACAAATTGTTGTAAAAATCTAAATAATTTCAAATATATATATATATATATATATATATATATATATATATATATTGTATAAATATAATTGGTAAGTATTTGATTCGACGAACATCATTCGGGTGGTAAGGGTTTGTGCCTATAACTTGCCGGTAAGTAGCAATATTAACCTGTTTTGGCATTCAAACTGAATGGTCAAACTCACAAATATGTTTACTATAAACCAATTATCAAATTCATAACATTTATGCCGGTAATAAAACGAATTGATGCGTGGGATCCATAATGAGCAAATATCGCTCCCTACGTTTCCAAGTTTGTAAAGTTGGACTCCCGACATTAAAAAAAGTAAATAAATACATAAATATTCCCAATAGCATTCGTTGGAGCGTTTTTTAATGCGTCATTTTCAGTATACATCAGTAACCAAATTTTTGCATTTCAAAATTTAGGATTTTTTAAAATTTTAAAAATAGTTGACAGTTGTTACAAGAATACGTAAAGGGTGGTGGTGGCGTGGAGAAAATTTTCTCTCGTTCGGGGGGCAATAGCTTCAAAAAGGTTGAGAATCACTGCTATAAAGCGTCCGTTGAGGCATTCTACATTTTAAATAGATGCCAAATAATAATAATCAGCTGTGTTTGTGCTTTATCCTTATTACTCCAAACAGTACAAACGGTAAATAGAGCTGGAAATGGCGGTATTTAGTATACTGAATTACAATCATTTCATCACAAAATGACATATTATATCAAGATAAATACCATTATAGAATCATATTATAATATATATAAGAAATTACAATCAATGATATTCATTAAAAAACGGTGCTAAAAAATTAAATAAGGGCAAAAAATATTTGCATCACAAAAAAAATTTTAGAAATGACTTTTAATCACCTGCGAAATGCCATTTGAGAAAGCTGGTAAAAAAATACAAGGCAAAAAAGATGAATAATTGGTAAAAAGCACACATGCAAATGCATCAAAAAATATTTTTTTCTTTTCAATTCAAAAATTTCGCATTTTCATTTTTAAAACAACATCACAAAAACAAAATCAAAAAGTGAGACTATTCAAAATTGTTGACAAAAAGACAAGCTACTAAACACACAAAAAATTAATATTCTACAGGAAGTTTAAAAAAAAAATGAAAACTTGAAAATCTATACATATTTTCAAAAAAGCTTGATGAACTTGCTGAAGTAAAAGCTAGAATAAAAACAGTGAAAAGTCTCTTCATATAAAAAGAAGCAGGCAATTGTTTAAAGGATCGTTGAACTAAATTTCTCTACTAAATCATGCCTTAAAAAGTAGTACAAACTGTATAATGCATTATTCATCCGTTTTGGTAGTCACCCTATAAATACCCCCCTCTATTAAAATGGTCTGTCTTACCTACCCCCATTAAACCTGTTTTGGTCACAAGCACCATATCCATGTTTCAAACAGAGGGCTTGTGACGCAAGATTTACTTTATTCAAGGATTTCAGAACTGTTAAATATAAGAATCCCATGATTTTGTTTCGACTTTTCAACTTCTCATAACCTTTCTTTACTTCATACTGAAATGCCTGAATTTTTTTTTTTTTTTAAATTTGAAATCTGTTATATGTATTTCTTCAATAAACTAACCTTAAATAACTTGACTTTTTGGTTCGTTAAAACTGTTCTGACTTGTGTGCATGGTTACGAGGAATATTTTGCACACAAATATTAAATTTTAAATGAACATACTTCTAAAACTGAATCTAACTAAAGCATACTTTAATCATATTTTATATTTTAAAAATACGTTTATAATTTTACCCCTTTTTTCTGGGTTATTTTAACATGTACTTACCTCTCTAAAACCAAAAATATGTTTCTTATTGTAATAATTTTAGTTCAGTGACAAGAAAACATGAAATAGATTTTGAGAAATGTTGTGCATAACTGTTGGAATATTGTAATCACAGTATTACACTGCATCAGATTTTCTGTGAATTTTGTTATGTTTCTTTTATATTGTTTGCTTAACTGTGATTGATTCTGCTTTTAGCTTTCTTTTTGGTACAGTTTTGTTGAATCCTTCTAAAGTTATAAATATGGGATGATGTTCTTTGTTCAATACAGTTGCTTTGTAACTTTTTAACATGTAACAATATATTATTTCGATCTGGCCTTCCAATCTTTTATTTTGTCTATTTATCAGTAACATTAAAAATTCGCATTCTGAGAAAAATCAACTTAAAGTAATAATTAAGCAAGTCCACTGCCGATCCCATAAAACACTAACGTCTTTTATATTTTTAATCATAACTTTTAAACTAAGCAAAATTTTTTGTCTTTTAACACCTCAATCTATAACATATTTTTATTGAAAAGTCGAAAATTTTGAAGTTTAAGAGTACTTTACTGAGATACTTGAAGCAAATTTTATATCGCTACAAACATCTATGGCAGGATAAAGATGCCCAAAAGGCTGAGAGTCCCATTGAGAGTGGATCCTATGTGTACACTATATGTACGTGCATATCTACACATTTGAAGTAAAAATTATAAAACATTAATTATTAAAGTTTTTATCATTGTTCATAAATTACAAATACAACAGTCAAAAATTTATATATATACATATTACAATAATAATGATCAGTAAATGAACCAAATGTATGTTTACTATAATAATAAATGCAATATTTGTTTCAATTATAAATGCTATGAATTCTGATATAAATAGCAATCAATAACCATCTGCCCATCTTTGATCTACGGTAAAAGTATTATTTTAACCTAGAGTTTAGTCCCCTTACTGCTTTCCCACCACATGGCCACTTTACACACACAGATTACGACAAACCAGTCTTAAGCACAACTAACCACTTACAGTTAGATACTAGCATCTTGAAATATACAAGAAAATTAAGACTATCCCTCTCTTAACTTCTTCCTGATTGCTGTCCTATGCCCTATGTCTTGTATTTCTCTGCCTGTACTGACAAGGTTACATGTTACGGAATGAAGAGAAAAATTATATGACTGAAAATGGATCTGTCGCTACTGACATGTTTTGTTACATTTTGCATCTATAATAGATAAGAATAGATACAAGGCACTAGTGTCAGCAGTTTGCAGTAAAATTTGCACTAGGCCATGTTTAACGTTAAATATGAAGTAATTACCTGTTCTCCTCCCTTTTTACTGAGCGTAATTTGGTAATCTCATGGGATTACTAACAGTTTATTGTAAAGTGTACCTGGGACTCATTTCAATTCCTTTCAGTTTATTTTTCCCAGTTAAACTGTGACGTCACTGTTTAAGTTATTCTTTTTATTTTACAACATTCACATATTTTCAACCGAGGAAGTATATAACCCAGCTTAAGTTTGCAGGTGGGAGTTGTTAGGTTGCAACATAACCATCAGGTTGCCTTCCAACGCAAACTATGTGAAATTGTTTGTTATGTGAACCTGTGTTTTTCTTTCGATGGTTTTATGTTTTTGTTTTTAATAAAAAAGCAAGTTGTTTGTTTAACTCCATCATCAAGTTTGTGTTTTTTTCTCTGCTGGAAGCTACTAACTCTGCTAAACTTTGTTATGAGCCTCGTGATAGTAACATTTAACAATTTTTAACCACATTGTGATGTGGGTTAGAACTTACACCAAAATGCTTCCAATACTCATAACAAAGATTGTCTTTTAGTTTTGCTCCATCACAAAGTAAAATTGGTTTAAGAAATCTTTCAATAGAGGAATTTATAAGGAAAATGAATTATTCCTAAAAAGTTTAAGTTGAAAACAAACTTAAATCTAACTATAATTTTCTATTTCAGTACTCGCAACTCCATAGTCGATCTTAGTGGTGGAAAATCAAGCATTAATCCAGGTCCATATGGCTGCGAGGCCCTCTAGGCATGTCCTGGAAGTAGTGGGTAGATGGCAAGCACTGGGCCATGCCACCCAGACAGCCCTCTTCAAAGTGCCCATTGTGCCACAGCAAGCAAACACAGCAGAGTCACAGTTGTTGGAGAAATTTTGAAGACTACTGGTTGCTTTAGTGGGCTTCTTGATGCTAGAGTTAGTGAAAGTGGAGAGAACCACATGGACCAAAAAGAGGACTTCTTGTGGCCTGATGAATTTTAATCATTACACTTTGAGACAGAATTCAGATGGCCTAAAGAAAGAGCAGGGAATTTTGAGAAGCAATAGTTGCAGTCCTGGGCCTCGGAAGTAGGGAAAAAGATGGTGTACAGAATGTGGGTGAAGAAATGATTATCAACCAACCTATAACAAACTAAAAGGTTTTTAAGATAGGGCACACCATTTTTATATGCATGTGGGTGGTGTTCTAGGATCAGCAATGCCAGACTCCTCAATTACCAAAACAGCATATATAGAAAAGAATGAAAAAAAAATCTCTCAAAGATTGAGAGAAAAAAAATAATGGAAGATAATTCCAAATAACAAATCAAGTTCAGATAAACAACAATTTTCTAACTTTTTGTAAAACTTCAAAACAGTTACAGCAAACCCCCAAACCATCATCTTGCTTACCCATACTTTAATAGAAATAATAATGCAGACTTATATCTAGTTGCATTCATGTACAGAAATATCCTAAATATACTACATCAGCTGATGTCTACAAATATACAAGCATTGAATACTGATGTGGATAATAAGTTCACAGATACTTATATGCTATATATAATCAAAATAAATAAAGATTTAGGTTTACAATACAGGTCTATAACACAGGTACATACACACATGCACAAACCTACATACATGTTACTGGAAAAGAAAAGAGTGGATAAATGTAAAAACTTTAAATAACTCTACCTCTATTCCACACTTTTACAGTAACATATACATTAAACTACACAGGATGAATTTTGCTTAATCTGCCAAACATAAAGTGGCCATTTAAAGTATAGAACACCATAACAGCCTTGTTTTATATATTAACTGTTTATGAGTATGTAGAAGAAAAGTGTGCTACTTGCAAAAATAATGTGAGACTTTTAAAGAATCAATACAGGAAATATGGACATTTTGAAAGTATAAAAAATTCTATTAAGTGACACTTTTCTCTTTAGGATATCTGGGTTTATTTGTGAGCTACAAGAACTGAACTATTGTCAATTATTTAATCAGTAGTTCTGCTCTAATCTATCTAACTATAATCAGTCACATTTAACAAAAATGCATTTATTTCTCCCCAGTACAAAGTTCTAGTTAATGCAAAACTTTGATTTTTGCATGCATTCTATCATTAATCTACCTTCCTCAAAGTAGAATCTTCGAAAAGCATTATGGAAAGAAAACAATGGTGAATAAAGGAGATTTACAACTGTCAATGGCTGCATATAAATTCTATTTGTCATGCAAATGTCTTCGTATCTTCCTACAAGCATATGTCATTCATGGATACTCCCGATAAAGGATGACAGACAAGAAGGGTTCTTGTATAACCTCTTTCTTATTTGACAGATGAAGGTAAAACTTCCCTAGAACAATATTCTATTATACATAATATAAGGCAATCTGTTGTATATTGGCCCTATACGTATCTTGGTTCTACGATGTTTTCAATGCTATCTGTTGACTTTTTTTTTTTTTTAACAAATAAGATTTAATTATGGACTTACTTGTAGAATTCATGAGACTATAAAATAATAAGGAAAGTTTCTGAATCAACAGATACTGTACCTAAAGAAACTGTGCCTCATAAAATAGGTATTTTGATAGTTTTTTTTTTTTTAATATTTCTTATGTAAACTTAATCTTTTTTGACTCCCAATGATAATGATTTTTTTTCCTAAATCAGATACTATAGTCATGCCAATATTCAGGCACTTGTGTCAGGAGTAACATCGTGATTTGAAAATATTTACACAGTAGTAAATTGTAAAAGGTAAATTAAAATTTATGCATTTAAAAATTTATAAGTAGCTTTTTTAGCTTTACTAACTTATTTTTCAGAACAGTGTTTCTTGTCCCAACATTGAGCCTGATTAAAATATTTCCATTTTTCTATCAACAGGGATTCTAGAGTTTGTCTACTCAAATTGGACCTGAATTTAGTTTGATTTTTCAACACAGTACTGAAAATTTTTAACATGTCACATTACTGTGTAAAAAGAGTCATATTCAGCATTATTTTTTTGCAAAACTTTGTATTTGCTGAATTGTAATCTTTTAGCTGTTTTTTTCACAGCTTGTATATAAATTACAACAATTTCCATGTTAAACATTTTCATATATTTTTAAAAAGATTAATCTTTTATTCAGTCAAGCATTTAAATTTAATAAACATAATGCCTCTGAGAACATTGGGCATAAAGCTGCTATATGTATCTTTTTGTTTGTATTGGAATAAAGTTTATCCCTAGAAGCTATAACTAATTATAATACTTTAATTTTTTAAAACTATTCTAATTCACTGTTAAATCAAAGACAAGTATTAATGCATTTATGAGTAAAAAATTATAAAAGAAACTGTAGGTTCAAGGTACGTTATGGCATTGTACCTTGGTGCTTATTAAACTTTAATAGTTAAATGCTTGAAATATAAAAATTAAAATAATGTGAATTAAAATATTCACTTAAAATGAATGATTTTTTAAAAAAATCCAGCAATTAAATCATGATTTTATGATTATATCAAGCTGATTTCAATCAACGAACCCTAATCATATCAAAATAATGCATCAGATAATATTTCATTTGCAAAAAGGATGAAAAAAAGCAATAAACCCTAAAAGAAGACTTGGGTTACATCAGCTTTTCCTACTTAAAATCTATCTGTAAATCAAAGATATTCATTAAAGACAAGTCATTCATGATCCTGACATCTACCTCATGGTTCATTCATACAACACATGTTAGTAAGTGAAGAGACAGATATGAAAGCAGAGAGAGAGAGAGAGAATAGGTATTAGTTGAGGGCAAGCTCACCATTTTTGGCCCCAACCGAGCTGGAAGTGGCTCCAGATGTGAGTGAGATGCCACTGTCACGGTGGACCAGGTAGCGGGGACCCTTGGCCACCACGCGGCTCTCCGTCGGTTTAGTACTGGGGGGTAGGCAGGCTGGCGAGCACAGAGGAATAAGAAAGAAGGCGAACATATGGTTAGTGGGGAAAAAGAAATGCACACATAAAAAGGAGACACAGTTCACCACTCAAATCACACAGGCACACACTAAATATATTAAACAATAAATATATAACCCCATACATAGATATATATGGGTTAACATATGTGCATACACACGCATACTTATATGTAAGGAAAATTCTCGAGGGTTTTAAAATCTGAAGTCAAAAGCTAAAAGTTCCTGCGTCCTTTTGCATTCCCCTTTTTAACCCCTAACGAAAATGCACTCTGTCGGAGGCAGATCTTTCTAGATATTTTCTCACAGATGTTGACCCAGGTGTTAAGGGTCTTGTACAATTTAGTTAGGGGTTAAAAAGGGGAATGCAAAAGGAAGCGGGAACTTTTAGCCCTTGACATCGGGTTTGAAAACCCCTGCATATTTTTCCTTACATATATATACACATACATACACGTAAGTGTTCTTTTAAAAAGTTTTCTGTTAGATATGTCTTATTTTATAAGAACACTAGTGTCAGATTAAGACTTTAATAGGGAAACAAGTTTGTACAGAGATTAATATAAAAGCCGACATAAAACAAATTAAAAAAGGGTTTCAATTCTATGCAGCATTAGTAGTTAAATAAGGGGAAAATAAAAATATTAATACAATTTAGTTTAAAAATATCAATCTTTAAAATAGATTCCCAAGAAATACCAAAATATTATCATATATGCACACATATATAAGTACATCCACGATGGCTAAGAGAAAAGATAGACCTTACATGCTACCATAAAATTATTCTTCATTTGACAGTATGTTTTAAGTAGGTTTGAAAGGTAACAAAAAATTAGGAGATAAAAATGTTGAGCTCATTCAAACAATCTTTGGCATTTTCACGCCAATATGTTTTACATTTGTTCATATAGTGGTGTGAGGGCACAAGTGAGCCAGCCAATGAGAGTGTTAAGATTAATCATGTGGGAAATGCTAAAATTGAAACTAAGTTACATAAACGAGTTCTATCTCATCAATGGTTACCACAATCAGAAGAGAAATGAAGGTATTTCAACTAAGGTTGTGATTATAGGGATAGAATCAACTAAAATTTATTTTAGAATGCAATCATCACTAATTTGGTAAGTATGGTTAAAATATCATATACATACATGTGTATACATACACACACATATAAATATATCCATTATACTCCTGAGTACTATGACAATCCTAAAATTCTTAAAATATATGTAACTATTCACATACACACATATGTACAGCTTACTCTCTCAACATGATGCTAAATGAAAAATAGTGCAACAAACACCTGGAAGAATCAATATTCTAAATATACAGAAACAAAGTGTATCAAAGTGTAAATAAACAGAAAAATAATGAAGGCAATTTATTTTTCAAAGTTCTCACTTTTAAATTAACTATATGTTGCTGATGATGCCTTTCAAAAATATTTTATGAAATTTTTGCTCGTGGCATCGCAGAGAAAGAGTTTCATGGTTTCATAACATCACTTTAATTTTTAATTTTTTAGAGTCACTTTGATGAGAAGATATTTAATGAAGGCATGCTGCAAGGAAGGACATTGCTTACAACCAAGAGTTGGATTTCCTTTCAAGCCAGAAAGTATATAATCTATATACTTTCTCCTTTTATTTCAAATAAGTTAAAGAATATCTTTATTCAGGAGATCACATATGGATAAAAATTTGATTTATAAAAAGTTTTAAGCTCTAAGAACTCAAATTATCAAGAACTGACTGTATACATATGATATCTACAGGCATACCTCTAACAATATCTATAGGTATACAAATATCTGTATAATACATAAATACATACACATAAATTATGTATAAATATTAAAAGCCACATATAAATGATAAAGAGACCATAAACAGAATAAAGGAAGTATTTTTTCCATGATGTATAAAGTAATTCAAGTGGAGTACTTACTGGGGACTACCCCTGCATAGGGAGGAGGACTCTCTTCGCGGATAGTTGTATCGCTGCTGCTCTGGGTCAACGTGCTTAGACCTATGAGAGAGGAAACAAAAATAAATTGCTTTGAGACAAAGAGCATACCTTCATTTCTTGACTACAATATCACAAATATAACACAAAATCAAAACATACAGATATATATAAGACTATGTTACACTTATAAAAAGATCCTAGGTAGTTCAACTGGCAAGGCAATGTATCTCGTAACTAGAAGTTTACAAGATCAAGGTTCGAGCTGGCTAAAGATCCACCATGTTCATTTATGGCTCCTGGGGTACATGGTTATGGCTACTGGGTTTGGGGTCCCAACATCTTCCAAGTTCCCAAACAATACCTGTAGAGGTGAAAGGTGAACTTCTGCTTGGTCCCTGCTTCTAAATTATGAGGATCTATAAGTCAAAGTCGTTCTTTAACCCTGGTGGTGCTCTTCAAATGAATGGTACACTCTTTTACTTTAATACGAGCAGCCTCTAGTTCACCTGCTTGGTTTGTTCAGGTAGTGTAAGCAATTTGCACCCATGACTCGTGTACGCCTTTTTGATTTTGCCAAAATTGCCCCCATTGCCCCCTACCACTAGGCATTTCTTGAAATTGGAGATGGCTGGCTGGGAGGGGGGCTGATAAGGTTCTTTGAATGCACTCGGTTGTGTTTTTGCAAGCCAACAGTACATCTGGAAGAGGGAACTTCTCTTTTCGGCAGGGATCAAGTTGCAAGAAATGCAGACACCAATGCCCCCCAAGGAAGGGAGAAAAGATTTGCAAGTGAGCAATTGGATTCGGGCCTGCACTTGGAGACATCTCTCATTTCGATGTGAGAGAACACAGCGACGATTTTATGTTTGGACTTAGAGGAATGCTCGGTTTATCATTTTCTGACTCATGCAGGCTCCAAGGTTCAAAATATGACATTTTGTTTTACTCTAATGTTTCATAAACTTGTAAATAAATTTGTGTTGTCCGTCTAAACTTTGGGGGATTTATTTAGCTCATGCATCCCAACAGCGATCTAAGAACATACCTGTCCCAGTAAAGTAGGTGGGCAGGTCACACACAAGCATGATGCACCAGAACAGTGTGTTGTAAAATATTGTGGCCCTGGAGTGGGAGGTGGTTGTTACAAGTAGCACTAGCAATAACAACATCTATATACACTTACAAGCAGAATCCATTTCAAAAGTTCTAAATAGCAGGTATAATCAAAAAGTAAGGTTATAAAACCAGCAGTGAAACATGTATATTTTATTTCACACAAGGAACGTTGCTAACTGATAGTACATAGATGAAGTTAATTTTTGACATAATCTCCACATTGGTTTAGACCAGGGATGGACAAACTTTTTCGGTCATGGGCCAAAAATCGAAAGAAAATAAATTTGGCAGGCCAAGATAATTTTTTCTAAAATTTTAAAAACAATATACAAGTACTTAATGGTTTACATACGTTAACGAGATGAACGAAATGGCGATTTCATTTTTAAAAGTTCCTTATACTGAGGTTCGAAGTGAGATGGACTGATTTTAAGAAGCGATGCTAAATACTCCTCTGTCAGTCTATTTCTGAAATGATTCTTTCTAAGGTTCAAAGTTGAAAACACTTGTTCCCATATAAGAAGCAAATAGACCGCTGATCTTCTGGGAGTGAGAAAATAAATTTGGGATATAATATTTAAGCAAAGTAGAAGGATATATAATGTATAAATATATATTTCTTTTAATTTGCCTTGGACCGGCACCTTAAAATTCTATCTGCGGACAAATAAAACCTTCTGGCACCCATAGTTTGCCCATCCCTGGTTTAGACACTTGTCGCTTTGTAGATTGAGTTTTAATATTCCCTCTTGGTAAAAATCCCATCCTTGCATGTTTAGGGTGAACTGTTTCACCTCCTTGTCAGAAGCAAATTGTCAGTCTCATAGATGATCTTTCAAATAAAAAGTTACTTGGAATGAGGTTCTGCATCCTTACTAGGTTGATCAATAATGTTCTCGAAGCAGATGGTGACCATCACTCCATCAGCTGCAAAATTTTGACATCACTCTGCAACAAGCTGACGAGTCACTACAGTCTCTCCATAAATTTCTACTATCTGCTGGAAAATTTTGACCCATTTTTCATCTATAAATATGAAATAGCTGAGCATACTTTATTTTGTAAGACAATTTTTTCGAACAATTCACCATTTGTGTTAACCTTTCAATTAGTGCAGTGCTATAGTGGGCAGGTGGCTGAAACTCTGCACAATCAGCAACTGTATAAATTAGAATTAACACATGCTACTAATTTCTTTATAACAGATGAGATTTTTGGGATATCAGCTTTGTAACCCTACTTGATTACTCAACAGAGTTTCTTTATTTGTGATCTGAGTCTTGCTTAAATAACTATAATGCTAAAACTCATTACTTTAAAACTTTTAAGCTTTTTTATACATTTATTTTTTTTCTATTTTTAAATCGTTGTTTTAAATTTATGGGAAACATCAATTTTACTTGAAAGCTCAGAAACTATTTTGTGTAAAAAAATGACAAAAAGAAAATAGCAAATAACAATATTTCCTTCATAAAGATCATTGTCAAAAATACTAGCAATGTAAAAATATACATTAAATGCTCAGAATAGATGAAAATATTGCTACAGTACATTCTAAAAATTTAAAACGAGATGACATTCACTTCTACCAAACTTAAGATATATTTTAGAAACCATGTACGAAGAAGTAATCATTCCTGTAATCAAACAAATTTTTGGAAAAAGATTCGTTATGTAGATATTGTTGGAAATGAAAAAAAAGTAAAGTAAAATAAAATGGAATTATTGTGGATTCTAAATATTTTAATGCATTTGTCTGGGCCATTGGAAGCAGTTTTGTCACAGAGAAACTACCTAAAGAAGAGTTAAGACAAATTTGGCCAAAGAGACCAAAATGAATAGGACCACCACTCATATGAAAAGAATTCACTCCCATTAATGATTATATTCAAAAGAGAGTCACCCTGCTTGAAATGTTTTCCCTTTACAATATTTGTGAGAGGTTATTATAAATATTTCAAGGTCACAGAGTGCGCAACATATGTGGAACTGCGAGCAAGGAAGAAGGTTAAATACTAATTTTAGTCTTTAGTCTCTCATACTAAAAATGTGATAAAATAAAATGAAAGAAATCAGTTTAGAAAATGTATTGCATAAACCTCTATGTGTTAATTATGTCTAGATAAGTCAATAGACAGTGTGTAACATTTAACAGAGCATGTGTTGTTATGATGGGTATAGGATTTATGTTTATGGATATGAATGCATTTGTATATGTCAGTAACCTCTTGATTATACAGCATTACTGTTAGCTATAAGTCTTACCAGAGTGAGCACTGGGAGAAGTGGTTTTGCTGCCAAGGCTCGAAAGTCATGTGGTGCCAGACTTGTATATATAACAGGTGGGCTGAAAAGTACGTAGGCTGACACATAGATAGTGCTACTAGTTTTAAATCTATGTGATTTTCAGTTAGTCCTCACCTTCAAAAGACACGTTTATAAATTTGACAGCTGTCTGACTATTAGTTAGTGAATTATAGTATTTTGAGTGAAGCAACTTTTGTTAGTTTGAAAACAATGGATAATAAGGAATTTCATGTGTTAATGAAGCATTGGTTTTTAGGGAAAAAATTATTGTTGAAACCAAGACTTGGCTTGATAAACATTATTCAGACTCTGCACCAGGAAAATCAACCGTTGAGAAGTGGTTTGGTGAAAAGTGGTAAGTTTAAACGAGGAAAATGTGTACCAGGGACAATGAATGCCTCACAGAGGCTGTTACCGACGAAAACATAAAAAAAGTCCACAAAATAATTTTGGATGACCGTAAAGTGAAGGTGATTGAAGTATGAGACTCTCTAAAGGTATAAAAGGAACATGTTGGATTTATTGTGAATGAATATTTGGGTATGCGAAAGCTCTGTGCACAGTGGGTGCCGCACAAGCTTACAATCAACCAAAACCAACAACGAATTGATGATTTTGAGCTGTGTTTGAAGCTGTTTAATCGTAATAAACTCCAATTTATGCATCGATATGTGATAATGGATCAAACATGGCTCTATTATTTCACACTGGAGCCCAATCGACAATTAGCAGAGTGGACTGCACCTGATGAACCAACTCCAACACATGGAAAGACGTCGGTTGGCAAGGTTATGGCATCAGTATTTTGGGGTGGCATAGTATATTATTCATAGACTATCTTGAAAAGGAAAAAACCATCAACAGTGACTATTACATAGTGTTATTGGGGCGTTTGAAGGATGAAATCGTGGAAAAATGGCCCCATTTGATGAAAGTGTTGTTTCATCAAGGAAATGCACTGTGTCACAAGTCAGTGAAAATGATGGCAAAGTTATATGAATTGGGCTTCGAATTGCTTCCTCATGCATCGTATTCTCCATATCTGGCCTTCAGCAACTTTTTCCTGTTCTCAGACATCAAGAGAATGCTCACTAGAAAAAGATTTAGCTCTGATGAAGATGAGTTTCGGCAATCACCGAAACTAAGATCTATTTTGAGGCTAAGACAATTCGTACTATAAAAATGATATTGAAAAATTGTATGACCACTATAATCGTTGTATTGCCCTTGAAGGCAATTACATTAAATAATAAAATCAAATTTTATCAAAAAAATTTTTTTTCTGTGCTAGCCTATGAACTTTTCAGCTCAACTGTTATATGTACATATCGTGCATTTCAAGTCTGTTTAGAGCATTTGTGTCAATAGTCGGTAAATAGTGTCTTACCAGAGTGTGTGCTGCCAGTGGTGGTTCCATTGCTGAGGTTAGGGTGGAGGATGCTCTCGAGGCATGCAATGCCTGGGTTGAGGATGATGGGGAAGCCGCAAAGCACCTCGACTTGCTTCCAACGATGCATCCGCTCCTGCAGATCTGTTGTCACCTCATACAATGCTGATCTGGGAACAATAACAAATACATTTCCTCCATTAACACACTGCATAAATACTAATATATGAAATCTCCAAATAGAGGGTACATTGGGAGCAACAAATTGGTCCACTATTTGGAGGTTTGAAATAGGGCACTACAAAAATAAATAATGAAATTTTACTTTTTTAGTTTATATATATAAATAAATAACTATTTTATTTCAAGATAAAAACTGACTAGACGAATTTTGTACATTTATTTTGTATGGATTGATTTTCAGGTTTAAAAAAATATCACAAATGTTTCTTTTTTATTTTTCATGATATATAAACTGATTCTAAATTGAACAGCTATTCATTTTATTGATAAAAGCAAGTTTTTAAAGTAAAATTATGAAAATTAGGTAATAGTTCCTCTGTAAGGAAATCGAAACATTTCAGGCTACCAAGCTAAATGCCTTTTAGAATCACTGGTTTAGTGTAAGACAAAAGATATAGTTATGATATCTAAAGATATTTCATAGTACAGACAAAACATACATTTTTGCCTTTTGTAAAAAATTTGCTAAACACTCCACTTTAACACAGTAACAGAATACAAACAACATGTTGGAATAAAGGGATTTACAGTGGGAAAAAAATGAATTTTGTATGAAATAACCCATTATTTAAGATTTTCAGCTGGAATTACTGATCATTATTTCAAGAATATCTTATTTAAAATAGTAAATGTATAAAAAATAATGAAATAACAAGTGTGTATTGGAAGAGTGTCCCTTAAATAACGGTGTCTACTATGGGGGTTTTTACACTATATGTATTGTGACGACTTCAATGTTCTCGAGTGAAGAGGTAGCGTGAAGGAGGATCACAGTCTCAATAAAATTGGAAATTACTTTTATCTCTGAGTAAATACGGCTATATACAAGGGGATTCTAATCTCCCAAAACATGTCAAACTGCAAATCTTCTGGCACTGAATTTCTGCTGACACTGAATTGTCCCAACATTCACAGTCGGGAAAATAAAAGATTAAATAATCTCACAAATGGGGAGGTTCTTCCAGGGTGCAATGCAACCTAATCTATCCCCCGTTCGTTATCCGAGACCCTGTGGCTCCTTATATGGATGGACTTTACGAGTCTCCCGAACTCAATCACTAAAAAAACTTTCACTTCGGTCAAAAGACGCAAAAGCCTCCACGGGGTCTAAGCACCTACATAAAAAATAAAAAAAAATTGTTGAAAAGCTCTGAGTCGCAAAATTCTGGTTTTTTTATACCTGGAGGTGAGTTATAGTCCCACCAACCTTTTTTTTTTGGGTCAATTATGATTCCAGTTACCTGAGAACTGCAGCTAAGGTTATAGCTAGCTTTTTTTAGCTGAATTCTCATTTGTTGGCTGTCCCGATCCTGGAATCTTGCTGCAATCCTCTGGGATCATTACCCCAATTGATCACAGTGTAACGCCTAATCAATCCAACTGTCAACATCCCAGACTCTGCGACGCCATGCTATTGTACTGGTCAACAGGTGGGATTTCCGATCAGCTGATTTGGCATGTGCTCTGAACAAAGGGGAATCTTCACAGTATGTACATATAATATATGCAAGTATACATACAGATATATTATCCCTAACTGTAATTATATACTCATATAAATGTGTATATAGTGTCCTTTAATCAGACAGTCAGAAAATTATTCTAAAAATATACTCAGTACAGAGATTTTTTTTCTACCCAATATAAATTTATTACACATGAGATAAATGTTAATGATTGATATTAAAATTTATTTATATACATATATGCAACTGCAAGATATTATAGTATGTAATCTGTTACAAACATTTCCATTGGTTTGCATTCTGATATAAAGAGTTTTTTGTTGCATCTATATAAAACTTCCATTAATTTAAATTTTTATAATTCATTTTAATACAATTGTGAAAATATTGTGTAATATAGCACATACATCAACAGTAGATAATTGTGAGAAATAGTGTTAGTTGTGGAACATTTCTGAGGTACAGAACACATAACTGGTCCACACAAGTCGATTACTTTACAATACATGTGAGAAATGTAGGGCATTTCAATAATCTACCATGGATTTAATTTATGATTTTTTTTTCCTGCTGCCATTTGACGTGGAAACATAATTATATCTTATTAAACAGCTGTTTGACATTTTAAACATGTTTTATGTGTATTTTTGTGCACATTAACATAACTTAAACCTGAATCCAACCCAGCTGGTCCATTTTCTAGTTTGACATTCAAAATACAGAGTGTGACATATTGAATGGGACAGTGTGTGACTGCCTTAATGGATTTACTCAGCTGAAACAAATTTATTCCGCAACTGCAATTATACAAGTTTTATTTGGCAACAGGGAAAAATGATCAAATGACAAACTTGTCGCTAGAGGCGCTGTTAAATAAAATGTTGTCCGTGCAGGAGAAAGCGTACTGCATTTTCGAATATGCCAAAACCTCCTCGGTAACTGTCGTGCAAAGACATTTTCGCACGAAATTTTGTAAATAACCACTGCATCGGCATAACATAAGCAGGTGGGCGAACCTGTAGAAACCACCTATAGAAACTTGAATAAATGTAGTTTTGAGGTAAATTTGAATTTTCTAAATCTATTAATTACAACATTCATAATCACTATTCAACATGAAACTACATGAAAGATTTTTATTTTGATATGCACTATTAGCAAAGCTATGACATATTTACAATGAAAGATTTAAATTTTTTATTTTTGAGACTGTCTTATTAGTTTAGTTTTAATTTTTTTCATATTTTTTAGAGAATAGACACAAAGTATAGAGTTAGGGAAAAAATTGATTATTAGAAAAAAATTGAATTTTTTTTTATGAATGTGTATTGTTTTTATAAATACAAATGTAATTTTGTTATATGAAGCTTGTAAAATGTTTAGCTTGAAAAATGTCATTATTTTAAGCCAGAAAAAAACTATGTATCTGTTTACATATCTTAAATTTGAGACCATTTAGATTGTGGAAAAGATAGAAATATATGAGTGGTGAGAAAGTGAGGGAAAGTACAAAAAAGAGTAATGTGTTGTAACATGAAAGAAAACAAACCTTATAAAGAGGGTAAAAATATTGCTAACACCTTAGGAAAATACTGGCTTGCATTCTATTCTATACATAGAATAAAATCCAGAACACATTCATAGCATTCCATTCTGTTTGGACTACTTACATTTACACTTAGAATAAAAAAAACTAATTAAAATTATTATTGCCAGTCTATAAGATATTTAAAGTACAACAATTTAGAGGTACATAAAACTTTGGCATGTAATTACAAAGGTATCCGATCAATAAATTTGCCATCCAAATGGGAGTTTTGCTATGGAGATTTTACTGACAAAAGTATACAGCTGTGACTCACTTGGCTTTGACAATTCTTTCGTCAATATCGTCGATGGAACTCCCGTGGGCGATCCTGAATGCACCCATGAAAGTGCCTCGCTTCTTGCTCAGTTTTTCACACTGCAATGAGTTAAATGGATTTCTTATTTATAATTATTTCATCCATTATCAGAAGTGCAACCTATGTCGCTGTCACTATCATAGGTAACGATTGTCAATAAGAACACAGAGAATAAAAGTAATGCCCATACTCACCCCTTCTTTTGCGGCTTGCAGCTGTTGCTCGGCAATCGCTTTTTTGGCGTTGTAGTTCCGCAGCTCCAGCTCGTGCGTGAGCTGCAGCCAGTGCTGGAGGGAGGGAGGTGCCACCCAGTGCCGCGCCTCCAGCTTCTTCTCCGCCTCCCGGAGGTCGTTGCGTGCCACCTGCAGCTGCTTCTCCAGTTCCACTACGCGGACGCCCTCCACGGCCGCCTCGGCACCGCCATCGCCGCCAGAGGTGCCCACCAGCACCTTCTGAAAAGAGGGCGGAGTTAGCACAAAGATGAAGGATAAATGTCTCCGTTGAACTCCCAATCAGCATTTATTGAAAGGATATTTTACGTTTAGTTGTATGGTGTGGGTATAACTCATGCAAAAAATCATGCTATCTAATGTACAGGCCGTGGGCGGGAGAAGTCATACAAATAGTTGAGGAGGAAAAATGAAACCAACAGCATATCTATGGTGGATTCGGAACACAAAAGTCGAAACACGGGTTTGGAACCCTCGCCTAACAATAATATTGCATTTAAAGTGTTGACTGGCAAAGAGAGGAGAAAAAACAATTATTGATGCTTTATCGAGCGATAAAGTACTTCTCCTCCAAAAAATCACGCGACTGATAGCGTTTCGAAAACCAATTCGCTGATCCAAACCGAACCTTATTCTACTGTCTGAGACTGGAATTTTTTCCAAGCATGCATAGATACATCTTCAAACTGTGAGCGAAGAGGTTACACAGTTATATAAGCACACAGAGACACAGTTATGAAAGAAGGGTTTGTGAGTTCTCCTCTTCGAATAAATATGAAAATCATTCTTAAACTGGCAATAAAACAGATATAAAACGGGTGATCGTCTTTATCCCGATCAGCCATGACGACTCTTGGACAGAGTATTGTATCGTTGACAAAAAAGCCAAATAAACAGATTTTTTAGAATGAATACAGTGCCACAGAACAATTAAAACGCGAGCTCCCATGATACTCGGGACTATATCTCGCATCCACCACTCGACGAGTGTTGGACACAACCATTGGCGAGATATTTCCTAGCAAATGGTTGTGATTTTCATTACGGAATTAATTATACATGCATCGAGAGAGAGAGCCTGCGTTCATTCACGAAGTAAAGTGAAAGGAAAACAAACAGAGCTTAGAAAAGGAGATGGAAATGGAAAGCGAAATGTAGGCAGAAATAACGGCTAGCACAAAGCGTGTTCAAGTGAATAAAGTATTTTATTATTTTTCACAATTTGGAGACTATGTATTTTATACAAAAACCAACCTCAAAAGGTTGAAAGTATGAAAATCTTATTACGAAAACCGTTTTACTTGGCAGTTATTCCTATGCACCGCCAAACACTGTAGCCGGAGACCGTTTTTTCGCCAAGAGGCTTCATAAGTTGACTGTTTGTATTGTATCGAGCCACCTTTTGGCGATCACTGACCACGAGAGGAGTCATTACTTCGGCCAAAAGGGATTTCAACACTGTTTCTAGAAATACTTTAATATAAAATCCTGTCCTACTTCACATGAGTGGGAGAGCAAAGAAAAGCTTACCTTCGCGGTGGTCATCTCGTCGTGCAGCCTCCGTTCTAGATCCTGCTTCTCGATGCTTACGATCTCCTGCTCGTGCTTCGCTTTGTTCAACCTGTGCACACAGAGAAGACGTTGGGGCTCATTTCATATTTCGAGGCAAAGTAAATATATAAGAAACTAAAATGTTAATTAATTTATGACGTTCACTCTTCTATTTCTGTAACGTCATTTTTAAGCAAGAAGAGCGACCCTCCGTTCATTCTGGGAAACCAGAGTAAACACCACGCGAGAAAACATACGACAAACTAGCAGTCAATGCGTACTTCGGGCGTTTCAACTGAAGGGGTCGAATTAGTCCCATTCTCCATTCGTTCATTATGACTGATTATTTTTATAAATCTGAATTCTCATTTTGTAACTGGATCCCGGTTAGTTGAGTAAGTGTGCATTTATATATATATATATATATATATATATATATATATATATATATATATATATATATATATATATATATATATATATATATTTATTTATTTATTTAAAAGTTCTTTCTCATGTTTCTTAAATCGGAATTTCGGTCTACCCCAGTGAGGTCTAAAATTGTAACTTCACATATTAATTGTGACATTTACGAGGGGGGGGGTTCCCCTTAAATGCTGAAAAGGCATGTTTTTGTTTGTTTTAAAGCGATATTCAGCATTGTTGTCTATAAATGTGTTTCAGTTTATTTTGTCTATCGAAATAATAAAAAAGTTTAGGAAATTGAAAATAAATTTTATATTAATTGCAACAACATTTTCATGGATCAAGGGAGAGGACCATCCTTGGTAAAACGACTCCTTGTAAAACTAGGCTTCAATACTATAGTATTTATTTATTACTGGTTTTATATCTTATAAAATGAAATTTTTAATTGTTTTGTTTCTAAAAATCAGAAATAATTTTAATCTAAAAAGCGGAAAAATAGCGATTTTTTAATGTTTCAGAATTAACATCCCTTAAATACATTAACCCTTAACTTGACTAGATGTTTTTTCACATATTTTTAATTTCTGTTATTTTTCCATGTCTGTATAGACATTAGGATCTCTGTAAAATAAACAAAAAAAATATCCTTTTCCATTTTTGAGATAATTAATGTCCGCTGTGGCGAACACTGACAATTATGTTATAGAGTAGTTATAAATATACATGTCCGGTGTAGCTGCCAGACTTAGACAAATTAAGGGTTAAATATTCACCAAGAAAAAAAAAAAGGTATGAATAAACAAAATTTGTAACAACCGAAGTATAATTTAACGTAAATTTACCCCTTTGTTACCATTGAGTCATTAATATATTTTTCATTTTACCACAGTTTACCATAAGTATAGCTATTTCATAGAAAATCGGCTCTCGTTCATAACGTCAGCCTTCCGGTTAGTTCACGCGAAAGGGCTGGCGCCCTTTAAAAATCGCCAAAAATAGGAGGGGGAACCTGGTTCTTCAGTAGCACCCGAAGCCAATTGGCCTTCCCCTCAAACAGTAATAGTTATGCTAGCATTGGCAATAACGTTTCTTTGCTTTAATAATTAAATATGCTCATTTCTGAGCGCGAACTGTCTTCCTCCCCAGCTGTGAAGGTGTCGCCCTCTGTCGTCGCTAGAGGGAAACGGCAGGCACTTACTCCTTCTGCAAATCCATGAGCGAGTCCTCGGCCCTCTGCAGCGCCTCCATGTCCTTCATCATCTTCTGGATGTGGTTCTGGGACTTCTTGTGTTGGGCGTACGCGAACCAGCAACCGCCCACCGCAATCACCACCGACAGGGCCAAGATCACGTCCTTCAAATAGTTACGATCTAAAAAAAGAAAAAAAAATTTATTCACTTATAAATACACACCAAATAGTACAGAAAAATGCGAGGGTATCCTCACAGACAATGAAAATGGGTGAGAATTTTTCAACTTTTCTCGAACACAGAGATTTTTATATTTATATCCTTCGTCATCAGAAACCCGGGACCAAAAAAAATTTATTACATATTACAAATAATTGCATGTTACTAATATTGGATTTCATATTTTGTTAGTCAATTTCAAGTAGTGATTTTAGTTGTTAGTCAATTAAAGCAGCGACGGCTTCCATTTTAATAATTAAAAGGAACCAATATCAAACTTTTTTTAAAGAATCTCGCTATTAGATGTTCTATAAATGAGCCATTTTAGAATTGGATTTTTAAATCTTGAATATCATATACGTTTTATTTACGATAAATCTGTTTTCTGGTACAATAAGCGCAACATCGAACAAAAACAGACACAGAAGTAAAATATCTGAGAAAAAACCCTAATAAATATCCTTCATAGTTTAGTGGATCACTTCTTTTTTCTATGTGTGTGTGGGGGGGTGTCCCCCCACAATGACCGGAAATGTTGACTGTAAGCGATAACAAAAGTTTGACAAGAAGCCTTTTTTATTTATTTTGAATTCAAACAATTATGGTACAAAAGTCCCCTCCCCCGGGAAGGAATAATTATTTCCAAACCCCAAAGAATAATTGAAAAGAAAAAACAACTCTGAATTCCGGGGTACTTTCGGAACACAGTTACCCTTGATTTAATGCCTCCCCCCCGTCTATGGGTGTTGATCCACTTATTTTAGCCATGTCCCACTTATTTCAGCTATGTATGAAACACTTGTGTATTCCTATCGTAATTAAGATGAATAGCAGTTAGAAGGAAAACAAGAGATAATAATAGAGGTAGAATGATCGGAATGAGAGAATTTCGACTGAAATAATAAAATTTAACAAAAAAAAAAAAAAAAAAAAAAAAAAAAAAACCCGATTTTTTTTTTCTTTTTAATACGAGAAAAGAAGAAATTACGCGAATTTCTCATACTGTCCTCACTCCCTCGAGCGATACGGTAGTTCGTCGCTTCGGTGTAGAGCAGGGATGGACAAACTTTTTCGGCCGCGGGCCAAAAATCGAAAGAAAATAAGTTTGGCGGGCCAAGAAAAATTTTTCTAAAATTTTAAAAACAATATACAAGTACCTAACGGTTTAAATACGTTAATGGGATAAACGAAATTGCGATTTCGTTTTTAAAAGTTTCTTATACTGAGGTTCGAAGTGATTTTAAGGAACGATGCTAAATGCTTGTCTGTCAGCCTACTTCTGAAATGATTCGTTCTAAGGTTCCAAGTTGAAAACACTTGTTCACGTATAAGAAGCAAATAGACCGCCGATCTTCTGGGCGCAATTTGGGATATAATATTGAAGCAAAGTAGAATGATATATAATGTATAAATATATATTTCTTTTAATTTGCCTCGGACAGGCAACTTAAAATTCTTTCCGAGGGCTGGAGTTGGCCACGGGCCGTAGTTTGCCTATCCCTGGTGTAGACGAACATGAATATCTGTTAAATCCAAGATTCACAGTCCACTGACAACACATCCTATAAGACTCGATATTGTTATTACTTTCAATATTGTTTTCATTCAACACCCTTTTTGTGGAATGCAAACATTCGAAATGTACTTACAGCATTTTTAAATTTGACTGTTTATGTATAATAACATAAAAAGAAAAACCTTTAGTGTATTAACAGGATTCATATTCAATCGGAAGAGTAAAAAATAATCACCTCCTGACACAACATCGACTGAGGCATTACAATTTTGTATTCTAAATCATGTTTGATTAAGCCCTCCACCGATGCAGCGTACTTAAAGCAAATTTTTTTTTAAATAATCTTCTTGCATTTTCAAAATCCAAATATTTTCCATTTCCCTAGACGTGAAAAACGTACTTTCTCAAGATATTAAAAGTTATATATACTGTAGAAAATTGTTTGTACTATGAAATTCAAACGATTTTAATAATTTTTGGTCCATTTTGCATCTTTAGGTATCTCAGTTTCTTTTTTAAATTTCCCAATTTGTAATATTTTTTTCAAACGTGTTTTGAGATATGCACTATTTATATCTGTAGAATAAACAAAACAAGAAGTGAAACTGAAAAAATCCTGTACATTCGCAGGAAAATTCAAGTTTCACTTATAAGCAGGTGCCTTCCCTATGCACCTGTTTAGAAGCGAAAGCAATTTCTCCCATACCGCTTTTGAAAAATTATCTTTTTCTACCGAAAAGCACATCGTTTCCTTCCTCCGCAAGTCACTGGAACAAATGTTGGTATAAATTCCACTATGCGTATTTGAAAGCTATATTATGTTAGGGGAACCATTGCGGTTGGAAGGAACAGACAGACGTGTGCTTGCCTCATCCACAAAAAGTGAACCTATTTTAAATTTGGAGCAGAATCAGATTAATCTTGAAAATTCCGTTAGATGAAGGGTCAAAAAGAGAAAATGTGGCTTCTGATAAAGGTGGGCACTGCCTACTTTGTCTAACCAGACTATGCATACGCACACAAACAGAACTATATAGATATATCAGAAGAAGTTCGGTACTCACATTTGGGTACTCCAAACAGCACTACGTCCATCGCCTTGAGGGCTATTTTTTGTTTGTGAATGGAATCCTTGATCCCGAGGCTATGAGAAATGTAATTATTGAAGTTCTGGGCCAACCTGAAACACACACAAACTATCAGAAATGCACATATATCATCCTATATGCACGAGTTTGTATAATAATATATACAGATATATACGTATATACAGACATATTTACGCACACATGAGTGCATACTTATGTACCTTTGCAGACACATACAAACACACATATATAATGTACGTATGCTTTCTACATGCACATAGATGCATCGTATTCGATTCAAAATGTCTTCGAAATGGACCTACCCTCTTCCATTAAAAAGTAGGATTATCATCGGACATCCATTGAAGGAGGAAGCCCGAAACTGCTGGACAATTCACAAACGTTTCTCCCAAATACCTTGATTTCTTATCCACGGCCCAAATTATTATCCTTTCAAATGTGGGGCATTTCTTTCTTATAGCATTCGCCACTACTAAGCAGCATCTATAGAAAAAGGTATGAATGATTCCAAATACTTTTTGCGTGAGGTGCATGCCTTAAGTGTTTCCTCCCTTGCGGAGACGGCTGAAGACTGAAGGATTGGGTTCTCATTCAAAAGTAGGCATCCTCTCCGACCCTTTTATCGAATGTGGTATATGTACATATAAGAGAATTTGTTTTATGCCGACCCAGACTGTATGTCCATACAGCAGTAACTTTCTACTGATTCCAGCCGACTGCAACAGTGACTCATAACGGCTACAAAGCCGCTGCTGACCTGCGTACGTACGTCATGGTTCCAAGCTTAAGTGGTCAACCCCAGTAAGAAACAAGCACTACAGAGGCAAGTTCTGATCCACCAGGGAAGACCTAGAGAGAAAGATCACTCAGGCACCCCGGGTTCGTGAAGTCCGTACACTCCTAAAGGAGAAGTGTATATGTACATGCAAAGTTTAATAAGGACATTCTAAAATGAAGTTTTGTAAGAAATTTTGAATTAATTGAGGTAGTTCATACTCGTACAAACCTATCGCGTAATAAATAAATGTACGCGACTCAGAATCTCGGAAAACCTAGGCACAAATCGACTCGACCTACTGCAAAGTTGGTAGGTCTAGGCACGGACATCTTAGAGCAAAAATTTAGGAAAATATGCTTTAAAAATAATAAAATAAATTGTTATAACTGCATATACCCTCAACAGCACACAAGTTCCTCTGGACATTTACTCGAGTCCACACGACATATCCAGTGGAACCCGTGTCTAAAAAGCATTTTTATTGTGTACTCACAGGGGGAGGGATGCCCCGTTGACACCATTGTTTCTGAAGTTGTGTTCGTACTGGGGGAGGTCGACTTGCGTGATCAGCCACTCCACCGTCTCTTCCACCGTCCAGTTGTGCACTGAAAACAAACAAGAATAAAACATATTTCGCTTTACATCTCATCACACAAGACAAGTTAGACACGTCCCACCGTCTTTTCTCGCTAAACAGATTCATTCTTTTGTATCTCGGGTGGTGTGCGAGGAGAGAAATACACATACTCTTCAAGAAAGGTCTACAGTAGTAGTTCTCAGAGTGAAATAATTCTACACTTAAGACGTAATCAGCGAGATATCGTATAATTTGCACGAGATTATAACAAAAATTAGCTTTCACATAAAAAAGGGAAACTAAATGTATGTAAAAGAAAAATGGAACAAGGAAAAGAATGTTCTACCTTGTCGCAACAATTTTTGATTTACAATAAAAACCTGGTGTTTTGAAAAATGTTTTATCACCTGGAGTGAGATAATCTTCCAAAAATGTTATTCCTCATTTGGCACGGATTCGAGATCTATGGAATGTCACTACTTCAGAAGAGAATCGGATCGAGTTTTCTTCGTCACAAAACTGAACGGCATGGAATGAAAAAATGAATCACCTCGCCTGGAACTCGGAGATTGTTCATTCGATTTGCTACTTCTTTTTTTTTTTTTTTTTTTTTTTTTTGTGCGAGCCAACGGTCTTTGGAAAATCAAAGAAAGAGATGCGGTAAAGAAATGTATCCAATTGGATCCCATTACTTGAGCAAAGTTGTCGTTCATCTATCCCAAGAATTATATTGTTTAGAACTAATAATCATTCATTATTTATATGGCATAATATATCGTTGATTTCCTCGACTACGCTATGCAAAAATGATTCATTCTTTTGGAAAAAAAAAAGAAGAAGAATAATAATTTTGAGTTTTTCCATGGAGTGCATCAGAAAAATCTGCTTTCAGCAAATGCACCGGAAATTAAAAATGTGGTCAGGAAACGACTGTCCTAAAGGTAAAAGACAGTACCTAGAATTTCAAATTGTGGATCTGTAAACGCACAATATGCAGTTCTCGAAGGAATTCTGACCCCTATGGTTCATATACAGACACCATGGGTGAAATATCGGCTTCCTTAATCAGAAAAAAGAACATTTTTTTCTACTTTAACGTCCACAAACTTATATTGCTATATTTACATGACGTCGCTCGAGTGCGACTTTTTTCATTTCTATCCTTGTATGAATGACAGTAAACCAAAAACTATTAGCCGGTTACGCGGGAATTTCAGAATGCTTAAATAGGCAGTGTGTTGGAATCGGTTCCACTCGAAACAGCTGGGGAGATCCCGAACGTTGTTATAATGACGGGGTATTTTGGAAATAAAACGAGAGCGGACGATAGACTATGGATACTGATATGTATATTTCGTAAAGATGACAAAAAGTAGGGAATAGCCGCCTTTGTTTCTCCGATCTACAAGAATGAGTGCTGCTCACCTTCGGACAATCTCCAGGCCTGCCAGAGCTCGTCCACATTGATGTACTTGTCGTTGCCGTGGAACTCCCGGTGACGCTCGTAACCGTTCTCGTACTGGAGTTCATCGCGGAGGAACTGCAGAAAACAAAACAGAATTTTACAAAATGAGCACAATGCTACAGACGATGGAACAGACTTTCTTCACACTGAGTTGTTTTTTGTCTGAAACAGGGAAAGGATAATGGACCACGCAAAAGTCTAGCAGCACTAAAGATGCCATCCACCAAAATGTGTCTGCCATAACGCAAGAAATGCTACTAAATGCTGTCAACGGTGTGATGACTAGAACCAAGATGTAGTTCTGAATGATGGACAGCACATTGAACATTTACTGTAATACTAATTAACTGTAATTAAGTTGTCAACATTTCTTCATTTGTAAATCATCTTTCGTACTTCAAAACACTATACCGCCATCAGTTCGTCGTTAACACAACTATTTTTTCCGTTGCCACACAAAATCCGGTATCTTTTTCATCCTTTTGGTGCAAACCGTATCTTTGTATCTTCATTTGTTTTCAAATTATTCAATTTTAAAGTTCGTCCTGACTTTTGGATCACCCGGTATAAATCTCTATAATAAGAAGGGCAACCAGTGTAAGTAAAATTTGTAACATGCGAATACATCTTTTGTGCGACAGACTGCGTAGCAATTTGGTGTTACAAGTATACGGCCAGCCGTCAGAACATAAGTCTGTATACATTTCGACAGGATTTTTTGCTGCTCTGTTATAAAAGGAAAAACGACATTCTATTGCTTTTTTATACTAGTACAACATTAAAGGTGAAAAGTGCGTCATTTCTTATGCTCCACACCTTTTCAAGATAAATTAAGTGGTTTAGCTTCTCTGGCTATCAAACATGAATTAGCTGAACAAATGAATTTAAGAAATTTAATCAGAAAGTTTTCAGACTAAGGAGACAACGCAAGGCAGAAGTAAAAACTTTTCGTTTATTTTATTATTTGTTTTTGTTTTCTCTTTTAGTTCATTTAGGGTTTTCTGCGAATATATGTTTTGTGTTAGCAAGAACTAAAAAGTTTTATAGATTTGTATATATCCACAATTTATATCTTTTACCAGCAACTTTTATCGGGAGATAAGGGACGGCAATTTACATTTTAGTCCGGGGCCGCAAAACTGTTAGAGGTCCTATCAACACGTGTACACCCTCCGTGGGACTACGTCTCCCCCTTTATTTGAGGACGCTGACAATACTCCGAAAAATTATCTCTTCCAAGACCCGACGTTCGCGTGGAAAGCGAATTGCGAGTCTTCGATGTGATAAGTGGTAGGGAAGACCTCTATCCGTGATTATAAGGAACAAACAACGATTTTTTCCATCTGAGCAGACAAGAAAAGTTTTATTTTCTCGAGGGGGTTTCTATATTTTTGCTAAAGTACATTACTGTTGGTGCGTGTATAAAAAGCGTCGGGCGGGGTGAAATACGACAGTGTCGTTGGGGTGCTGTCAAGTCCTCTAGTGGTAGTTCCAGAAGAGATGACAACCCCAACTGACGGTCATAATTCCATGCGCAGAGATTACTACAGTTGTTGTTGGAAGGGCATCAGAATTCAAAGGATAGTATTGTCTTACACAACCTAACAGCTAGAAACAACTTGTTACTCAAAAACTTATACGGGCTAAATAAAAAGGGTACAAATTTATGTGGGCCGCAATAAATAAAAATTTCAATTTTTACAAAAGAGTAGGGCTTTTTATTTTACTTCATTACACGAGAATTTTTTTTAAACAGAACAAAATAACGCTATAAATCAATGTTCCTTTCCTTGGAATGTCTTCGCAACCACGAACATTCTTACTTCAGATAATCTTGTCTTTATTACTCTCAAAATTGCAGTAAGTTGAACGTCAGTAGTTCTGGATTTGATAGAGACTTCAAGTGCAAACAACTACTCGCCCCAATAAGTACTTCCAAACATGGAAATAATTTCGTACACGAATATTTGACTATTTTCCGATAGAGCTGGGAAATATTTGTAAAATTGAGGCACTTCCCTCAACTTTTTCTTCAAATCTGAATGGCACTCTATCTTGACTAGCCCTGTTTGCAGATAATTAAGTACTGATTCGATCAAAGAAAACGATTTAAATCTGCAAACTTTGCTCCCAAATCTTAACTTTTTTTTTTTTTTTTCTGCATACGCAGATGATATTCTCGGTCCATCCGAGAATTTCTCACATAGTATCCAATTATAAAATTTACATTAATGATTTTGCTCGATGCCTTTATACCGTGGGTGGGATAAACGAGGATCGCAGGCACCGAGTTTAACATCCTTGTTGTCTAGTCTAAAAGTTGGACGCACACAGATCATCGCTATATTCCAGGTCCTCAAGGACCTTAACCTTTTTCCCACTGTCGCAATCCGCAGCGAGGATTATCTTGTCTGGCGAAAGATTCTTTACGATTTTTGCCATCCCAAAGGCGTACAAAATTTACGATCATTGCAGCGACAAATCTAAAAGCGGGTACAAAAGTTTATTGCGAAACATCTGTCCAAGCGCTAGCCCGAGAAACTACACCGATTAAATTTGGAATACGAAGTTATTCTTGTGTCTTTAAGGTTTAAAAAAAAAAAAAATTATGTATGTAGAGTGTAAAACTGAAGAGCGACGACGAGAGGCAAAAGAGTTGAGAGAGTGACGTGTTTGTTTCGAACAGCGAAGATGGTCGAAAATGTGTTTTAATTGGCCCCGATCGTGCCAGTCGGTGGCAACGGGCCAACACACAGAGAATGTCCCTGCCCGCAAAACACGGAACGCCGTTTCTCTCGCGGAAGAAATGATTCACGCAAAGAAAGGGAGATGTAACACGCCGATTTCTATCGCCATTCACACGAACAAGAAAAATCACCGTATTGTAAGGGAGAAATTGGATTTCTACAAGTCCTAAATCAGGGTTTCACATTGATTTTTGAGAGTGAAAAGTAAGGAGTTTTTAAGGACCTCTCTGAGACATATTAGGATTGACAGACGGTATCGCGAGCCCGAATTTCTCAACCATTTGGTAAAGGTAGCTTCATTTATTACCTTTGTCTACGCCAGGTTGGGCACATTCTGTCAAAAGTATGGATAACATGTACTGCTTTTTCTTTTTTTCCATCCAAATGACTTTAGTGGAAGTGTATTGAATTGGACGAGTAAACTTTTCGAATAAACAAACTTTCAAAAGTTTTAATTTTCTGTTTCTTAGCATTTTAAATTTATCAACGATGTATGATTGTAACCGTCACCTTTGAAAAACTTCTTGACATTATAAGCAGAATTATTTTTAACTTATTATTTTTCCTTTTTTGATGCATCCTCTATAAATAATTTCTATTTCTGTTGACTTTTTACTTTTCATAAACATATCTACAGCAAACTCAGTATTGCCTTTGACCGTAATAAAGCATCCAACGTTGTCCGCCATCCTATCGAGGTTCACCTGCCTTAAAAAAGGAAATACGTTTATTTAGCTACTTCCCATATTGCTGTTCATGAACCCTGATTTGGGCGTTTGGTGGGAAACCGCTTATTTAAAAATTTATAATCCCCCCTCCAAAAATTACAAAGCTTTTTGCTGCTTCATTTTTGAAATTCTCATAAAATAGTCTCACCTCGCAGGAGAATCTTTAACCTGTTGCCTTATGAATCGAGCGACGATTGTGTGTGCCAATTTCGATGAAAGCTTTTCTCGTGCGTCGTGACCAGAAGCAGTTTCATCACAAACTAAATTTTGCACACGTTTTTCTACAGGACAAACTAAAATGCTACCTTCAGATGTATCCAAATCGGTATCTGTTTCAGTTTCTAAGGTGTCATTGGAACACTTTCCACCATCGTTAGTAATATCCATTTTTCTTTTTGTCATTAGGTTCAATTTTTAGATTTTTTAAAGAACTTTTTAAGCACCAACAGTTAATTATTTATTGAATATAATATAATACTCTATTGCTATTACGCCTAAGAATAAACGACCCACTCTTCTATTACAACTGTAACAAAGAATAAAGCAAAAACAAAGACTTTATCGCCTAAAAACAATAACATGTCTGACACGAGCTTTTCACTTTTGGCCAGAAAGAATCATCACGTGTCTGACACGAGGTTCTCATTTTAGGCACAACAGTACGATCACGTCTCCCATACGTTATTTTAAGGCAAATCGTAAAATCTGAAAACACAACTACCAATGCATTTACAGCATTTGCAGTTTCGATTTTTCTGCACTTTGTAGACTCCGTTTCTGAATTATTTATTTAATAAAGTTTCGCAAAGGTTCTAATTGTCAGATAGACTATCCATTGATACATAATGAAAAGGTTTAAATAAGAATTAATGATTTGACCTTTTCATAAAATTCCCTCAAAACAACTTCAACAATAGAATGTCTTTCAATAAACAAATGAAGGCGAATCAGTTTACCTTATGATGAGTCAAACGATATAACTTCTTGCTATAGGTACTGACTTATCTTTAATGATTTTTTTCAAATTAGACTGCTGTTCAAGTTCCTTAACCTGTTCAAAATTTAGGACTCAAGAGGAAAAACTAGACCTAAAATACGCTTTCTGAATTACAAATTACACATATACATTTAAGTGTACATTTATGAAATCGCACACACACGTTACAGATAAATCCCGAAGTACAGCCTGTTCTGGAAGCAATTGACCACACTCACATACAGAGTGTTTCAAAAATGACCGGTATATTTGAAAAATCAATAAAAACTAAACGGACAATGATAGAAATACACAGTTTATTGCAATAGGCTTGGGACAATATTAAATTTTTAGGCAGACAAACTTTCAAAATGAGTTACAATGTTCCACAACAGATGGCGCTGCAGTCTGGAAAAATCTAAACTACGATATTTTCCAGATATCCACCATGCGCAGCAATAATAGGGCGTATTCTCAGAACGAAATGATCAGAAACCCCTGTCAACATCTCAGGCGGGATGGCTTCCCATGCAGAACAGATGTACTGCTCCAGTTATTCAATTGTTTCTGGATAGTGGCGGTACACCTGGTCTTTTAAGAGTCCCCACTGACAAATATCGTAGTTTAGATTTTTCCAGACTGCAGCGCCATCTGTTGTGGAGTATTATAACTCATTTTAAAAGTCTGTCTGCCTGAAAATTTACCATTGTCCCAAGCCTATTGCAATAAACTGTGTATTTCCTTCACTGTTCGTTTAGTTTTTATTGATTTTTCAAATATACCGGTCATTTTTGAAACACCCTGTATTTACATACAATCTGTGGGGGGTACACCTAGGTTTATGCGGGCTCACTATCACTTAGGTATACAAAAACAATTGGCAAAAATACAGATCTTCATATTTTTGTTTTAAAATAATCTATATTTTTATTAAAATACAACAACCAGCTAAATTTTAGAGAAACTGAAGGACGCACTGCATCTGTTTTTCAAGACACCTGTCATCTGTTTGTCCTTTGAACGATACTTTTAAAAATGCATTGATCTCAGGTTGTGCTACGTCAAAAATGCTACGACTATGCCAGATGTTGAAGAAATGGCTCGAAGGTTTTCAGTTTGGATACACATAACAATATTATCACACATAATAAATTTAAAAAAAAATTATAAATTAAAATTCAGTTTAGAATTTTTTCAATCTTTTTCTTCAGCGATTACACAGTTTGTCGAAGAGTTGGCACATTTTTGCCAAAGGTGGAAAAAACCAGTAAAAACCGTCCAAAAATACATTTTTGCCACTTTTTGCCAAGTGGCAAAATGGATATGTTTCATTTACAGGGATGTAACTATTTTAACTTTTACTAATTTAAACTCTAATCTAAGGATACATAATATAACGGTTTTTTTTTTAACATAGAATATTCAATGCGTTATTGGACAGTAATTTAAACCTAAAGATATACTACCTAGAGATAAAAAAAAGATAAAATGAAGATTGATTTTGCAAGTTTTTATGTGCAATGTTGTTTTTAACGTAATTATTAGCTTACTTCCCTTACGAACTGTAGGTTTAAACTTTTTTTGTACTTATATAATATATATATCTTATATATGTATACATACACATTACAATTAAAGACAACATTGCTATATTAAATTGATAAATAAAGAAAACATGTTTTATCCCATGTCTCCATCCTATAAATTTATTTACAAAAATAGACTATTGTATTGTTATGTTTTATTGTTAACATCAATGAAAATTATTTTAAATTCTTTAAATTGTCAAATTAATACTAATGAAATACCTAATTAATATTCTGATTTATATCTCAATTGTATTATGTACAAAATTATTTATTATTTTGTTATTTATTAATTATTTTGTACATTTTTAAAATCCAGCCAATTTTTCTAGATTTTGCCGGTTTTTACCAGGTTTTTTCCAGTTTTTGCCACTGTCCTGGTAAATATACCATTTTGTCGGCAAAATGACCAACCCTAGTTTGTCGACTTCACCCTTTCGAAGGTATACTATTTAAACGTTCTTACTCCAGTGTATTTCTCGAATAGGTTTACAACACGGGTTTTGCAATAGACTGACAGCCAAAAATTCAAATGGAATGATTTGGTTCTCTCGATTTTTTTCGCATAGTATCAGATTAAAAAAATAAAATTCCCCAGTCAATGAAATTCAATCCTTTAATTTGTCAATTATATTACTACTGAAAATCAAAAATAGAAATGTTACAAAAATTCCCTTCAACAAAAGAGTCACCACCAAACCCGTCTCGATTTCGAGTGGACTTCGGTTAGTAGTCTGAACGGAGGCATTTATAAACAATGAGTCAATAAAGAAAGGAAGAACCATGACACAAGGGAGTACATTGTCGCGATAAGTGGTCGAGCTCAAAATAGAATTTTATCCCGATATCGAACCTCGATCGGATTCCGCCACGTCCGTTCAGCTGCCATTCGCGCCGCATTGTTGAGATACGGCTGTACAAGTGAAACCAATGAGTTCAGCCCAACAGATATATCCTTCTGTAAACGATGCTTAGAAAAAGACGGAATACTAAGAGAAGGAATTTATGAGCCTTATCTTCGGAATGAAGACGAAGCCCCACAAGTATTTACAGGGTGTTTCAAAAATGGCAAGTATATTTGATAAATAAATAAAAAATAAACGGACAGTGATATAAATACACAGTTTATGGCAATAGGCTTGGGACAATAGTCAATTTTCAAGCAGCCAAACTTTCAAACAATTATGATGTTCCATAACAGATGGCGCTACAATCTGGAAAAATCTAAACTACGATATTTTCCAGATATCCACCATGCGCAGCAATATTAGGGAGTATTCTCAGAACGAAATTATCTGAAACTCGGGTAAACGTCTCAGGTGGGATGGCTTCCTATGCAGAACAGATGTACTGCTCCAGTTACTCAATTGTTTCTGGATAGTAGCGGAACACCTGGTCTTTTAAGAGTCCCCACAGAATAATATCGTAGTTTAGATTTCTTCAGACTGCAGAGCCATCTGTTGTAAAATATTGTAACTCATTTTGAAAGTTTGTCTGCCTGAAAATGGACTATTGTCCGAAGCCTATTGCAATAAACTGTGTATTTCCATTACTGTTCGTTTAGTTTTTATTGATTTTTCAAATATACCGGTCATTTTTGAAATACCTTATATTTACTTTTTTTTCAGGCGAAAGGTAAACCGTAGCCAGTTAAAAATTCACGAATTGGATGTGTTTATATTGAAAAAGGCTGGTCATTTCCCTATACGAATGAGACGCTTTATAATGATAAATCATAATTATTACATTATTTATAAGGAATCCTAAAAATATTCATCTCCGAAAGACACCTACAGAGTGGACTGTTTATCTAAAACCGTAACTTGTCCTTCTGGAGTCATGTCTCCGAGTAATCCTCTACTTCAAGAAAACGGGATTCATTATATTCAGTTTTATTCGAGATCCAACTCCTGGATCTGAAAGCAAACGATAAGCAGCATTTTTTTAAAGGTTGCCAAATGGTAAACACAAAACTATTCATTTCCCATATGAGCCTCAACAACCTCCCATCTTTTGAGTCTGATGTCGACGAGTCGAAATGAAAAAGATACACGCTTTTCGCTACTAGTTCGTTTACAAATGATTGCTCTGCCCACCCTCCGTCATTGATCTTGGGTTTTCCTTATCCCCAAAACAATGACCATCACTCACTCAAGTATCCTCAAGGACAATTCTATCTATTTTCTGTACCATTCGCCAGGAGCGGCAATTATTTCTTTTCTTGGTTGCTGACCAGCACCTGAATACGGTGACATCACACGGAACATCATTTTGGCCTGCTAAACATAATCGAGATTAGAGGGTAATGCTTAGAATACACGATGTATCGTGTGAGTACACAAATGTGCAAATATACATATTTCTTTCAATGTATACCTTTTGCCTATATTTCAAAAGTTTAGAGCAACTGTTATGTGTGTGTACGTACAGGCATGTACAAGGGAAAGCGGCTGACAGACTTGTTCCCCCCCCCTAATATCATAAAAGCGAAATGTTTGAAGCAACGAACGACTTATTTGAAAAATACAGCAGAGTAAGAACATCTAAATAGTCTAGCTTCGTTAAATATTTTTCGAAATAGTGAGGTCGACAAACTATGTCATCGCTAAACTGGCAAAAGAAAAAAAAAATTGAAAACTGAATTTTAAATTTATAAATTCTTTATATTACTTCTTTTAGAAACTTTTATTTTTTGCGCAGTATTCCTTTATTTTTAAAAGCTCTCTCTTATGATGAATTTCCAACAATTTAGTTGAATTAAAACATTATTAATAAAATAATTAATGAAAACGAAATATCAGGTGCATTTAAAAAAATTTGTTTATAGAGTATGGAAATTTGTCGAACTGTTATGATGTATTTTGTCGAGTCCCTCCCAGTTCAAAACGTGCTTGTGTGTATGCAAATACACACATAGACTGAGACAGAAAGAAAGGAACATGCATACGTACAGTGTGACAGATGCATATGATTCCAATATGCGCCGACAGATGGCGCAGACATACGCGTTTTTCTAAATACACGTTTCATTTGGGGGAAAGAAAAAAAAACTAAGAAGATAAGTTCTTTATTTTTTTCTTTAAGTGCCAATCTTTTTACTTTTTTTCGAACACTTTTGTTCCTCGAGAACTGCTCGTTCACACCAACTTCCCAGATAAAACGGCACTTGTCGACCCCGTGAAACGACTTATCACAATCCATTTATTTTCTCTCCTACGCCACCAGATGCGACAGAAATTTATTATTGGCGGTATTCATTTTTTTCTGTTTATTTCGCCCACTTTTCAATGAGCACATATATATGTTACTATTAGCACGTATGCATGCATATATATATATATATATATATATATATATATATATATATATATATACACACACACACATATATATATACACATATATACACACACATATATACATATATACATATATATATACATATATATACACATATATATACATACAATATATATACATATATATATACATATATATATATATATATATATATACACATACACACATATATATATATATATATATATATATATATATATATATATATATATATATACATACACATATATACATATACATATACACATACACATATATATATACATATATATATATACATATAAACATACACATATATATATATATATATACATATGCACATATATAGATATACATATACATATACATAAACACATATACATATATATTTACATATATATATATATATACATACACACATATATATATCTATATATATATACATATACATATATATATATATATATATAGATAGATAGATAGATAGATAGATAGATAGATAGATAGACATATTTCTGTGCACGGTGTTTCTCCAAAACTTAACGGGATTTAAGGGTGGTCCGTATAAATTTTGTGAAACAGCATTTTTATAAGATATTCGAAAACTGGCCATCACGAATTTCCTTGCCACAAACCAAACTCCTGTCCTGGATATCTATAGGTGCGTGTATCAAAATGGTACATGTAAATTAATATGTACATGGGTTGGACAAAAGTTTAGAAACACATTTATCATGAGTGTACGAAAACCGTTGACGTTAAAAACAGGCTGCAGTCTTCTAGGAATGGAAAAATACTGGTCTTGCATGGCTTCTTACACCATTCTTTAAGCAAGCTGAGATAACGATGATGGATTGGGATAGCGATCATACATCTTTTTTCCAAAGAACACCCCTATACACTTAATAAAATTGAGATCTGGTGACTGAAGAGCTAAGAAGGGATGCGATTTATCCTCGTCGTGCTCACAAAATCAGTCGTGGACGATGCAAGGTCCATTCCCCGCACAGGTTTGAATCCTGTCGGCTAAATATAATCACGGTAAAAATTAATACATCGGTGACACGTGAAATTAGCCTCTATTGTTTTTAATCCGAGCTTACTGGACAATGAGAAGCCTAGGGAATCGGCAGTCGTGGCTCCACAGAAGAGAACGGGTGCAGTGAAACTTAACTTTTATTTACAGGGTGTTTCAAAAATGACCGGTATAATTGAAAAATCCATAAAAACCAAACGGACAGTGATAGAAACACAGTTTATTGCCATATGCTTTGGACAGTAGTAAATATTTAGGCAGACAAACTTTCGAAATGAGTTACAATGTTCCACAACAGATGACGCTGCAGTCTGGAAAAATCTTAACTACGATATTTTCCAGATATCCACCATTCGCAGTAATAATAGGGCGTATTCTCAGAAAGAAATTATCAGAAACCCGTGTCAACGTCTCGGGCCGGATGGCTTCCCATGCAAAACAGACGTACTGCTCCAGTTATTCGATTGTTTCTGGATAGTGCCGGTACGCCTGGTCTTTTAAGAGTCCCCACAGACTAATATCATAGTTTAGATTTTTCAGACTACAGCGCCATCTGTTGTGGAACATTGTAACTTATTTTAAAGTTTGTCTGCCTGAAAATTGACTATTGTCGCAAACATATTGCAATAAACTGTGAATTTCTATCACTGTCCGTTTAGTTTTTATTGATTTTTGAAATATACCGGTCATTTTTGAAACACCCTGTAGGATCTAAGAAATAGCCATCTTTCTCTGTAGAAAGCAGAATACGGAATGATACACGAACAGAACTGCATTTACGAATGCTGGTTGGGAGATTACTCCTAAGAAACCGGAAGCATAATCAGCGAATATAACTCAGAAATGACCTTAAATCAGCGGAAAAAGTAAGCCCTTCGCTTGGGACGGTTGGAAAATGGGGTGAGTTGACAGAAAATTAATAATTATTTCAGAGTTAGCTTTGAGAGACTACTAAAAGAATTTTAAGTAGAGGACATTCCTTTTTAGATATTTTGCGGCTGGGAAAATGAGAATTTTTTAGAGATATCTTAAGTGTAATAATTCTGATATATAATACACACACAGGTATATGTATATATATATATATGTATATGTATATATATGTGTATATATATATGTGTATATATGTATATGTGTATATATATGTATATATATATGTATATGTATATATATATATGTATATATATGTATATATATGTGTGTATATATATATATATATATATGTATATATATATATATGTATATATATATATATATATATATATATATATATATATATATATAATTAGATTAGTTTTAAAAAATCCATTATTAGAAGGCTCAAATGGCAATTTTCTATCTAAAAGTTAACAATAATGTCAAGGTTGAGTATATTTTCGCAAAAGTGTCCAAAAGAGATGGATGTGAATCTGCCTCACCTCGTCTGTCTCTGCGACGTCGATGCTGCCGTTTGCGTCGTCGTCCAGCTGCCGGTGCAGACCTCGTATCGCCTCGTAACCCATCGGGTCATCGCACGCACGCGCCACGCTGCAGTCCCAGTCTGAAACACAAACAACAACACGTCAATACTCGGCAAGAAATAAGAAAGTGAAAGCTTTATTCTGTCCTTGTAACGATCCCAAAAGTGGAAATTGGATTATTGTCGGAGCGCCACCGTACTCTGCCACCGAATAGTCTTTAAAAGACCTACACAACAGAATAGTAGGATACCGAGAGAAAGGGTCTCGGAGATTAAGAGTGTCGATTTTAGTTCTGCTACATTCGGGAAAGAGAAAAACAAAACTCCACCTATCCAAACACTAGACGGGCAACACGGTATTTAGACCCTAGACGCCTGCAGATCTGGACAGACAGAAAGAAAACATTTCCTATGCTAATTTGGAGTTTTCCATGCAGACCCCGCGACACCAGGCTTGCCGGTTGTAGATCGGAGTTCCATTTAAACGTCCGCAGTCGATGCAACTCCGCTGCCTACAATATGCAGACAGAACCATTATGAAGTAAGCCATTCAATGTTTATACCTAATAGCAACGATTTAAATATACATTATGCTCATGCGTAAACACTTCCTAACAAGGTATTCTTCTAGACTTCGGTTCGCAATTATTGATAAAATGGAGGTTCAGATGAGTTGCATAAGCATACAAAGCAATATATGTACAGCAAGAAAATCGGAACAGAACGCTGCAGCATTGGAAAGATCGTAAATCCTTAAATAATCCATCTAAGATCAGAGGAGCAAGACACGTTACTCGATTTCATGCCATCAAGTACCCACGTCCACATCACATGGCAGACCTCTTCTCAGGAAAATCGGTTTAGTTTTGTGCTACGGTCTACATTTTGCAATACGAGGGCTAATAAGACACTTCTCAGGAAGAAAATTGTCGTGTGACCACATCTTGTTGGATCACAAGGCAATATTTATGGGCCAGACCATTGCAACCGAGGTATGCATTGCTTTGGCCTAATACAAACTGTTCAGCCTAGATTTGAAAACAATTTTACAGAAATATTCAGTTCCAAGTCAGATTCCATTTCGTTCCCCATTCTTAATATCCAGAAAGTGACTTCTACAAATCCAGTTTTTCTGAAATTTGATAACTTACGGACAGAAAATGACAAGTAAAATGACAAATGTTTATACAAGTAAAATACAAGTGACAAATGACAAGTGTTTTCTGAAAGGAAAGATTTGTATTAGAAACACACTGACAGATGAAGACTTCACCTCTCATCTCAGAATAGGTTTGAAATCCCAATCAGAAATTTTTGGAAAAGTAGTCAAACTTTTGCACTGAAGTTAGTATCAGATTTTAGAAATATAACAATTTTTTTTATTATTTTACAGGAATTTAATAATTATACTCTCCTGCCAAATTCTTTTAGTCTTGATTTAGCTCATTCCAAAAACAGTTTGGGTGATATTTAATAAAAAAATATATGCCTCATTTTTAGGCACGTCAGAAATCTTAGAAAATCTACCCCATCCTCTTTTTTCCACTTTCTTTTAACTAGGAAAAATTTTTGTAATCATAATTACAAAAGCATATATATTATATATCTATCCTATATAGACTTTATACACTCATCTATATACGTATATATAAATATAAATGCATGCATATATAGCACATAAATTTAATTTATATGCATAACGTAACAGCACCCATAATAGATTTTATATATACAATGGCTGCAATCCACAATGACCCTAATTTAAGGCATAATTTTTCAGACCATGGAAAACTCCTTATTTTCCCCCTTCTCCGAGGTGAGGAAATCCTCGAGAAATCTCTTGCTCTTTTACGGGCTATTTCCGGCATGCGTTCCAGGATCGGATCGAGAGGAAATAAAGAATCCTCGGAAAGTGCTGCCAGGCCGGGGTATGACGCGTGGAAGACGTCAAGCGGGGGACAACCACCTGCCGGTTTCTTATTTTCCCTATTCATCGTTTATTAGACGGCGGGAAAACCCAACGAGACCTCAAGGCCATCGGACGCAGTCTGTCCGAATGACCATGCGTCGACCGGTTGTCTTTATGGGTACCCTCCCAACACTGTCATCAGGTCAATGGCAGCCACATACTACTTTTTCATAAAGAGCTCCGTTCCAACGTTTTCTAAGGTATATCCAGTTCAGGGGTTTCGTTAATAAACTTCCATGATCCCTTTCCTAATAATAACACCTTTACGTTATCAGCCCACCTACAGTAATTCTCAGAATTCAGAACTCTCCATAGGATACGTAAAAATAGAGCTATATTTTATTTCGGCGAGTTCAGGAATAGTTGCTCAAATAGGGCTATACAGCCCCCCCCCCATGGAGGCAAATATAAACTTGCTTAAAGTCCACTGTTCCGGTTAATGGCCAAAAACTGGCCCATAACTAACGTTAGCTTATTTAAAGCTATAATAGAATAATAGTTGAAGTCAAAGCATTTCGCCTTATCAATCCTGAACAGTATTAAGACAAACGTTAGCATCATTTAGAAACAGTTTTATTAAACTTAAAAGAAAGATAAAGAAAATAAACATCGGTTAACTGCCGTACAACTAATGAAGCCGTACTACTACTACTACTGACACATAGCTTCCCCCACCCCCGAGTACTTGGAAAGAAACGATTTTCAGACGTATGCAATACGATCACGGCTCAAAAGAAAATGTATGCATAATAGGCTAATATCGTCAGTGGTTGTGACATGGGTAATAAAATATTTAAATTACTTATTATAAAAATAAAGTAACTCATTTTCTAACAGTATCCCTTTCTCTACTACCTCGCAGCGGGCACTCTACCCTCAAGATGCCATGCTGGAGATTTCTCCTCATGAACATTCTCAGGAGGGAATTTTTGCTTCTCCATTCCCGGCGAAAAGACTCTCATATAGTTAACGTGCACGTACGGCTGTACAGGGTGATGCTGCTTGCGCAATGGCGTAAGAAGAATTTTTTCAAGGGGGGGGGAGGGTCATAATTCTAAAAATTAACTGCCCGCATTTCTACTAAAATTTTTATTTTTGCCATTTTTTCTGAGCTGGGTTGTTTAAATCCCTAAACCCCTCCTTGCGTACGCGCCTGTGCATACGCATACCAAGCTCGAACCACGCAATCCCGAATTCTAGCCCATAATGATACCTATGTCTGTGGTTATCAATTTTTTTTTTACCCCATTCTTACTACATACGTAAGAACGGAACGTCTCCCCCAATATTACTTAGGAAAAACTAATTACCTATTATTTGTCACCATTTAGATATAGACAATATAAAGCTAATACAAAAGGTGACATGATAGTAATTTTTTTAACGAAATGATACAAGGGATATTTTTTACCCTTCCTGGGTTGTAGTGTCGCGTGGGGATAAAATGACTCATTGTCACTAGGGATGCAATGGTTATCTGGCAAACATACTGCATCCGGCAGGTATACCGGATAATTGGCAGTAGCCGGATATTACAATTATCCAGCAGTACATCGGGCCAAATATTATACAGCCAGAAATAAAATAAATAAAACAAAAAAATTCTAAATGGTAAACAATATACTATATGAAATAAAGCATTATGTAAAAAAAAGCTTTATAGAAAGAAATTAGGTTTATTTACATTATTACTGAACAATGGTTCACGGGTTGCATCCACACACTGGGCCACTCAATGAGCCAAACACGTGGATTCGTCCGTAGAGTCTACTGCGCTCTTTAGTTGCGCATCTGGCTGCCTTTGATCTTTGGAGAAAAACCAACTTGGAAGCCATCGCCCGCCAAGGCTATTTTATCGTCTGCCACCATCGACCACGATAAACCATACCCCCTGCAGACGGTGGTGATGGCTTGCAGTGGACCATAGTGTGGAAGGGCCTTTACATATACTGCAATACTAGACTCAAGACTCGAGTTGGTTTTACATGGCCCCCTGGATTTTTTCGGCGGCCGAAGACAGACACCCCGACAGAAGGTGGGCAAGCTATGTTCCATGAAGTTCTACAGGAGGGGGGCGAGAGATGCGATTCCGCCCGCGCCAGCTGCGGACATTTTCCCGTGGAGGCGAAAACTTGACCGAGGGGGGGGATTCCCCCCGGCCCTCACGAAGAGGAGTGAAAAAGAGATGCCCGGTCGGAACGACGGGGAAAGGACATTATTCTTCGGAAAGGAGTAGAGACCGAGGGAGGTGTTTGTCCGCTCGGCACAGTTTATTTTTGTCCTCGGTCTTATTTGAGCCCTGTTTGGGTATGATTTGCGTTGTATATATGTTTTGACAAATCTTGTCAATAAATGTTTAATCCAGAGTTTTGTCGCTGCTGTGCTTCATTGTCGGCCACATAGGCTTTAAGCGAACCCAAGATACCTGCTCCAGTAAAAATAGGCGGGCAGGTATAGAACGTGGCGTGCAGACTTCAGAAAGTGCAGCCGGGGACGCGCGAGGCGTTTTACATATACCACTGTCCTTTCCTTCGACAACCACCTTCCAGCTTTAGAAAGTGACCTGACCTAGTCGAAGAAAGCCATTCAAACCGCTATCTCCCCCCTAAAAGTAGCCAAATTTGTCCTTTGGAAAAGCAATAAGATATCTTATGCAAAAACTAAATACTTTATCCCTCTCACTTCCAGGCTTCTTCGGCTATATTTCATGCTGAGGAATTCCCGCGCAGTCGATCATGTGTTCAAAATTACTAAAATCTCTCAGGGGTTACCTTTGATTAGGTAAGCTACAAGCTCTTGAGCCACTGAAATAATTAGGTTCAAACACGTCTTTCCAGAACATTTTACGCTATTTATTATAAAACTAATCTACTCCGTAACACGCTACGGGCTATTTATTTGTAACAGGATACATCGATTTTCAGCAAGTAAAGAGCATTTTTACTTTGTAACACCTGTTCATCAAACATTAGTTGTTAGTCATCCACGTCTTACTGCGTTTAATATGAGCTATTCAGGGAGGGGTCTAATTAAAAGGCCATAGGTAAATTGGAGATATTTGAGAGAGATAGTCGAACGAGAAAAACATCTGGCCACCCATATTTTTAGGTCTAAGCGAAGACTCCCGAGCGATTTTTTTTAACTACATGAGCTTGCTAGAATAAGATACTCATTCAAAATTCATTTTATGGATTTTGATTATACTGAACTGTGGGACAATTCATAAACGATGTCGCACTCTTTTTCAAGTCAGATTACATAAGTATATACTTTTAGTTCAGGATCAAAGCACTGCGTTTTAGATTCTATTTCAAATTTTAACTACGACATCTGTAACAACAACAACAATAATAATAATTCGTGCACTTATTTTGTATGAAACAAGAGTAACAAAAACATAATTAATTAATATACTATAGGTGTCTGTCGGCAAATTTTGAAGCGGTTGTACCTGGAATGGATTCCTCGGCTAAGGGCAGGCGATTAAATTTATCAATTTATTCACGTAATAAATAGGTAAAAATAACATTTTTTTTCTAGCATTATGACGTCATTCCTTTAACCATCTCATATAATCATTTCTTGTTTTAAATTATTTAAATATCGCGTGCATTATTTTCATACGTTTTATCGCTGAACTTACATATTAAGCAAATAATTTTCTTTTATATTTGACTTAAATAATAGATTAAGTATATAAGTGATAATTTTAAATTCAATCATCGATTATTTTTTGTTGTAATGAAAATTTTATCATCGGTATT
>JAGEOH010000083.1:107500-120750 GCA_032207245.1 Pardosa pseudoannulata
TCCCCATTTTGTAAGATCTTTTTTTCCGACTGTGATGGTCGTGGTAATGTTATGCAAGCAACAATCCTTTACATTTCGACTTGCTTCGGGAGAATTAGAATCCCTTTGTATATAACCAGTATTGACTACAGAAATAAAAGTGATTTCCAATTCTGTTATTTCTGTGATCTTTTTTCACTCAAGAACATTGAAGGCGTCACAATATCCCTTCCACCCCCCCCCCAATTTCGTAATCTGAATATGTTCCTTTTTCAACGCATACAGATTGGCGAGTACAAGGTTTGGTTTGGTTTTGGAGCGCTACGGTCTACTTTTTGCAACACGAGGGCTAATGAGACCGGGACCTACTGCTTAAAGCCGATTCCGAACGGCTACGAACATTCATGTCATAGTGGGATTTGAACCCAAGAACTCCGGTTCCAAAGTCCAGCACCCTAACCATTCGGTCATCGTTCGACGGGGAGTACAAGGGTTTTAGAAAGTTGAAAAGGTGAATGAGTGGTTTGGCGTAGCGTGAAATTATTTGGCCTCCATACATTGTGTGTATGTATGGAGGCGTGGGAAAAGTTGACCACTCCTCATCTTGATAGAAAGATAGCACGACTGGGCCTTTATTTTTAGGTTGCCACCGATCCAGATCAATCGAAAACACACCGACACATTCTGAAAAACGGATTTGTTTTTAAATTTTAATTAATCTAGTAGCAAATCTGAACTCTAATTAAAAAAATTAATTTTAGGGATTTATATTTCAATAGCGAAATTTTTCATAATTTACTTAACTCTCAGGCACGAACACAGAGCCGTCACGAGATCCAAACGGTAGACCGTAGCCCTCCCAAATCGCATCAGTCGTCCAAACGATCATTAACAAGGGGAGCGGGAAAACAAACGAAGAGAACGATAAATCAATCGTTTAAAAGTCGAGTCGTTTCGAACGCGATCGGGTCGCATTGTTTTTCCCACACACAATGACGGACCCTGTTTTTTTCCTTCTCCAATGACGTCATACCGAACCAAACACTCGCACGGGAAAAAGGGCAAGCTCGAAGACAAACAAGCTTGCCTTTCAAAAATGGTTTCATTGTGCAAAAGAAAATGACTATAACTACGACTACAATAAACAGATACAAGCCTCTTTCTATCCCATTTTTTTCGGAGAATATTCAAATACCATAAAGCCATTTCTCAAAAGTGGCAGACGATTTTATGAATTGCCCCCCTCAAGAGTAGAATGATCCACCGGTAACGAAAATCAGAACAACGATATGGAAAGGAGATTAACCCCTCGACACTCATGGACGTTTGGAGGACGCCAGTCATCGAGTGTGCAATGTAGACTTTGACGTCAAGAACTGTCTTCGGCAGACTTAATACTTTACAGAAATGCTAATTTATTTTACACTATTACTTAATTATTGTCTATTAACACCATGCATGAACTTCATTAAATGTTCCATAGCAATGCCAATTTCAAAATAAAAAAGTTCTCTTTTTTTTTTCAACTTGACCAAAATTGTTCCGATGAGCCAAACTCAATAGTATTTTGTGAGACACGCGGAATTCCATTTTATTTGTATGTCAAGAGGCTTAAACTTATCTTCTCCTTGAATGTGTGAATTTCTACCTGTGTTGGTTAAAGGCAGAGGATTGCTTTGGTTTGGAGCGCTACGGTCTACTGTTTTGCTACGCGAGGGCTCGTGACACCGGGGCCTACTGCTTAAATTCGATTCCGAACCGTTATGCCAGCAGTAACCTATTGTTCGACACACATTTTTACAGAATTTCTTTAATAACTTTGAATTTATTCCAAAACATATTAAAAAAATGAACATTTTATCAATTGGTGTCATTCTGCTTTAAAGGATATAAAATAGGAAAGAGTTTAAAGTTATGTTTCGAAAGGTAACTATTCTGGCGGGAATATTTTGGCTATTATTTCTCGCAAATGACTAGCAAGTTTGCTTTTAAGGTACCTCTATAACTCAAAACGTATAAAAGGGAAACGCAAGAAGCACGATCTCTTTGTAACAATCAATACTTTATGGAAATACTTCGCCTTCTTTAGCATTGGTATATTCAATTTTCGACTCCAATAACTGAAAACGACCCAGAGTGCCGAGCCCATCTCCGAAAGAGGAGGCATCCGATTTTCGAAAGCAAGCGTCAACCACTTGAAGAACTTGAATTTGTACCGGTGGGGCCACGCAAAGCCTTCTAGACAGACTCTTCATTCTCTAGGTGGTTTTGGACCACGCCGTTTTCTTTCGCTAAATTCTGGCAGACACGTTTACGCTCAGTATATCCGTCTCGAATGGACGTGTTCAGTTTTGACAGTCGACACCATCACCAAACTAGCTTATCTGTTTGGAAGCGGTCGAGAAACCATATCATTCCAAGACTCCAAGAACATTCTTAGAAAGCAATTGGCTGATTAGTTTGGAGCGCTACTGGAGCTAATGAGACTAGGACCTACTTAACACTAGATTTACGGACCTAGCCAATTGGACTCATTAAAAATTGGATCTATCTATCTATCTATCTATCTATCTATCTATCTATCTATCTATATATATATATATATATATATATATATATATATATATATATATATAACTTTAATATCACTTTTCAAAAACATACGTTGGTTTTTAGTAAAGCAATATGTCAACTTTCATGCCTCTTCCCCGAAGACCTCTTCATTTCGCCTTATCCAATGGGGTATACCTATTTTCACGGTTGTGAGACAATTGGACTCACAGAATGTATATGAAAATAAATAAATATAGTATAAAGTAAATATAAAGTATAAAGTATATAAGTAAATATAGAGAAGAAGTCGAGAACACTTCCATTCCAATGACAGAAATTCATGCTACGGAAGAATTGTCAAGATCAACCATCGTCCAAAAGAAACAGATGTAGAAACCATTATGCTAAACGGAATTAAAATGGGTTTCAAAAACAGATTTTATATGCAAAACATGTTTTCCGTGAACATTTTGATAATAAACATTTTATTTAAAATAATTTCGAACTATTTTCTTTGCAAAAAACATTTTCTTGTATGAGTCAAATGGGTTCACTTCAGTAAAAATAGGTATAGGATCAACATCCGTAAATCTAGTGTTAAAGTTGATTTCGAATGTGTACGACCATGCCAGCAGTGTGATTCGAACCCACGAACTCCGGTACTGAAGAACAGCGTCCTTCTACTAAACAGCTAACCGAGCTTCAGCTTTGTACACCATCCTTCCTCCGTCGATCATTTCCTACTTTTTGTATCTCGCTCACGATGAGCCACTTCGGGATTAAAAATTGGAAATATCACGTGAGTGGAACCACTTTAGGATTCATACATGTGAAAAAATGAAGCCCATTGTAACAACTTAAATTTCTCTATTACTTCCCATAATTTTCCCACACGATAACGATAAAATAATTTTGAAGGAGTATTTGAAGTCGGAAAAAAAAGAGGATCCGATTCTAAATACTGTATTTCTAATAAAATAAATGCAAGAACTTATGCTACGTATGTCTAAATTACATACAATAATTCTTAATGTGTAGTAAAATAAAGTTCATACATACGAAAATATTAGTTTTTAAGATAGGCTACGGCAAATAAAAAATAAATGATGCGTTCATCATAATATTAACCCGTTAACGTGCAAGCTCGAGTTAACTCGAGACCGCTAAAGTGGCCAAACTGTGCACACTCGAGATAATTCGTGCGCCGTTGAACTTTATGTTGCTATAATTTTTCACACTCGAATGCAATCGAGAATTAAAAATAACAATGTGAAAACAAATATATATATATATATATATATATATATATTAATTAAGTATACAATATTTATATTTTTTTTTTTTACTTATCACTTACGACTTATCTGTTCCTCGTGTAGTTAATAGTCGAATATTACAATAGTCGACTATTTTCTGCAATGTAATCAAAATCCAAAATTGCAATACAAATTTTGATTATTTTTGTATTTTTGTAATTTTCGTGCCAAGACAACGTTCTAAATTGTGTTTTTTACATTAAAAAAAATTGATTTTTTTTGGCCGGCGTTTATCAAGAAAAGAAAAAAAACTGTGCATTAAGGGGTTAAAGCATATGCATATATAAGAAAAATGGCAGTCAAAATAAATTTGAAAAATATCTTTAAATTAAAAACAAAATATTACAGAAATTTTTATAGAAATTGAAAAATTAGGATAAATATTGAAAATTTAATAAAATGTGTGTATGTATATATATATATGTATGTGTCTGTGTGTGTGTGTATTTACTTTTTTAAATTGTGCGGAAATTATACATAAAATTTTAGAAATATAGCCTATCTAGATTTCAAGTAATACTCAAATTCTAATAGTATGAGGCTAAGAAAATCCAGTTTAAAATTCTAGTGTGTGAAGAAAGAGCCACGTAAAAAGTATTGTAATACAGCAACTAATACACATTTTTAACACGGTGTCTTGATAAATGTGCAAAAATATTTGAATGTGTAAAATATTTTAAAAGATTTAGATCCAATTTTTGAAGGTGTTAAGGTTCTGCCTCTGCATGCCGATGTCTACGATTGGTTTGGGTTGGCCTGGTTTAGAGCGCTACGGAGGCTCACGAGGGATGAGACCGGGACCTACTGCTGAAAGCCGAATCCGAACGGCTACGAACATCTATACCAACAGCGGGATTCGAATTGCGAACTGCGGTGCCGAAAATTAGCGCTCTACGATTCGGCCATCGTTTGCCGCTGATTTCTTTGAACCAGACATGCAGCAAACCCACGACGACGTGCAGCGGTAGATGTGTTATGAAGCACAGCAGGAGGCACGTCGCACGGTCGAAAATAACCCATGCCGGTACGACACCCTAAAGCCCATTAAATGCAAAAAGAAACAAGAGCCATCAACAGAATTAAAGATATTCAATGAAATGTGAAAAGACGTCGAAGGTTGCAGATGTCGTAAGGATTTCCATGCCGGTCCCGATCTATAATAAAATTAGATGGGGCGACCGCAAAATGGGAGCGGCAACATTGACCCGGTTGTGCGCGCCAAGTCGGGAAAGGGCCGGGGTCGTCGCTCTCCAAGGAACCGTGCCAGGAGCCGGAAGTGTCGATACCCTTGTCCGAGCACGGATTTTTACATACCACTCTATTCGCAGTCGACTCTCCTTACTCCAATTCAAATAGCTTTAAACATTTATCTATGGTAGCAAGATATCGATAGAATCGATGAATTTTTTTTTTAAATTGTAGTTTACATTTATATGGGGTGTTCCCGATTCGAGTGGTCAGGAAATTTTTCTAAATATTATTATTTATTAACCGCATTCATCACAGGTCTAATTTAAGTGCCATTTATTTATGAGATTGATCTGAAATGATTTCTGCGATATGAATTTAATTAATTTGTATTAAATAGAGTTTTTTATATACTACATGATTTCCACATAATGCGCTAAAAAGGAATCGACAAGGTTTGTTGGAAATTATTTCAACCCTTCTTTTTTTCACCTGTAACCGCGAAATTTGGATGCGAGGAGCCAACGTTCTATTTGTTAGTAATACCCAGGGTTCCCACTCTTTTTCCAGAACAAAAATTAAGAACTTCCCTAAGACCCAAGAAACTTTTTATAAGGACCTACTTGAAATACACGGCATAACCATATAAAACCCTGTTTCCTAGGGAACATATTTTAAGATATATATTTCAGAATTAAGTTTTTAAAAATGCCTGGAAATTAATATAAGATAAACCTATTTGACAAAAACTCATTTTGAAAAATGTACATCTAAAGTTTTTTTCGGTTCAAACTAAAAATAAATTGCGAATAAAATACAATATTATAAACAGTACTTTCTGAAAGTTTAAAAATGGCTCTCATATATATATATATATATATATATATATATATATATATATATATATATATATATATATATATATATATATATATATATATATATATGTGTGTGTGTGTGTGTGTGTATGTGTGTGTGTGTATGTATATATATGTATATATATGTATATATATATATATATATATATATATATATATATATATATATATATATATATATATACATACATATATACCTAAGCTGAGTATACCCGACGTTGCGTGGGAAAGAAGAAAGTTTTAGACTTTTCTATTACATTCAATGCAAGGAAAATTGAAACTCAAACAAGTAACTGAAATGCCTACAAACCCCCCACCCATGCTTCGTTTCATTAAAATCTGCATGACTGTTAGGTATTAGGAAAGGGCAGCTGATTTTATAAACCTTTTCAGATTATTTATTTGTCAAAAAAAGTTTTATAGCTTGTGACCACATAGAGTACTAATAAACGAAAAGTGTTTTCATAATTTTTTAACTTACAAAACCAGAAAGTTAGGAGAGTACGGTGAAAACGGATAGAAAATCACGCGACGACGGCAGTTCGTGTCGATGGAGAAATGGATCACACTTCAATTTAAAAATTAAGGAGTTTGACAAAAATTAAGTTTTAAGGGCCCTTAAAAATGAAAGCTAAAATTAAGGAGTTCTTCACGACTTTTAAGGACCGGTGAACTCTGATACCAATTCCTTTGTATGTTAAGGTTTTGCTGTGTGCGATGCATGCATGAAGGGTTGTCTCTTGTTTTAAAAAGTTGTTCTTGGCCGTGATAAAAAACCACGGAAGTTAAGAAAAAAGAAAGGAAAACTATGAATTTTAATACTGTAAATAATGTATATATAATTGAAATTACTTCAATGAAATAAAACTCTCCCAAAAAGTGATTATCTAGTAATATTAATAAGTTTTCTTCAAGGTCATTGAATTTGATAGTTCATTTTCTTGTATTTAACGTGACTAGGGCTGGATTGCTCATCAACATATTGTCAGATGATGATATTCTTAAAGATATCGCGATAACAATATTTAAAATCCTGGTCTGCGATACTGTACGGATATGCGTACTATATCGCGGATCGTGAAAATATTTCCGGAATGTAATATTTTTCCCAGTTACGGCATTTGTTCGGCGCCCGCCTGCTTGATGCAAAACACAAGCCAGAAAGTCACACAAGCTTTGAAGATGATCCCGTCTCCGTTACGATCTTTGGTAGTATCCCCATACATTCATCAGATGCAGTTCAGCTTCTAAGATACTTCTGGCTAGCTCGATCGCCGTAATAGTCAGTGACACGCGAACGTGTCGATAGCTTGCTCATTCTGGCAATATTGGAGGATTAGGGTGCTTTTGTTGTATACCTGAATCCTGACAGTCATTCAAAAATAGTGATATCTATTTACTCCCAACTTAAAGTAGTATCGCGATATATCGATTTCGAGGATAAATTGAGATATCAAAAATACAGTGTAATGCGAGATTTAATGTCTGATATTGTAAATCTCAGATGGTGACAAATGACCGATTCCAACTAGAATCGGTCATTTTCGACAGTACTAGTAACAGTTCTCGGACTGGCATCCCATGTACTTTTATAATACTCAGCTAGTTTAAATTGGTTTACCTCAAAAATGACGCCATTCGAAAATATCACAGTGTAAGCAAATTTATTATATTTTATATATTTATTTTTTTAAGGTTGAAGTTTCTGAAATCCAAGACAGAGAACTGAATTACTGATGAGAACCTCGAACACCCGTTTCGAGCTACCATGTTCGAAGTATTTCTGACTACAGACCGATCAGCTTATGCCAGCCTTAAAATCGCAATAAAAGGTGTCTTTTTTTTATCTTTTTTTATGTTATTTTAAATTTTATACATTCTAATAGGGATGTTCATATAAAGTTCAAGACAAATCAAAATAGATTTAGACAGATTAGCTTAAGTCTTAAAGACAGATCAGGTAAAGATTTGTTCATTTGCCGTGTAGCGCCCAGTCTAGTCTTCAGCGTAGGAAATTAAAGTTCCCAAATCACGTTTATATTCATTTCATAATTCCAATTAGTTTTCAGATTATATTACATTCGAAACCAAACATAAAGCAATATAATTATTGCAGAAACTATACCAATTTCCTGCGATGCCTGAAGAACTAACTGAATGAAAAATGTGGCGAGAGGACGGAAAACGAGTCTTGAAAAATGGGTAAAAATAATTTAAGTACGGGAACACTCCTTTATCTGACATTTTATGGGTAGAAAATTAGATATTAAAAAACGAGAACGGGAAAAGGGAATGAAAACAAACAAAAGAACAACTACACACCACACGTGCGTGAGCGAACTGTTCTACGCTTCCGGGGCTGCTTACGAACACCGCGAAAGAAAAACGAAACCGACGCAAAAGAAGATCTGACTGCGTCTTACTTCCAGCAGTCGGTCGCTCATGAAGCTCATTCTCATATGATACGGGGACATCAGAAGAGTCGAGATTCTAATCTACATGCATGTACAGAGAGATGATTAAAATGACATTGGGATCCAAACGTGCCGAAACAAAACTGTCAGTTTACTGGTCGATGTTTATTACCTATCCTTCTTAAGGCAAGTTACTACAATGCATTTTTTGACAACGTTTTTCCAAAACATCAACACAGGCCTTTAACCGTTTAAGTGCGGCGAAGCGCTATCGCGCTTCGCTTGTTATGTGCCAAAAATGCGGAGAAGCGCTTCTCTTGTTTTGTACCGAAAATGCTGAGACGCTGCTGTTGGTTAGTATCATTTTCGCATCTATTGAGAGCAGCTGAATTCCTATCCATCGCAGTTTGTATTCATTTGACTCCATTGTGATTTTTAATAATATAAGAATTAAAATAAAATACAGTGGTCAGTAGTCACGCAGTAGAGCCGTGGATGGGGGTACGGTAGACGAAATGAGCGCGTTTTATTTATTTACTTATTTATTTGTAGTAAAAAAAGAAACTTTTCATTGTCGTATAGAAATTAGAAACTGTTTTCACTTTCTCCGCAAATGTTATACTGATCATTATGGATGCTATAGAGGAGGAACGGTTAGCAAGCAAAAATGCTACAGAAAGACGACCCATAAGTACGAAGTTTTCTTTAGAAAAATGGCCCGGGCGAAACTTGCGACAATCGGATGTATGCAGTTAAAAAAATGGTAACGGAATGAGACGATCCAACTTCATTTGTGCGCTATGTCAAAAAGGAATTCGTGGAAAGTATGCAGCAAAACATTCTTGTCATAAGTGAGAATAAAGAATATATTTTTGTGGATAAAAATGACTTGTTACATAACAATGAGTGTTAATTATAACCATTTCTATTGTTTTACAAAAAAAATTACTAAGCCTTTCATTCCGCACTTTTAGCATATATAAGAAAACTCTTAAGCACTCAAACAGTTAAAGGTCGTCTTCGTGAAACCACTTCGGGAATTTTCTTTTATTGCATTGACCCCTTACAGGACAGTTCCAGACGTGAGCATTAAGCAAAACAAATGTTCCACGAGGACACATAAGGTGAATCGCCCTTATTCGATTTGTGTTAAAAAATCTCAAATAATAGTAGCATGGTAATAGGCGCATTATCATAGAGCACAAACCGTTCTCGCCACGATTCGGGTCTTTCTCGAAGCATTTCTTTACTCAAAATAAGCAAAAACATCTTTTGTTGACGCCGCCTAGTGGTACATAACAAAGACAATCGGAAAAAAAACAGTCAACATTATCTTGATTTCGAGCCACGAGACCGCGATTCTTCTAAGACAAATTCTCTACTTTTTTTTAAATGTTTTGCACCACTCAAAATCATTGTCTTTGTGAAAACAGTCGTTATTAAAAGACCTTTTGCAACATTTCAAATGTTTCTAATACAGAAATTTCATTGCGGTAAGTATATTCTCTGTTCCTCTATATTCCTTTGCCATTTTGAATGGAAATCCCAATCTCGTGAAAAACAATTTCATTTTCAAACGAAAATAAAATTTTGTCAGCTGTATATTCAAGTGGATAAAATTGCTGAAGACATAGGAAATCATTTCTAGTAAATGGGAGCATTCCCTGTACTTTTTGAACCCAGCAGTGTTATATACAGTCCGTTCCATAAGAGCATGTCACTCGTAACTTCGTCAATAGAGAGCGCGATGATACCTACTTAACGGCACGTGTTCTTCGAACATGAGAGAAGAATGCTTTATGGTTCTATTCCTTATTCTATTTGTTTTGCTGTGTTTCAATCAACCATTCCAAAATGAGTGCCGCCTATGCGAGCCGTTTCGAGGCAGTGTTTCTGCGTCACCATCCAAAAGGACCCAAAATGTCTTGTGCAGCTGCAGCCCGGTACGCGAAAAAGTAGGAGTCGTTATATAAAGCGGGACAAAATGAGGACGACCTACCGGAACGGAGTAAACGCCGCTCGACGTCAACATCGAACGATAAAGTGATTCTTGCACAATCGATAATAATGGGGACTGGACAACTTATGAGGTGAAATGCCTTTCAGTTTAATATGTATACTACACAGTAAAAATGTGCATTTAACTCATTCGTTTGTATTTTCAGAGAAATAGACGACACGCTCTTATGGAACAGACTGTATATGCGTGTATTTGACATGTGATATAGGTGGGAGTTGTCAGACACAAATTTAATAACTGAGACCGAATGGACAAACAGACGTTTAAAACATAAAAATACTAGATCAACAGTGAGAACGCAACACTTTACTCGGTGTTTACATAAAAAGACAGACCTCGAGTACCACAGGTCTTTCACTCGACCAGGTGACTCTTTTCCTCTGGCGATTCTTTATTCCCTCGAAATGATGTGGCCGCTACCTCTTGGGGACGCAATGCATTGAAATCTTATGTAGCCTCCTCACTATGGCCAATTGTTCCCCACTTCCTGATGGGGACCTGGAACGATGGTTCCCGGGTTGTATCCACACGCTGGGCCACTCAATGAGCCAAACACGTGGATTTGTTCATAGTCTACTGCCCACTTCAGTTGCGCATCTGGCTACTTTTGATCTTTGGAGAAAACAGCCTAGGAAGCCATCGTCTGTCACCATCGACCACGATAAACCATACGCCCTCCAGACGGTGGTGATGGCTTGCAGTGAACCATAGTGTGGAGGGGGTCTTTACATACACACACATATGTATGATGCCAGCTGACTCGGCGAAAAAACATATCCCTGCACCCTCATAATGTTTTTCTATATATATTTCCAGACGATGGCCAGATGGTAGGGCGGTACCGGAGTCCACGTATTTCAATCCCGCAGCTCTCCTGGATGTTCGAAATCGATCTCGTTTGTCCTCGTGTAGCAAAAAGGTAGACCATAGCGCTTCAAACCAAACCAAACCAAATTATTCTCTATACAGAAAAGAAGGTTTTTCTCTAACTATGTTATTTTAAACAAAATTGATTATATTTGAGTAATGAAAAAACTGCATCACAAACGTAACGCACAACTTTTCGTCGTTCAGTTTCTCTACTGTTGGTAAGCTTAAAAGTAACATACAATAATTAGTGTTAGTGTGTATACACACACAAACATACATATGGTAAATCTTCCAGCAGAGAACGGGTAAGTATGAAGACAGGGAAGCTCCTCCCATTCTCAGTTCCTACTATCCTAGGTATACTATTACATCGGAAATGCTGTTACGTCTCTCTTTTCCATTTAATACGGCTTAACATCTTTGTTATATTTATGTATAGTTTGAAAACAGTTTCTTGTTAAAATACCTGTAAAATATTGTATGGGATCGTTTTTTTTTCATTATTTTTGCCACCGATTACATAAAGTTAAATTTTGTTACATAAACGATCAATAACCAAAGTACGGAGAGCATTTTTAAAAAAGGCGTGAGGCGACTTCCATTTGAAATTTCTTCTTCTGTTTTCGGTCCCGAAAAGTAATTCTTATGACTACGATATCAGAAAAATATGCCTTACAACTACCGAAACAAAACAAATCGGCGGAAGAATCTCGCTTTGTTTCCTTGCCAACTCCAACGTCAACGGGATTGCCTCAGTCGATTTCAATGCTCTGACTAGTCCACACGACCACCTGCTTACAGAGGCCTTACGACACGGGTTCTCATCCTTCCGATCCTGCAATACAGTAGACTCGGGTTGTGGCGACCCTACCCATAAACTCATTTTTGTAGTTACTTCAAAACTGTCATTTTGCCACTGTTTTTTTCTTGTTACGCGTTGAACACAATTGAAGTTGGAAACATTTATTTCTAATTACAAATAAATGACATTTTGTAATGAAGCGTGAAATGACATGGGTAACAGTCTTAAATGAACAACAAACTACAGTGCTACATTTTCCGACACTATGTATGAAAAAGACCTACGGCAGCGAGAAAGTTAAGGTTGTATCTTTCTCACCAGATCAGAACTGTTTCTCTTCGGGATGTATATGATAAGGTTGGCGAAAAGATACCATCACACTGGAAACTAGCATGTGAACGTTCTTGCCTTGCCTGGAGACGGATAGGTGAGCAGTTTCCCGGCTCCTAACACCATCGAGGTGTGTGTGTGTGAGACAGGCTTAGCACGAAAATGTCATCACGTTGAGAACCCGTATGTGGAGGGGAATCTGCCTGGAGACCGATAGATGAACGGCGTTTGGTTCCCAAGACCATCCGCAGTATATGTTTTCAAATTGTATTAGACGACCACCCCCCGAAAGAGGATGATTCAACCCCAGAAGGAGCCGATGTGAGAACTACTACCCTACCATATTTCTTGAGATCCATGGTAACCTATCGGAGGTTGAGGAGGGAAGATTTTACTTGTTGGACGGCTCGCATCGAGATATTTCTCCAAACAAACTAGACACAGCCAAGATTTCTCAAATAAATCCAAGGGACAAGGCAACGACCTTTCACGGTTTTCCGTGAAAACAATTTAAGCACCATTAAAATTTAAAAAATTGTAAATTTTTTTCTAATTTTCTTCTTAATAGCTATAAAGAATTAATAATTGTAATGACTCCGCCGTAATAATAGAGAACAGGAACGCGATGGGACGACGAGTCATTCAAACCAGACGCGGCAGTGAAGGGATGAAATATTCATCAAGGTAACATTTTATTAGTGAATTATGTCATTGGGGGGAAAAGATTTGCTTTTAAGTATTACCCATATTTTATACCACTTTATATTATATATTTTTATATATCTGTCTAACCAATGATAGGCCCTTAATTTCTCCTTAAGCAATATTTAATAATCAGGTTCTGTTACGACGTACGTGATAAGAAACGGGATCCGTAGAATCAATGAGAAGCACAGCTTT
>JAGEOH010000084.1:0-120267 GCA_032207245.1 Pardosa pseudoannulata
CAACAAATTGATCAATATTTTCTTGGGATTCAAGAAAAATTTTTAGAGCTTCAATGGCTTTTTCTGTTTTCTTTTTTTTTTTTCGTAACAACTTTTTCTACATCGATGTTGTCCTCTTTATCATGATACTCTTCATTCTCAGAAGTTCCGCGAACGTTTTCTAAAATTTCGGAATCAGCTCATAATGTTCCGCTTGTTACCACTGATTCATCTACTTCTATAAAGTCTTTAAATGAAGTGTCAGTATTCAGTATCTCAGTTTCTCTCTGATAACACAGGCCTGCGAAATTGAAATTTTTGAAAAATACAAAAGAAGTTTTTTCTTATTTTTAAGTTATTTGATATGCTGATTTCGAAAATGACCTCCATTTTTTTTTCCATCACGTCAGGATTTTTTGTAAAATTGATGTACATATTACTGGTAATATCCTATATGGAAAAAATGCTCTCGAACTGTTAGCTTGTACTGACTGGCAACAGTGGGTTTTATCTATTCATGTGAGTTTATTTAATCTGTTTAAAGATTAAGCATATTAATTTTTTAACAACAATTAAAATTAAAAATGCATACATTTTGTATATAAAGAATGAAAACCATCGCAACCAGAACGCATGAGCTGCACCAGGGCGAGACAAAAAGTTCCCTCGTTATTAAATTTTTTACATTAATTTTATAAGAAAAACACTCCTAGAAAAACCCCAACTACCTGTTTTTACGTTTTATTAAGGTTTATATATATATATATATATATATATATATATATATATATATATATATATATATATATATAAATATATATATATATATATATAATAAATGTAAGTTTGAAATATATTTGAAACTCAATACGAAACGAAGACATTTAAATTTAGTTACGTACATTTTTTCCGTTAAAATTTCTTTTTGACGTTCTTCTTTTACGTTCAATATTATCTCCATCTCTTGCTAACATCCAACAATAGTCAGCAAGCATATTCTTATTCCACCTACCTTGATATTTTCTCTCCATATCCTTCATGTCTTGGTGGAACCTTCTCCCTGTTCTTCGCTGACGGATCCTAAATTTTATGGGAAAAAAATTCCAAATACGATTGGAGGAAATGCAATTTTACACTCATGGATTAGCCCAACACTTTTCTAGCAAATTTGTCTAGCATGTTGCCAACAATTGTTTTAAATTTAGTTATCTTTGTGATTGCCCAGAAATTTTTCCACAACGTCTTTGAAGGCAACCCAAGCTTCTCTTTCCTTTAATGTCATAGTTGTCTCAAATTTGTTATTCCTAATAAGTTTTCGGATGTCTGGTCCAGGAAACTTTTTACACATATATTTTAAGCAATCACCATGTTTTGGAAGAGCCTTAACAAACTGCTTCATAACACCTAATTTTATGTGCAGGGGGGTAGTAATATTTTTTTTTGATCAACCAAGCTTTCTCGAATTACATTTTTGGTGCCTGGCACAAGATTCTGCCTTTTGAGCCAATCTTTTCTGACCCAATATTGTGTTTTGTCACGGCTGTCTCACTCACAAATAAAACACGGAAATTTTGTATACCCGTTTTGTTGATCGAGAAGCATGGTGATGATTTTTAAATCACTACAAATGATCCAGCCATGGTTGTCATATTTTATTTTGTTGAGAACGAGAGCTAGGTTTTCATACCTTTCTTTTAAATGCACCGAGTATTCAACTGGCACAGACGCCCATTGGTTTCCTTGATGAAGTAGGACAGCTTTAAGGTTCCTTTTTGACGAATCTATAAAAAGCCTCCATTCATATTTATTGTAGGGAATCTTAAATTTTCTCATCAATCCAGGAACATCTGAGCAATAAATGAGGTTCTCGTCTTCGTCAAAATACTGAATAAATTCCTTTTCACGATTCCTGTACCAATAAAAAGTGGTTCCTTTGGTCAATAAGTTTTTTTCTTTCAATCTGGAGCCTAATTATTGTGTTGCCTCTTTCACAGACTAAGTACTGGTGCTTACATGAGGTCACTGATAAGGATTCGAGCGTCGCTTTGGTTAACAGCGATTGCGACGGGAGGGAGGGATGATGAAGAAGGACATTGCGCGTTCCTAGGCTCTTCCCAGGCTCGCGCGCTTCCAGGAATCTGTCTAATTTGGTGATCTGGATCAACATTGAAGCTTTAAAAGCCCTAAAATACTAACTGCGCTGTTGTAGTTTACCACAGAAGGGTAATTTTGAGGGTTTCATCACGGTAAAATGTCAAAACACGAAGGAAAGTATGAAAGCAAAATACGTGAGAAATATTCATAAAAAACCACATAAAATTCAATTTTTCAAAAAAATGTGACGTGATAGACATTTTTTAATGATTCTTTTCAAATCATAACTAAAAAAATACGTTAAGTTTAGATGTCACATCTCTTGTATTTTTTTCATCGCAGGCCTGTGTAATCATCCATTCCTTCGGGTTCCTTCATCCAGTTATCAGTTTCCTTCGGCCGGAATGGTTGCATCTTTTAGGGTTATTTATCGAATTTCGGTAGTCTTCTATTACCGGCCCCCCACTCCTCAACCCCCATCCCCCTAGATTATATTCCAGAGCAGATTAACCCGTTTTTTTTAGTACAATCTTTCCCACCCAGTTCCCTGAACCAAATAACCCCCTCAAGAGAGAAAAACTAGAAATGTTATTTTCTGGGAACATAAGTTGCCGGAAGCATTGTGCGGGCGGGTGGCGTGGTTTCTGGACGTCAACGCTATGTGCGTAGACAACCGCCCCCACAAGTTCCCAGGCTCTAAACTGGGGAATGTGTGCTCTGTAGGTTTCTTTACGAGCGAAATATATCGCAGATAGACAGGTTTGGGGAAAAAAATCTATTTTGATGATAGGGTTTGGGAAATATGCGTTAAATTTTTATCTTTGAAAATGTGTAAGACTTATTAAAATTAATCTAAATCAGACAAGATATAGATTTTTGACTGTATATCTATATATATATATTATATATATATATATAACTTCCTATAGGTTATTGCAGCGTATATATAGTATAATATAACAGATGACCCTGATATAGTATATACCTATAATAATATATATATAAAAAGTATTATATATATGATCATACTAGATTATATATGTAATAATGTAAATATATATTGATGTGATAAAACTAAATTTTTAATATATCAAATTGAAAATAGAATATATTTCTTCGTCTAGTAAACCTAAAATTTTAAAGGTAGCAGACATTTTAACAGTTAAAAATTAAATTTTGTTTGCGAAATCGACAAATTAAAAAAAAAAAAGCTAGCTTCTATGCCGACCAGACGGCATTTTTAAATCATTAATGTGAACTAACCCATAGTAACTAGGACAGGAATAAAGAACTTTTTTTTCTAAATCCTATATTTGTTTTTTATTTGCTTATTTAACATATATTTCTTAGTTAATACAATGAAATTATTTTTGAGAAAAAACTGAAAATAAGAAAAGGAGGAAATTGTCCGAAACTTAACTGTGTTCCTCCTAACTGATACAGACATTAAACACATAATTAGTCCTTTATAATGGTTAAGGAGAATCCGTTTAGCTTTTCTAAAGTTTTTGATTTTATGATTGAACTCTTTATCATTTGAGAACAAACACAACTTTAGCTCAGCATCAAGAGAGTAAAACCAACTATTATCAACAAATTAGCAGAACTTATACTAGAGGAAAAAACATTACAGATGTAACTCCCAGATTTCAAAATCAAGACAGACACTGCAAGTTGTGCAGGTGTTTTCGTATTTTTTAGCTCGTCTGAGTTCATTATAATTAACATAAAATAGCTTTGAGTAAAGAATATATTTTTAAGTAATATATTAGGATACAGGAATAATCATGGATCTTTTTCTTCAATAAGGACTTGTATTGTTTGTTAAACTAGACTTCCGATGTAATATTTTATAATATTAAAACTGCAAAGAATTTACATCGAAAAGTCGCGTTATCTTCAGCTACGAAAAAAGAAAACCGAAAGTGATTGTAATTGTTACTTGAAACTGTTATTTTATAACAATATTCTTTACTTGTGATAATAAGGCCTTTATGTTAAGATATGAGAAATTAATGATGAAGAACTTAAACAATAATCAGAGATTTATTCGACAGAAAATTATACATAATTACGATATCCGAAATTGAAATCAGAATGATCCCTGAAAAAATGTTATTTTCCTCAGCAAAGATAATGTAACCAAATGGCAGTACAGAAAAAACAGTTCATGGAAGCCACGCGTAACAGTTTAGAGCTAAAAACATAACTAAAAATTGTCAGAAGAAATACCAATTTTTTCAATAGATGTCGATACTCCTATGGAAGTGTTCAAATCTACTTCATTAAAAATAAATAAATAAATAAAATATAAAATAAAAATAAAAAGTTCTAGTTTCCTGTAACGGAAGATAGTTACTGAGAATACTCGGCTCTATTCAAGAAAAAGTTTTGTTCGAGAGTGCTAAGAAAAAAAAAAATAATGAGGAATGATATATTCAATGGCTTTGCATGCTATTTTTGTCACTGTAAATCTGTTACATATATGCGGTGGTCACGAATCACCCGATGTAAATTGCTAAAAGATTTATAGGTTACTGATGATTAACGGAGGTCCACACGTGGACCATTTTTTTTCCGGAAAAAACAAATTCTTGTAAACGTTTTCTGTTTTTATTGCGAATATTTACGATTGTTGTTTTGACTTTCAAAGTCGGAGACACTTAGAAGAAATATGAATAAATCAGCATGCATTATAACTTGTTTTGGAAATTTTGTCAAAATAGAACTAGCTCTCGGTGTGAAATTCTTATCTTAGATATCGAGGAAATTTGTTGTTGACGAAACAACACACTTGAAATGTCCAACAACACCTGCAGCTAAAACACAACTTAGCGCGCGCTCCATCTATGAACCTCACTAGATACTCCAATTGGTTTAAACAATATATGCCTAAATAAGCCACCAAAACACTGTAGTATCAACTTAGATGTTTTCTTAGTGTTGATGCAAGAATGTTTTAATACATGGATCATGGAAGGTATATAGCCGAATCATCAGCTGGATGGTCCAAGTTGGAATGCAGCTGGTCTAGTATCACTGATAAAAAGACACATAGAACACGTTCTACAATTCATTGCCAGAAAAGAAATATAACTGTAAATAATGAATACACGGAATATGAGTTAATCACAAAATTATTTTGCCTAAACAAGAAAGTCACGTTGATATTTGAATATAATACACTAAAAATAAACATGAGATCAAACCCCGAATTTTTGTTGTTTCCTATTACTAAATACAAAGATTTTAACCCTCTAAAGTGTTCCTCCGCACGTACAAATTCCTCCAAACCTATAATAACTTCAAAACGATAACAATTTTCGACCTCAAAAACGCTCCGAAATGGATGTAATGTACATTTTTTCCAGTGCTCTCCCCCATGGAGTTTTGAGGTAGGAGGGTCAGGTCTATTATTTAGGAATTGCCCCACCCGTCTTTCAACTTGACATATTCTTGAGAGATGCAATCCTACCCCCTGAGGCACAAAGAATCTGAATAGCTTTTCATGGACTTTGTAAAATCTCTATTTCGAAGTATTTCGTTGCGGTAACAGAATGTATCTCTAATTGCACCACTTAAATATCTTGGATGGCTTTCGTAAAAAAGTATAAATAAGTCTCTCAAAGAATACTTATATTTGTACTTTTAAAATCCATTATTTCTTATGGAAATAATATTCCATGGCTTTAAACGAACTTTATGTGTATTAAAAATTAAACAATCTATAATATCTATTTATATGTCTATGCCGGAAGTAAAGGGACAATAACGAGGGTGGGTTTTCCGTTCGTATTCCATTTTTAGTCGACAAAGGGTGTGAAGGTAAAAAATCATAGAACTCTTGGCCACTGACATTAACGTATTTTGGAGAATTTTTTTCCTAGACGTGTTCCCACTCGAGAGGTTAAATACCCACCTTTTTGAGGTTTCCAAATGAATGCTACTTTAGTGTCGTAATGTGTCGAAAGAAATAAAACTGTTATGTAACTTTTAAACATTGCACAATGATAACAAAATACAATGAATTAGTTTAAAGAAACCGGATATTGCTAAACTTTTCTATAATCTTACAAAGGACAAACGGTTGTGTTGTAGGTAATATTATAGAAGCATGTTCAACATCTAGAAACTTAGAATCGCTGGCCAATGGCAAATTTCTTTTCGCTATTAATGTAGAAGTATTAAATGCTAGGGATAATATCGACGTCAACAAAGAATCCACTAAACAAATTTTTAAAAAACTTTTTTTGAGGGTGTTTGGTTTTGTGAGTTTTATGGTCGTTTTTATTTTGTTAATTTTTTTTGTATATTTGTTTAAATTTTTTTTTAATTTTATGTTTATTTTTTTAATTTTTTTTTTATTTTTTTTTTTTTGTAGTTAAACTATCTATTTATTAAATAAATTTTTTTATTTTGTAATTTTATAATGTTATTTTTTTTTTTTTTTATAAACGTATATTTTTTTTATTTTTTATTTTTTTATGTTAAAGTTTCCTTTTCGCTATTAAATGTAGAAGTATTAAATGCTAGGATAATATCGACGTCAACAAAGAATCCACTAACAAATTTTAAAAACTTTTTTGAGGGGTAAAATAGTTTTGATTTCAACTTATTCAAAAACATCCGATTTAAAGAAGGTAACAGCTGCCAGATGATTTTAAAGACCTTGAAAGTAGAATTATGTTCTAAAACACACACACAGTATAAAATCGTTTTCGATGGCGAAAAAATGTGAAAAAAGGATTTGTATGGAACGCATGTATGTTATTTGTGAATAAGGTAAAAATTAAACAAATGTAAGTTTAAAAATAATTTTTTAATTACTTAATTCAAATTGATTCTCCTTTAATGTAGTTTATCAAAATAAATTAATTTCAATAGTCATTATCCTTAATCACCTTCGGGCTCAAATAATACGGTGGTGTATAGAATTATTTAATTTTTGCAAAACTTTTATTTAAAACTGGCAAGTGTCTACGAGTTTCCATTGATTGGCGAATGTTTAGCTCTCACCCAACAAATAATAAATAATATTAAAGTAAAATTTTCATGCCTAATTTGTTTTGATAATTTAAATTCATTGTCTATTATTTCTACTTTTTAAGGGAATTGTGAATTGTTATTTTCAGCTTTTCATATTTGGGGAGATTTTATATATCATATAATATATATATTATAAAAATATAAATATATATATAATATATTATATATATATATATTATATGTATGTATGTATAGATGTGTGTATAAGTACTATATGTAAATATAAGTATATATATATATATATATATATATATATACTGCGTATATATTTTAGTTACTATACCGCTATATATATATTATATATATATATACTATACATATCAGCTTTTAAACTGTGAGCCCTTTACCAACAGTGTTGTTCGAGTTTAAATGGTTAAATAAAACTGTTACTGTAGTTAGTGTTGACATAATAGAAAACTGTTTTGTATCCAGGATTTCATAAATCGTTTACTATGGGCCCTACCATTATTCACTCCGACTAAGAGTCACGGACGACAAGTAAACGTCATAATGACGTCACGAAGGTGGGACAGTGGAGTCACCAAGGGGAATTTTGGTACCATATATTACGTTACACAAGATAAAATAATTCTTAATAGTTATTAGCGAAAGGAGGTAAGTAAAAAAAGATTCACTTACCTCTTCACTTCAAAGGTTCGTTTGGCGGGCCGCCTGTGGCCTTCGGTTTCTTTAATTTCTAGGATATCCATAGTTGTTGTCAAGGGAAAAAAAAAGGTGGATGAGTCCTTAGATAAGACTAAACATTTTAATAAACATAAATTACTTTAAACGACACATTACATAATATGTTTAACAAAAGATCATGTACGTGCGGCGAGCACGCTCGCTCATTGTCTCTATATCTGCCTTCTGTGTTTTCAATAGCGCTCAAAACTATCCGTTCGGCAGCTCCCTCTGTTGGCGTTCGTGAGGGGTGCTGTAACAACCATATTCAACCGACAGCCGACTTAAAGTCGTTGCATCTATTTCACTTTTGCGACATACCAGTCACCGAGTATTTGGTACGTGACATAGCGTATACAGTGTAACAGTGAAAACAAAAATAAAGATGGCAGCTCTCATGCAAGCATTTATTGATATGTAAAGGTTAAAATGTCGTGAGAAGCTATTTCCCCGTAGCTGTTCAAAAATTAAAAATACTGTCCTAAATACCTGTATTTTAAAAATTTATGATATATGTAATTTTCAAAGCTTTCGGTAAACACTAAAACGATTTTATTTTACAAACAACTGTGTATTAATCAAGAATTCATTTTAAAATGATAAACATTTACCATTCGAATTATACAAAATTCTGAAAATAATACAGCCTCAAGGAGGTTTATTAGGTATGTGCATTTGGAGTAAACACATCATACACTATTAAATTTCTATTAGGTAAAATATGATGTAAACTGTGTCAAGTTTCAATGTTCAAAATTGTGTTCACAAAATACAATTTCGAATTATTTCAGAAATAAATTTGGCCAACATATATCTTGACCATTAGAAATATATACAATAAATATTTTACAAGGAAGAAAAGAAATACTTTATGAAAAAGGAAATAGTAAATTTTCCAGAATAAAGTTCAGTAAAATGAGAAACTAACTAAAAAAGAGCAAAGATATAAAAAAGTACGATGATAAATTGCTGATAGTTTAATAATACAGCCTTCACTACACTTTGTTCAGAATAATACTTATCTATAAAACAGACCAACTACAAAGAAATTCAGAGTTGAATTTGATAATACTTTTCAATATACAGCCTTACAGTTAAACAGTTTACAGATCATAAATCCTATTATGATAATTTATATTTCCCATATTAATTGAATTAGTTTCATTTAGCTCTTTTTTTATCACAAAAAGATTTAGTCATGTGAAAATATATGAAATAAAATATTATTAATATTGTCATATATATATATATATATATAATATATATATATATATATATATATATATATATATATATTTCATTGAAGCACATATTGAAAATATTTTATCCCATTCACTATTTGGGTCACCTTTCAAAATAATGCAAAAATAATATTACAGATACAATTTTATACTACTGAAAACAGAAAAAGGATTTCTGGTATTTTTCTTTTATAAATTAATATATTTCTCAGAATTATTTTCACAGAAATTATCTTCACCATCTTCTAATCTTTGAAAGTTATGCACACAGAAGCTTATAGGTAGTGTATAAAACTAGAATTTTTACTTACAATATTTTTCAAAGCTCTGAATTTTAATTTTTTAATGATGTACTTGAGAAAATAAATGAGTCAAGTGCATCATTTATAATGACAAATTTTGGAATAAGTTTCGTAGGTTTGTGAACCTACATTTCAGTCCTTTTGAATACATTATATAAACAAAATGTATCAGGTTTGCAAGATGAAACTTTTTACTTTCATAATTACATTGAAATTGCAAATTTGTAAATAATATTAAAATTTTACTTTTAAGAGGTAAAAGTAAATGATATTCAAGACTTACATTTTTGATTTATATTATATATTAAGTACTCCCTACATTAAGTTGTAAAACTTTACAGAAATCTAAGGAAATACAGCTGAGAACCTTGGAATAAATTACATCAAAACAACTGCGTACATTATTAATAAAGAGATTATTCTTATATAGTTAAACGCCATAGAGATAACATCCAAAGTCTCAAATAACAGGAAATTAAATAAAAACATCATACATACAATTACACATGAAATAATGCAATAATGCTAATATTATTTAGAATATCTTGCCTACTTTAATACAACTCACTCTTATTAATACTATATTAATTTGACTACTTATCTGAAATTCTTGGGACCTGAAGTAGCATACAGTCAGTTTCTCAAAACTCTAAGACAAATAACGGGAAACAGCACATTTATTCCGCCTTTTTAGCATGAATTTATAAAAAAAAACTGACCGTTGTTAAAAGATTTTACCATAATCTGCCTTTCAATCTGATCTATAAATAAAGTAATTAATAAAACTTTAGATAAATCTGCTGATCTCATCGACAAAACTTAGAAATCCGGGTAAATTTCCAATTCCGGGGGCCCCCACCGCCATGTTTTTGGCGCTATTTCTGTACAAGGGATCGCCAAATTGTCACCAAGTGATGTTTACAATTTGTGTATTAAGTTTAAAACCCAATTTCAAAACGTATTTTTGAGAAAAAAAAAAGGTTTCAAATGTTGTTGAGATGAATACAAATTGAAAATTTCAGTTTTTAATGTATTTAAAGGAGCTTTTGTACTGGTTATCAAACTAAACAGTGCGGAATTTTTTCAATAAGTGCAAATAAAGCAAAATATAAGCATTAGTTGGTTATATTTAGGCAATTATGCTTATAAAATATTTAGATATATTTATAAAATATGGTTGTTATTTAATGAAATTATTTTAAAACTATCAAAAGATTAAAAAGTAATAAAGTACGGTACAAATTACTTCTCGAAATTTATTAGCTTAAAATGAAAATATAAGAACGGAGTAGATTTTTTTAAATAAATAATAAATTTTTAGCTTATAGTTCTGAAGAAAGTAAGGGAGTGAAATTATTTTTCTTATCTAAGTGAGGTAAAACTCCCCTTGATCTTCCGTAACAATAACGGTAGACGGTCGAAATAAAATTACTTTTATTACTTAGCGTATCACTTTTAACAATGTATTACACTATAAAATAATATAGTTTAAAATATTTCTTCTTCGTTTTGTATTAAATTAAGACACAACTTTTGAATAAAAAAGTTCAAAAAGCAGTAAATGAAAAAATATAAATGTGAAATATGAAATCACTTGTTACCCTTCGAAAATTCAGCATAAAATGTTGAAATAAATAGAACACTTACCTAATTTAAGTATCCTGAGTTGTTGGTGGATACACACGCTTAATCTGATTTAAAAAATCTTGGAAATCATCTTGCGGATTTTCCTTCATTTTTCTCCACATAAATTCACAAAGGTAAGAATCAAATTAATTTTCACATTTGCGAACTGTGCGGAGGGATCTCTTAATTGAGCCCCACAAGCCCTCAATTGTATTGGTGTGAGCTCCAGTATCAGGGTCTCTGAAAGTAACACTATGATTAACTCTCAGATGATCAAAACCCTCATCTGAAAGACAATCATAGGCTTTCCAACAATCAGAAATGATTGTAGTACCCGGATGCACATATTTTCGTAAGACTGCTAACAAAGTATTCCTATCCCTATGTTCTACTACCTCAAAAAAAACATCTATTTGTACCCCTCTCTATTCCCCCGAAAACCCACTTACCATCAACCCTTCTACCCCTATTAAATTTACATTTCCCAAATTTACTTTCATCAATTTCAACAATGATTCCCTCCCCCTCCCCAATTTTAGAAGAAGAATTTAAAATAAAATTTGTGCAAACCTCCCTTGAAAAACTAAACCAGTCAGTTATTGTATTTTTAGAAATTTTTAATTCGTGCATGATAAAATCAATAGGTAATTTATACACCCACATATAACTTAACATTAAAATTTTGAAGAGACTCAAATGACTCGATTCAAACCAACTTCCCTTTCTCACAGATCTTTTCACACGATGCTCATTCACTCCTTTCTTACGACATTCTCATATATATCCGTCAGTTGAGTCTCTTTCTACAAGGTGCATAGGGGATCTGCAAGTCGGACATTCATAAGTCCTGGCAAGCAAACCAACACCCATGCACCATTGCAGAATTGCCAAATTTCCCCGATCCCTCAAATTCCTAAAAAACTCTGAGTCATAACTGAAAACATGTGCCGAAGCCATCCTCAATTTACAAAAAAAGTTTTGTGAAACACTTAAGAAATGAAATTTAAAAAAACGAAAAAAAAAATACCACAAGAGCACAGCAAAATGAAGAAACTTCCAGAGCACGGCCGAAATGAACAAAGGCTTGAAATGGACGCTAAAAAAATCCAAATTCGGCGGTCTTGGAGCATTGTTAGTTACAGGAACCAATAAGGGTCAGATATTCAAATCACGTGTCATTTTCCCCCAATACCCTATTATAAAACAGCCTATTGACACCCCCACCTTTTTTAGGGGGTGGTGGAAGAGTCCGAAAAGAAGAGCAAGGTTTGCCAAAAAATAGGGTTTGTGGTGTACTGGTATGGTGAAATCACTCACTCATCAGAAGGTTATATAAAAATTCCATTTATATATATATTTGTACGAAGCAACAACAGTTGATCCTTGCTCAGCTCGAACGGCAGGAGAGAGAGTGAGAACGACTACGCTTTTTCCCTACCAGCTTCTTATCTACTACCTTCTCTCCTAGCTGGGAGACGAACGATGGCCGATTGGTTAGAGTGCTGACCTTCGGTACCGGAGTTCGTGGGTTCGAATCCCACTGTGGCATGGATGTTCGTAGCCGTTCGGAATCGGCTTTAAACTGTAGGTCCCGGTCTCATTAGCCCTCGTGTTGCAAAAAAGTAGACCGTAGTACTCCAAACCAAACCAAACCTCGCTGGGAGAGAAAGTGCCCAGATTACGTGCGCATTGAACTGCGTTAATTAGCGGCGCGCTAGAGGCGAACTTACCTCGGCGCGGCGGCGGTGGAAGGATAACGAAGTACTCGCTCGCTACAGGTTCTAGAATTTGGCGATATCTCATGCTTGGCGTCCCCACCGAACTCGGTTCCGCGAGCCCCCCAAACTGGGAAATAGCAGAAATCCGGCATTAAATCATCAGCTATATAAACACACAATTCATGGCGATAGTTTGGCTACTAATTTGACATTGCCAATATGGTTACTATTATGATTAAGTTTGGCATTTGCTATGCCAAGCGTATCAAGGGTTGCCACAGCATCTTTCGGTGAAGCCGTACCGAAATAGATTTAAGTCCATGCGCATGCGCATTAGAGCACAACAGATAGAAAACGGCATAAAATAAGAATAAGTCCACGAGCATGCGCACATAGCTGGGTACCGGTTCACTGTGCAGAAGCTCCTAGGCTGTTTAGGATTATAAATTTTCCATGTATATTTTATATATTATTTTCCATATTGTATCAACGTAATATATAGTTGTTGTCAGAAGAATCTGATAAACATTTTCTCAACAAGGAACTAAAAAGTATTAAACAACGTTGTTTGGTTTGATTTTGAGAGATATTATTTTTGATTGATAACAGGAATTGTTAAACGTTTGTATTTGTATGTAATATCACAATTATTTCTCAATACTTGACTTCAAAGCGTTGGGTATATTTGTCTAAAGTTCGATAAAGCTTGTTAGAAGGAATTTTAACTTGGTAGTCAAAAAAGAACATTCCTATTGCAAACTCAGAAGCAAAGATGTTATTTTTAAATCCTTTACAATTAATACCTAATACCAGGGCCATAGCCAGAAATTATGTTCGGAGGGGGACCAAGGGGAAAGACATTGTTCTTTGTGAATGATACTTTAGTAAAACTACAAGTTTTCTTATGCATCTCTACTCCTAATGAGTACCATAATGCAATGTGGTTTTAAAATAACAAAACGTTAAAAAAAATGATATAATGAACACATTTAAAGATTAGAATGCATAATGATGTATCACAATGAATTTAACAGCAATAGTAACATCAAAAACCGTTTTACATTTATTCGTGTAAATTTCTCTCTCATTTAGCTAAATACCAAAATCTAGTCTAATGTAATAATTTGAAGCTGTTTTAGAAGATAAAATGTGATTATGGAAAAGGATCTTGAGACAAATGACCAAGACGATGAGGGCTGGGGTAGATAAAAGTCTCCGGCCTCGCAAGACATTTATGACCGAAGCGGTCTCTGTCTGAGAACACTGTTGTCAATTCACAGCTAGGCAGATGACACGCCCACACAAGTGGTCAATTTTCTTTCCTCAAAACAGTCTTTTAGAATTTTGGAATTTCGGGGAGGGACCGATCCCCTAAATCCCCTCTCTTGTCTACGGCCTTGCCTAATACCTTTCCACTATGTTACAGAATTTCTCAACTTTGCTATGTCGCTTTAATATGATGGTGAAAGAAATTTGAAGTACTTTACTTTGAAATATGACGTTTTCAAATTTTAATTATTAAAAATTAATTAATAAAATTATATACGAACATGAAAATTAAATTTTTAAAATCTAGCATGTTTCTAAATTATATTGAGGTAATATTTGTTCTTATTAGATTCGTACTCTTCAAACATGAACACATAGTTCCTTGAATATACTTTATTGATCTTGATTAATATGCAAAGATTATTTACAGCATAGCATGGCACTCTAGCTACCAATTCGTATACACCGCTACAGCATCTACATGCTCAAACATCATTCAGTTAAGGTTACCAACAACATACAAGAGTCATAATTACAGTTACAATATATATACAGACAATAACACATGGAGGTAATAATAATAATAGATATATATACAATAATTAGATATGTTACACCCCCCTTTGAAGTTTTTTTTTTTTAGTTACATACATAATCATTTAGGTAGCTTGGTTTTTAAATTAATCTTCCTGATTTTGTTTGATTCTTAGATACTTCTGGCGTATCTGAATCATTGGAGTTTGTATTGCTAGTCTCTGGCATTTCAAATTTAGAGTGTAGTTGAATTTGCAGTGGAATTTCTGATGGTCTTAAGTGAACACGATTCCTAATAAAATTTTTGCCCTTATTATTTTGAACAACATAAGACCTGGGATTTCTACATCTGGAAATAATTTTGACTGGTTCCCAAGTTCTACTATTAAAGTTATACAAGGTTACATTACCACCAGGACCAAATTCTTTTAGCACAGTACTATTTCTGTCATAATATTGCTTTTGTTTTTTCTGTCTGATAACAAATCTTTCTTTTAGATTTTTAGAACATTTTGCGTTTAACAATTTGTTATGTATGGGAAGTTTAGTTTTTAGCCTACGGCCAAACAAAAGTTGAGCTGGAGATAAGCTTATACCTGAGATTGGAGTATTCCTATATTCCATTAATCCCCCAATCAAATCTTTGTTGCTTTCAGCTGCTTTCTTTAAAATTGCCTTGACTATTCCTACTCCTCTTTCTGCCATACCATTACTTTTGGGATATCGCGGACTTACAAATGTGCACTTAAAATCCCATTCTTTAGCAAAAGACTTAAACTGAAAACTATTGAATGGTGCATTGTCACTAACTACTTCAGTTGGAACTCCGAAACGAGAAAAACAGACTTTTAACTTTGTATTTATGTCTGATATACTTTTACTATTTAACTTTTCAACTTCAATCCATTTTGAGAAATAACACATAATAACCAAATAATTATAAATTCTATATTCCATAATGTCAATTCCTATTTTTTCAAAGGGTCTTTGTGGAATTTCATGAGATATAAGAGGTTCTTTAATATTACACCTTTGAAACTTTTGACAAATTTCACATTTTTGAACCATATTCTCTATATCAGTAGATATATGAGGCCAAAACATTATCTCGCGAGCTCTGTTTTTACTCTTTTCCATACCAAAATGACCCTCATGTAATAATGATAACATGTCACTTCTTAGAGAATAGGGTACAACAATTTTACAGTCTTTAAATAACAAACCAAATTCAGTATACAAACTATCTTTAAGTTTGAAATACTGTTTTACATTATCAGGGACACTTTTAATATGTTCAGGCCAACCCTTTTCACAAAATTCATATACTATTTTTAATTCAGAATCCAACTGAATTGCATTCTTAAATTGAGTTATTCTTCATTCACTCATAGGAAGCTGTTTTACAACATGAACAACATCATCACTTACCTTATCCTTAATAAATGCCCTAGACAAAGTGTCTGCAACAAACATTTCAGTACCTTTTACATATTGTATTTCAAATTGATATTTTAAACAATTTTAACAACATTCTCTGCAATCTTGATGATATGTTACATAATGGTTTTTTTACAATTGCAGTGAGAGGTTTATGATCATTTTGCGGACAACAAATTTTTTACCATACACAAAATTATGATATTTTTGAACTGCAAAGACAATCGAGAGCATTTCCTTCTCTATTTGAGCATAATTTTTTTCTGTTTCAGTTAGACTTCGTGACGCATATGAAACAGGGTGACCCTCCTGAATTAGGCAAGCACCTAAACCATCTTTGGAGCTGTCACACTGAATTACTATAGGCTTTGCACTATTAAACACTTTCAAAACAGTTGAGGAACTTAAAAGTTCTTTTATACGTTTAAATGCATTTTCATGTCCACTTAGCCAGTTAAACTCAACACTTTCTTTTAAAAGACTCCTTAAAGGAGATGTTAGTGTAGAAACATTGGGTATAAATTTGGACACAAAATTTACCATACCTAGAAATCTTCTAATATCCTTCTTATTTTGAGGTGTATTCATTTCAGTTATGGCCCTAACATGTTGTGGATCAGCTTTAACCCCATCTTTAGATATGATTTGACCCACATATTTGACTTCTAATACTTTGTACTGAAATTTCTCAGGATTGAATTTTATGTTACACTCCTTAGCCATTTATAAAACTTTTCTTAATGTTAGATCATGTTTCTGTTCATCAGAGCCTGTGATGGTAATATCATCAAAATAAATCTCAACATTTTCTATATCATCAAATAAATTTAAATTACGTTTTTGAAAGACTTCAGGTGCTGAGGCTATCCCAAATGGCATTCTTAAGAACTGAAACCGGCCAAAAGGTGTATTAAATGTGCATAAATCTGCACTGTGCTCATCTAGTGGCACTTGCCAAAACCCATCTTTTAAGTCTAGTACAGAAAAAAACTTTTTTCCCTTCTAATCTGCTTATTAATTCTTCAGAAGTTGGTATGACATGATGTTTTCGTTTAATAGCCTTATTCAGGTTTCTGGGATCCAAACAAATTCTCAGTTTACCATTGGGTTTTTCTACTATGACTAGACTATTTATCCAGTCTGTCGGTTTATTTACTCTACGGATTACCCCATTAGATTCCAAATTACTCAATGTATTTTTAAGACTTTCATAAAGGGATTAAGGTACCCGTCTAGGTAGATCTATCACAGGCTTAATCTCAGATTTCAGCTCAATGTGATATGGATCTCCAGGAAATATTCCCAGCTCTTGAAATACTTCACTATAGTTATTTATAATATCATCTTTAGAAATTAGATTAATTTGGTCTACTTTTTGTATTAAATTAAGCATTTGACATGCTTTTAAACCTAGTATTGGCTTTGAGGATACATTTACAACAATAAACTTTAAAGGAATATCAATAAAATTATTTACAGAACATTTCAATATTAACTCACCTTCTGGTTTTAACTTGAAATTGCCATATGAAACTAATGTAATATTAGATTTACTTAATTTTTGGGTATTTGGGAAACACATGTTTTTATAAAGTACCGGGTGACCGAGCTCCGCTCGGAGAAAACAGGTATCGAAGCTAACTCGAAGATTTAAATTTTCAATTGTGATTTATCAAAACAATACATGCCATAAGAAAATTTGTGAAACCATTAGTGAAAAGATAACCGGTTAAAGTGCCCCATTGTAAACTATTCTAAACAAAGTTGTTTGGAAAGGGAATTATTCTATACAAAGGTAAAGTTTGATAAGTCATAGGAAATAAAATGTAATTGATAACAAAAAGTTATACAATTAAAGAAATGGTACAAAGTGAGCAGTGTAAAGATTGAAGTGTGTCGAAGTTCAATATTTATAACCTCCAATATATATAACCTCCAACTACGGTTAGTAAACAAACCCACAGCCACGAGAATATTATTACTACTATTAAAATAAAAATGGAAACCGATATCAAGGAAAAAGACAAATCAATAAAGACTTTTATTATTATTATTATTATTAATTCTTCAGAACTACAGCCAATCGATTCCTCGTGGTCGAAAACCCCCGGGTACCAATTTTCACTTGACTTAAACGCATGAGAAAAAAGTTTGCCCTCACCGGGGGTTTGAAAACGGCCCTATCTGTAGCGCCGAACTACGTGACCTTAGCGCGTCAAAACCGGCGCCAATCGATTCCTCATGGCCAAAAACTCCCGGATACCAATTTTCACACGAAATTCGCATATTCTGACATCATGTTCCTTTGGCCGTATATAAGGGGCGTAAGCCAAAAATGGCCCTATCTGTAACTCCGAACTGCTCGACCGTAGCGCTTCAAAACCGGCGCCAATCGATTCCTCGTGACCAAAAACCCCAGATCCCTAAGTTTACTACAGTTTATTAATTCTGGGGCGATTTTCGACTTGACAACCATTCCTCGTATTATAGTATAGGATAGGATATAAAAATGGAAACCGATATCAAGGAATAAAGACAAATCAATAAAGACTTTTATTATTATTATTATTAATTCGTCAGAACTACAGCCAATCGATTCCTCGTGGTCGAAAACCCCCGGGTACCAATTTTCACTTGACTTAAACGCATGAGAAAAAGGTTTGCCCGCACCGGGTTTCGAACCCGACTTTATCTGTAGCTGAAACTACGTGACCTTAGCGCGTCAAAACTGATGCCAATCGATTCCTCGTGACCAAAAACCCCAGATCCCTAAGTTTACTACAGTTTATTAATTCTGGGGCGATTTTCGACTTGACAACCATTCCTCGTATTATAGTATAGGATTGACATTGGCAAGACATTAACTTCAGCTCCAGTGTCTAATTTAAACTCAATGTCATTACTTTCAACATTAATTAGTTTTACCCAAACATTCTCAATTGAATTTACTGTTATTACACTGTCTATAAACAATTCTTGCACTGAATTTTCCAGTTCATTAACTTTTCTGTAGTTATTTTGTTTTAAGTACTTAACTGTACACATAGCTGCAAAATGGTTCTTTTTCTTGCACTTAGCACACAATCTTCCAAACGCAGGGCAGTTATTCTTTGAATGTTCTTTACCGCATCTCTGGCACTTGAAGATACCAGTGTTTTGATTAAACTTGAATTGTTTTGATCTATCCCTTTTCACTTCACTAATTTTAGGTGCTGCTGATGTCACAGTTTCTAACTGTTGTTTACTTGTCTCTGCTGCTCTCAAGAAGTCTGTTGCCTTCTTCAATGTTAGGTCTGCTTCTCGTAGCAATCTTTCTAATAGAGACTTTTCATGGATTCCGAGCACCAGACGATCTCTTATTAGGCCTTCCTCTTGATCACCAAATTCACATGTTGAGGCAAGGGTTTTCAATTCAGTCAAGTAATGGTCAACTTGCTGACCTTCATGCTGGCTGCACGAGAAGAATTTAAACCTTTCAAAAACCACGTTCTTTCGGGGTATGCAATAGTCTTCAAACATCGTCATTACATCCTCGAATTTTTCAACACTTTTTCCAGCTGGTGGTTTGAAGGTATTGAAGATTTCCACTCCTTCATCTCCAAGCAAGTTCAGCAAAATAGCGATTTTAACATTATCCGCTTTTTTATCCTTTTCAGATGCTATCAGGTAGTTTTGAAATTTCTGTTTCCATTTAGTCCATGACTCCGACACATTGCTGCAGGTGAACTTTATTTCACCAGGTGGTCGAAAGGAATTATCCATTATAATCAGAGAACACAAAGTTCGTACAGTAAAATTAGAACTTCAGACAGAGCACAGTACTCACTAAGAGATCAATCCATTTCCATCTGAGAGTCTATTAGGCTTAATGAGTTCAGCAATTTCCTGACACCATATTAGATTCGTACTCTTCAAACATGAACACATAGTTCCTTGAATATACTTTACTGATCTTGATTAATATGCAAAGATTATTTACAGCATAGCATGGCACTCTAGCCACCAATTCGTATACACCGCTACAGCATCTACATGCTCAAACATCATTCAGTTAAGGTTACCAACAACATACAAGAGTCATAGTTACAGTTACAATATATAAACAGACAATAACACATGGAGGTAATAATAATAGATATATATACAATAATTAGATATGTTACAGTTCTAACATGCAGATCTGTGTAAACTGTTAATAAATAGTAGTAAATTAGTAAAAAATTAGTTAAATAGTAAATTATTCATAGTAAAATGATTCTCTGAAAAATGTTAAAATAGTTAAGTAATCAACAGTAATTAACATATGGCAAGAAATGTCTTGTTTTCATATTTATTGCAGTAGCAAATTGGTAACAGCAAGTCATTCACTGCCATTTCTGACATAATATTACATAAAAACACTCTTTTATTAGGAACCAAAAAGGGAGAGTTAATATCCGTTGAACCTACTTTAGTATCTAACCCTACAAAGGAAAAAATATACTTAATAGACGAGAGCAAAGATAAACATTCCAAGGTTAAATTCTGCTTCTAGTGTTAAATATTATATTTTGTTTTATTCAAAAGTATGTAAGATGTTGCACTGAGATTTGTGTAATATATGTTTAAGTTTCACGTATTAGTTAGTGATTTTGCTTAATAACAAATTTTCAGCATCTGAATACTTACTTTTCTGAAAACAAGTTCACATTTGACTGTAATTGTATAATAATTTTTATTAAAAATTAAGGAAATTTAAACAAAATTCTCATTTTAAAATCTTTATTCTTAATATATGAAGATTTATGTCTTTTTATAAACATTTTAACTTGATGCTTATTTTTGTAACATAATTATATGTTGTACCATTGTATTACAAATTGTAAATGTTTATAGTTGTATAATGTTTGTAATATTTTTATTAGCAATTGAAAACTACTGATGCATAGCATTTTGAGCATAGTCATAAAATTTTGTTAGTCATAGAAAACAAATTAGAAATGTTAGCTATATAATCACTTTGTGAAGTGAAATGTTAGCTATATTTCCAGTCATCAAAATCTGAAATTAAGTCACAATGTTTACCTGAATGTAGGAGTTGATTTAAACATAAATTGGGTCCACTTAGTGACTTAGTTCTTTCACAAAATTCCATAAATTTGGTTTAAATAAACTTGGGTCCCTTTATAAAATTCCATGTTGTAAAATAAGTATTGTCAAAACATCCCTTTCATAATTTAAAGATAAACGTTTTCAAAAACAATTCAATATGTTTTTCTAGAGTTGACTAAATGTGCATACGTAGTGCATTCTTATTCCATTGTCACATATCCCCACTTGTCTTTTCATAATAAATTTTAATGTGTTTTATTTCACCCTTCTGAAAAAAATAAATCTGATAGGTAAGAAGAAATTTTGCAGTTTTGTGTATCTGTTATATAATTTGCTTTTTTTTTTAATAAATGTTTGGGGGTTTCAAATAGAATAACTAAAACTGGTCTATCATGGCAGGGGTTTTTTATATTTCACATGATGAGGTCACCCCCCGCAAAAAAAAAGCGTGTATCAACCCCTGCTCTAATGTTGTTATTGCTAATTCATAGCTGCTAATTGTACAGATTATTTAAGAAACATACAAATTTTCATATAAAAAATATATGCCAAAGAGAAAATTCCTTTATAAGCATGTAAGCATTGTTAAGTATAGAATTGTTCATATCAATTTTTTCGTCATTTTTTCCCAGTTATTTTTAAAATTTGTTGGCAACAGGAAATGAAAATGATAGTACTGTTTTTTGTAAGAATTTGAAAATAAAGTAGATGAGTTGAAAGATCTGTTTTGGTTGTGTTTCATTTTTACAGAGATTATTTAGATAGAAATAAGTTAATGAATGGACAAAATGGTGAACATTTACTGTCGTATCTAAAATTTGGTGACCCCGGACGTGATATTAAGGTATGTACTTTATTCAAGAAATTCTTTATTGAAAATTTTGGTTTTGGTTTGCAATGGAGTATCTTGTTAAGAAGCGTTCTCCATTACGAACATCGTTTACTAAGACATATAAAATTTTAATGTCTCTGTTTGATGATAAAAAGATAGAAGTAAATGAAGTTAAGATTAAATTGGCTACTTTAGAACGTATTAAAGCTGATTTAATGACTCTTGACAACGAAATTCTAGAACTTGCTTTAAGTGCAGACGATAATGGTAAAAGTTATTCTGATGAATTTGAATCTGTAGAAGAATATAAAGTCAAATTTGATAAAGCCATGGTTTGCGTCAATTCTTTTATAGAAAGTAAATCACAACCAAACAGAAATATATTAAATAATGAGAAATCAAAAATAAAACTTCCCAAACTTGAACTAATGAAATTTGGAGGTGAAGTGAAAGAATGGTTATGCTTCTGGAGTCAGTTTAAAAGAATTCATGACCATAAAGAAATGGAGTTGGAAGACAAATTCCAATATCTAATTCAGTGTATGTTGCCAGGTACAAGAGCGAAAGAAATCATCGATAGCTATCCACCTACAGCGGAAAATTATACAAAAGCTATTGAAAGCCTCAAAGCAAGATTTGGCCGTGAGGAATTGTTAGTGGAATACTATGTTCGAGAATTGTTAACTTTATTTGTTAAAAATGCTACCAAATCAAGACTTAGTGTCACTCAATTATATGATAAACTTGAATCCCACCTCAGATCATTAGAATCCATTGGGATGACCTCAGACAAATATTCAGCAATGCTCTTCCCACTTGTGGAATCATGTACTTCAGAAGATGTGTTGAGAGTCTGGTTGAGAAACTCAGTAAATGAAAAGAAATCATATAGTGCAAGACTGACCCAACTTTTAAATTTTCTGAGGGCCGAGGTCGAAGGGGAAGAAAGAATAACTCTAGCAAAGTCAGGTATGAAGCAAAGTGATCCCTACAGAAAAATTCATAAAGATAGGGAGGATATTACTACACCTACTACTAGCAACCTGTTTTCAGGATCAAAAGAAGTAAATAACAGTAATGTAATGAGTTGTATATTCTGTGAAAAATCTCATCAAAGCAAAGATTGCTACAAAGCACAAAATTTAAGTCATGATGAAAAACTTAAAATTATGAAAAATAAAAACTGTTGCTTTACGTGTTTAAAAAGAAATCATAGAGCTAAAAATTGTAAAAGCAAAATTCTATGCATGTTTTGTGGTAAAAAGCATTACATTGTCTGTTGTCCAGAATTTAAGCAGAAATCAAAAGTTCCTGTCGAGTACAATCAAGAAAATTGTGAAATTAGCACTCTTTCTTCAACAAGTGATTCAGGAAGGGTGTTGCTTCAAACTTTAGTGGTTGCCATTCGACATGAAGGAAAGAAATTTCGTCTTCGAGCTTTGATCGATACTGGATCTGAATATTCCTATGTTTTAAAATCAACAGTAGAATCCTTAGGAATAAAATCAGAAGCTCATAAAAAATTAACACATGTTGTGTTTGGAGGAAGAACATCTGATATGAATCATAAATGTTATAAAATAATTATTGAAAATTTGCATACTGGTTATAGTTGCAAGATTCCTGTTTTGGATCAACCTACAATTTGTGGATCTATACCTAGTCTACAGAAAGGACCTTGGATGTCAGAATTAGCTGAAAAGGGAATTCATATTACAGATGTTGATTGTGTTAGCCCACAGATTGATCTTTTGATAGGCTCAGACTTTGTAGGAAATATTTATACAGGAAAAATACAGAAATTAAGTGCAGGTAATTTTGCCATGGAAACACTGTTAGGATGGGTTTTGATGGGTAAATCGCAAAGAACTGGAGGTGAAAATTCAATTGCCACTGTAGTTACCTCCCTGTTAATTCACAATCAAGATATAAGAAATCTCTGGGAATTAGAAGCGATTGGCATTACAGATCCTTTTGAAGTGAAATCTAGAAGTGAAATGGATAAGGTCGTAAATGATCATTTTATAGCAAATTTAAAAAAGGATAAGGAAGGAAGATACGAAGTGAAATTGCCATGGGTACATGACAAAATTTTTCCTGAGTATAGAGATATAGCTGAAAGAAGACTTGAAAAAACAACAGCGAAATTAAAAATGGAAGGAAAATATGATGCATATAATAATGTGTTTGAGGAGTGGTTAAAAGACGGCATAATTGAAAATGTACCACTTAAAGAACTATTGAAATCTAGTTGTTACTTGCCACATAGAGGGATTTTCAAGGAAAATTCAACCACTAAGATTAGACCAGTATTTGACGCATCAAATAAAAAGAAAGGCTTTCCTTCACTTAATGATTGTCTTGAAAAGGGACCTAACAACTTAGAATTGATACCATCATTGTCAATAAGGTTTAGGGAAAAAAGAATCGGTATTATATCTGACATAAAAAAGGCCTTCTTACAGATAAGCATTGCAGAAGAAGATAGGGATTATCTTCGATTTCTGTGGTGGAAGGATAGTGAGAGTAAAGAAATTAAAGTTTTTAGGCACCGGAGAGTAGTTTTTGGAGTTACTTGCAGTCCGTTTATTCTGGGAGCAGTCATTCGTCATCATTTAGAGAACATCTGCATAGAACATAAAGAAATTGCAGAAAAGTTATTGAGATCGTTTTATGTTGATAACTGCGTCACATCATTAGACACAGAAAGTGAAACTCAACATTTTATAGAAATCTCTACACAGTTAATGCAAGATGCTAAATTTGAATTGAGAGGATGGGAGTTTACCGACTTTAATATATCAGTTCCAGAAATATCTCAAGTCTTAGGAGTGCTGTGGAATCGAATAACTGACACTTTGTCTTGTGAAGTTGATTTAGAAGCTAAAATGACAGAACCATTTACTCGAAGAAAGTTGCTTTCTATTGTACAAAGAGTTTTTGATCCAATTGGGTTTTGTTTCCCTGTAATGTTGTATCCCAAATTACTTCTTCAAGAGAGCTGGAAATCAAAACTTGGTTGGGATGATGAATTGTCGGAAGATGTAACTGCAAAGTTTAAGAAATGGTTCAAAGATCTTCATCTTTTGAAATTAGTAGAAATTCCAAGATATATGTCAATAGAAAACTGTGTATCCATCAGCCTGCATACCTTCTGTGATGCATCTAAATTATCTTATTCAACGGTCATTTTCTTGAGGAGTAAAAGTGAAAATCAAATTTCAGTGCAACTGGTGATTGCTAAATCGCGAATCGCACCATTGAAAGCAATGTCAATACCTAGACTAGAGTTAATGGCATGTACAATAGGCGTACGTCTTTCTTATATGGTGAAAAAGGCTTTAAATATGCAAGATATTGAAGAATATTATTGGACAGATTCAACTTCAGTATTGTATTGGATAAATCGTGATGATACATGGACTGTGTTTGTAAAAAATCGAGTTAAGGAGATAAGAAATCTCACAGACCGAACAAATTGGCGACATGTATCAAGCTCTGAGAATCCCGCAGACTTGCCATCAAGAGGTTGTTCGGCAAAGAAACTAATAGAATCATGTTGGTGGGAGGATCCTCAGTGGCTAAAGTTGTCTGAAAAAGAATGGCCCCATTATACCCCAATTGATGATGAAGAAAGCATTGATACCGAAAGGAGCAAGTTAGTTTTAACAGCATTGAATAATAATGCCACCTCCTTGTCTTCAAGAGTTACTAGATACTTTTCAAAGTACACAAAAATTTTAAGAATGGTCGGCTGGATGAACAGATTTGTAGAAAATTCCCGAAAGAAAAATGAAGAAAGAAAGCATGAAGAGCTTAAAGTTCATGAGCTAGAAAAAGCAGAAAAGGTTATAGTAAAGCTTATACAATTTGATTCCTTTTCATCTGAAGATATTAAAAATTTAAAGTCTATCAGTATGTTTAAGGATGAAGGAATCTTGAGAGTCAAGACAAAATTAACAGAAAGGGAAGATTTACAAAATTTTAAGTATCCATTTTTATTGCCAAGTACACATAAATTAGTTAAACTACTCATTCTAGAACGTCATTTGATGTTACATCATGCTGGTCTTCATATACTCTTAACCAACCTTCGAGAAAAATTTTGGATTTTAAACGGTAGAAAAACAATAAGAGCAGCTATTTCTAAATGCATTGTTTGTAGAAGACACAGTGCAAAAGCAATGAAAACAATTTCTGTGCCACTTCCAGAAGACAGAATTAGAGAGGCATCCATTTTCGAAGTAGTTGGAGTAGACTTGGCAGGCCCTCTTGTTCTTAAAGATGGAACAAAAGCTTGGTTTGCTTTGTATACATGCGCTGTATTCAGAGCTATTCATTTGGAACTACTAACTTCGCTATCCACGAATTGCTTTCTCTCAAGTTTACGAAGATTTATTGCCAGACGTGGACGCCCTCAAGTAATATATAGTGACAATGGGACGAACTTTGCAGGAGCTAACAATCTTTTTAATGCTATTGATTGGAAAATGATCGAATGTGAAGCAACTAACAGAAGAATTACATGGAAGTTTAATCCACCCTCAGCTTGCTGATGGGGTGGTTTCTGGGAACGTGTGATACAAATTGTTAAGAAAATGCTACGAAGAGTGTTGAAGAATGCTTCACTAACTTACGAAGAGATGCTTAGTTTACTTTGTGAATGTGAAGCTATAGTTAATTCGAGACCTTTAACGTATGTATCAGAAGATTCTGATGAGTTAAAACCAATTACTCCTGCAATGTTTCTGCAAGAAATTCCAGAAGTTGGTGTGCCAGATCTTGACCATATAGACAAGACAAATTTTAGTAGAAGGTTATGTTACCAGCAAAGACTTCGAGAAGAATTGAGGAAACGTTTTTAGGATAGAATACCTCGGAAATCTTATGCTTAAGCAAACAAATAAGAAGTCCCCTTATGAATCAAAAGTTGGAGACATAGTTTTAATCGAAAACGAAGATAAGAAGCGAGCATTTTGGCCTTTAGGAAGAATAGTCAAATTGTATCCCGGTAAAGACAAAAACGTCAGACTGGTTAAAGTTAAGACATCGAATGGAGAAATCCTAAGACCAATTCAACGCCTATATCCTTTGGAAATACAACCAGTATCTGAAGAAAGTACTGAAAAGGCTAATAAAGAACAAGAAAATATCAGTACGAATTTTCAAGAGATCCTAAAAGAGAAAGTTACCAGATGTGGTCGAGCCACAAAAATGCCTTCTAGATTCAAGGACTTTGAACTTTAAAAGGTAGTTTTAGATTAAATTTTAATTTAATTAGATGTTTAGATAAAAGTCCTCTTATCAAAAGGTGGGAGTATGTTAAGTATAGAATTGTTCATATCAATTTTTTCGTCATTTTTTCCCAGTTATTTTTAAAATTTGTTGGCAACAGGAAATGAAAATGATAGTACTGTTTTTGTAAGAATTTGAAAATAAAGGAGCGTTGGTGTACCACGTGGCGGCTTATCTCTCTCGTGCTTTCCTGGTGTTTTCACGGCTTTTGGATATCTTTTTTTTAGCTTGTTTCTTCTCTGTTTACCTTGGTTTTTGCTTTCTGCTGTACTTTCTTCTTACTTTTCTCCCTTCTACCTGCGTTTATGAGGTAAGTGGGTTTGTTTTTTTTTCGGTATGGAGGTGTCGTCGGATGACGACAACTTCTGGTCGGCGAATTTCCAGCCGCTTAATTTTTTGAATGAGGCTTTCGCTCAGGGAGTGGGCCCCCTTACTATCTTCCTTGAAAACCCTGAAGGGAATATCCCCAATTTTCACCCCAAAAAATTAAAGGATGAACTTATACGCCTCGTGGGCCCCAACATAAAGCTCAACTTTTTAAAAGCTACAAGAAACGGGAAAATTGTTTGCGTGACTGACGACAATACCACTGCCATCCAGCTACTTAATATAAAAAATTTACTTTCGGTACCAATCCTACCCCGCTTAATCCCAGACACTCTCACTGCCAAATTTCTTCTATATGACGTTCCACAAAATGTAACTTGCAGCGAGGTGGCCGAGGAACTTATGGCAAACGGTGTGCCAGTTTCTGAAGTGCGTCGGTTCCAAAAGCTGACTGAGGGCAAACGTATACCATTAAAAACTATCCTAGTGACAAAAATCGGGCAAAACCTTCCTGATAAAATTATTTTGTGGTTCGAAGAAATAAGAATAAGACCATTTATAGACAGACCTCGCCAATGCAATAACTGCTATCAATTCTCGCACTCAACTAGGGCATGTAAAAATGCCGTCGTGTGCATTAAGTGCGGAGAAGGTCATTCGGCTCAACAGTGCCAGTCTGATTATGTGAAATGTAGTAACTGTGGAGAAAGTCATGAAGCTAATAGCAAGAATTGTAACGCTTATATCCGGGAAGCAGAAATAAATAAATTCAAATGTTTGAATCATTTAACAATAACTGAAGCTAGGAGGCGTTACGCACAAAAAAATAAAATTACAAAAACAATATCCTACGCAGAGGCGGTGGCTCCCAAGCCAAGGGAAAAGGACAACTATTTGCAAGAAGTTACTATGAATATAGAAAAAATACTGGAAAAGTTTGAGGTAACACTCCAAAGTTTTTTAAACACTCAAGTTGAAACGTTCAATAAAGTCATTGAAATAATGACATCATCTTTCACTAATATATTACAAAAGTTTTTCCCCTACAGCACCACAGTGCTACTCAAAAATCTGAAAAAAGAAAGAAAAGGATGTTAAGGGATGTTTTGCCCTCTTCCCCCTTATCCCCCTCTGATGGAGATTTTGGATTGATGGAGTACTCTGGTCTTAGTTCCCAAGGTAGCCCTTGTCCTACCTTGGCCCCCTTCCCCCCTTTTGAGTGTGCCAGCCCGGACGGGCCCTCCTCTTAGGGTGTGGGCCTTTCGGTTTCTGTTTTTGTTTTTGATGGCGGGTTTTTCTGTTGTGTCGTGGAACGTTCGTGGTCTTCGGGCCAGAGCCGCTTGGCTTAAATGCCCTGTTTTTTCTTCTGTTCCTGTTCTGCTTGCTCAGGAAACTTTTCTTACCCCTGATCTTCATTTTTCCTTTGACCAAAAGGTTCTGTATCGTAAGGATCGTCTGGGGGGAGGTGGAGGTGGCGTCCTCACCGCCGTTCAGCGCTGTTTTACCTCGATATCTCTCTCTCTGCCCATTCAGCATTCTACTATTGAACACGTCGCTGTCAAAGTTTGGATTAATAATACTCCGCTTACTATTATTAATATCTATAGCCCAAGGTGCAGCTTTGATCTGGGTTACTTCAGTTCCCTGCTTGATAATATTGAACCTCCATTTATTATTATGGGTGACCTAAATTTAAACCTCCTTAAACGGGGTAGCTACGGCCTGGCTCCGGTAAATCAGTTTTCTTGATTGGGTCTCTAGGAATGATCTTTGCATTGTAAACATGGACATTCCTACCCGTTTCATGACTAGCAACTTACCCTCTGTTCTCGATCTTGCGATCGTCTCTCCTGATTTGTTCCCATTAATCCAATTTTATGTTCACCCCGACAATTTTGACTCTGATCATTGTCCGATCTTCCTGCAACTTCATGGTCCGTACGCTCAACGGATTCCTGGTGCTTTTCGTCTTTGGACTAACTGGTCCAGGGCTGGCGGTGACTTAAACGAGTGCATGAAACAGCATAATCTGACCTCATACTCCGATCTCATATTTCCTTGCAAACAGGCTATTTCGGACAATAGACATTGTAACGCACCCTCTTTTCTATCGGTGCGCTACGTTTTTGCGTGAGACCTGCCCGCCTACTTTACTGGGGCAGGTACGTTCTTAATCTGTCGCTGGGATGCATTACTTTTAAAATAATTTCTCGGAAACCTCTTACAGACGAAACAAAGATTTATTTACAAAACATTAAAAAAAAACAATTAAAGAAAATGACATCGTAATTGAGTCTCAAGCCAGTCCTCGCCAAATACTCTAAAGTGACCGAGCATTCACTTTCCTTTCACATAAGCGCAGAGAGATGCTTCTCGGCTGCTGGCCCAATCTCGACTCTCTTTATCTCTGTGAACTCCGCTGAACTCTTGCAGAATCCTCCCTTCTTTGGGGGGGGGGTCTGGAAACTTGAGCCCCCACCGAAGAGAGCACCACCTCCTTCTCCGAGGCCCTGGAAACAAAACCACGACACCGAGAATCCTTATCGGCCCCCTTTTGCCGGTCCGTTTCTTACTTCCCCCAAGAAACGCCATGTGAAAGGGGTCAACTGGGGTGATTCTGCAGATGTCACTGCGAGCACACAAAGTCGTGGGTGCAAATTCCTTACATGCCCCTCCTGGCTTGAAATTAGCGCTCAAAAAGGGGCCTAATTTCAACACCACCCACGACCAAAACGGTGGCAGCAGAACCGAAACTCTGTTTTCCCCGCCCTTCTCATGATAAGGTGCAAAGGTAAAAACTTATATCTGCCAAGAAGTATTACACCAAACACAAAAAAAAACAACTTAAACCCAATGAAAATTAAATTTCAATATATACATGCACATAAAGAGAATTAAAAAAAAACCAATATCGAAACACCTTTAGAAAATTAAAACACACTATGCCAACACAATAATATAAAAAAAATACTAATGAATCTGGTGAGGAAGCACACATACTAAGAGAAATACATAAACTTAAAAAAAAAATAAAATACCAAACAATAGTTACAACTAAGCTTCGCTCACCAACCGAGACATGGCGTCAGCCGCAAGATGTTGTGCACCTGGCTTATGAGAGATGACAAATTCGAAGCGTTGTATTGCGAGAGACCAACGACATAACTTCGGGCTCTTGGGAGTTGTTTCAGTCAAATACTTTAGGGGATTGTGATCGGTGATAATTTCGACTTTCGTCCCAAATATCCACTTTTCAAACTTGGACAGGGCGAATAAAATCGCCCATGCCTCCTTCTCTATCGTCGCCCAATTCGTCTGTGCCCCGGACAGTTTTTTGCGAGACAAACGCGATAGGTTTAAAATTCCCATCAGGGTCTCTCTGAGTCAGACACCCGCCCACGCCTATATCCGACGCGTCCGCGTGTACCTGAAAGGGTTGAGACAAATCGGGAGTCGACAGCTGGGTAACTCTGCACAGAGCCTCCTTTAAATTCGCGAATGCCCTTTCTTCCACATCACCCCAGTTCACTTTGTTTGGTGCCCTTTTTTTAGTAAGATCGGTTAATGGAGCCGCTACCGTTGCATAATTGGGAATATACGTCCGGTAGAACCCCATTAATCCGAGCACCGATCTCACCTCCTTTTTACTCCTAGGTCGCGGTAGTTTCCTGATGGCCTCAATTTTTTCTTCCCCGGGCCCGTGTTTTCCCCCGCCAATTTTGTGTCCGAGGTAATTTATTTGATTCGCCGCAAATTTGCATTTTTCAAGACGTACGGAAAATCCCAATCCATCCAGCACCTTGAAAACCGCTTCCAAGTGTTTTAAATGATCTTCAAAATTTTGCGAGAAAATCACTATGTCGTCAATGTACGCCTGAGCAAAACCGCTGCAGTTCCTGAGCGCCCTATTCATCTCGCGTTGAAAAGTGCCCGACGCCCCAGCCAAACCGAATGGCATAACGTTCCAATGATACGTCCCGCTGTGAGTGGTAAACGCGGTCAATATTTTACTTTTCTCCTCCATTGGTATTTGCCAGTAGCCCCGACACAGATCCAGACTAGTAAGCCAGTTTGACTTCCCCGCCTCGTAGATCATCTCGTGCATGTCCTTCATAGGAAAACACGGAACCTTGGTCACCGCATTTAGTGCCCGAAAGTCTATACACATGCGTATCGTTGCATCCTTTTTTGCGACACAAACTACCGGATGGGCTATATCTGCCTCTGAGGGTTCGATCAAATTCAGACCTAACAGTTCCCGGATCTGTCTATCCACTTCCCTCCTATACGCCATCGGGATTCCGTAGCAGTGTGGCTTGCGCCTTGTCATATTGGGTACCAACTCAATTCTGTGCTCCCCTACCTTAGCAGGTTGGAAATTTCTCGAAAATAGTAACCTAAATTTTGTCAATACCCCCCTCAATTCTCTGGCCCGTTCTCCCGATAATTCCGGAGTGGATATGGAGTCTAATAGGTCACTCCAGGTTGAAATTCCACGCTCAGGGGTCGGCAGAGTATCTACTTCCCCGAACTCTTCATCCCCTTCCAATAAGACATTTCCTACATTGGCTCTCATCACAAATTCCCTCATTTTATTCTGATGAACATGCTTAGTCGTTCCATCCTCCATTCTCACCAAAAACGAGTGTGGTCTCAACTGTTTTTCTACCTTGGCAGGTCCTTGCCATCGCGCGTATAATTTATTCGTGGAGTCCGGTATTAGCACAACTACCTGGTCTCCCTCCCTGAATTTTCTCCTGCTCGACCTCAAATTGTATTGGTGGGCCATCCGTTCTTGTTGTAGGTGCGCCGTCACCTGCGCCTGTTCCGCCGCCCTCTCTAACCTAGACTTTAAATCACACAGATATTGTGGTATTGGTTTAGTGCAGAATTGCGCCCCCGTGTTTTCTCCCGTCCAAGTGGATTTTAAGATATATAGGGGTCCCTGAGCTGGCCTTCCGTACAAAAGTTGAAACGGCGATACCCCCGTTGTTGAATTTGGTATCTCGCGATATGCCCATAACACATAAGGCAGTTGTAAGTGCCAGGCTCGCCCCTCCGCTCGGATCACGTGATGTAGCATACTCTTCAGAGTCCGATTAAATCTCTCCACCAACCCGTTAGACTGGGGATGCATGGGCGTTGAAAACCTGGGACTTGCCCCCAGTCTCCTTTCAAGTTCGGTTGTGAGCGCCGAATTAAAATTCGTCCCGTTGTCAGATGCGATGACGGTCGGGATTCCCGTCCTTGAAAAAATATCTAACAGCGCCTCGCAGGTGCTCCTCGCCGTTAAACTTCCTAAGGGCACGGCCTCCGCCCACCTGGTGTGCTGGTCCACTAAACACAAAATGTATTTATGGCCTTTAGTGCTAGGGGGATCAATGGGTCCGATTACATCGATATTTACCACTTGGAACGGTAACTCGGGCCTCGCTACCGGAGATATAGGTGTCCTATCCTTTACTTTAATAGGCCTCAACAGTTGGCATTGCTCGCACGATCGGCAAAATTCCTCGACTTCCCTCCTCATAGTTGGCCAATGAAAAGAGTACCGTATCCTCAACATTGTTTTCCTGAATCCCATATGCCCCCCGAACACGGAGTCGTGTGCAAGCTTCATCACTTCGAAACGCCTTGACTTCGGCAAAACCAACTGACAAATTTCCTCCCCTACTACTCTATCCCGGTGATACAAAAACCCTCCCGAAATGAGATAGTTTCCCTTACAGAATTTTCCTAACTCCCAATACTTCTCTAGCTCCTCGCACCGCTCCTGGTCTCTTAAAAACATCCCGGACGCGGTAAGCTCTGTGTCACGCCTTTGGTTTTTCATCGGGGTTTCCTCCCTCAGACCAACAACGCGCCTCTCCTCCCCCTCGGAGGGCGAAACCAGGTTTTTCTCCCCTATCGCATCGACGTCCGGCGCGCTCTCCAGGGAAAAACCGGTTACAAAATTATCCCCACGAACCTCCTCCTCCGTAGTTTTTCGGGCGTCCCCCAAACTTCTACCGGAGAGGGCTTTCGGGATGGCCTCTTCGTCTCCTCCCTTACCCTGATAAAAATCCCTATTTGGTAGCCTCTCCTCCGCTTGACCCGCGAGCTCCGATTCTCCCCGATCTACCGTTACCTCGCCGCCCAGCGCTTTCCAGAGTTGTGGAGGCAAGAGGGCCTCTTCGCACAAGTCCTTCGCCGCTGCACAGATAATTTCCATTGGGAACAGATTTTTGCTTTCGCCTTCCCTTAACGTCAATCTGACCCGGACCAATGGACATTTCACCGGTGGCCCGAAAATACCTTTCAAATATATGCTGGATAACCCCTTTTTCGGAAAGTCACCCAGCATATCTTGCCGTATCACCGTGATCTCGCTCCCAGAATCCAAAAGAGCATTTATTGTTTTGCCGTTCACCGTCACACGTACCCGTTCGAGCTTTCCCCGGAACGGCAAAGCTTCGTTTTTGTTTAAAGAGCTAACCCTCGCAATGATCGTTTGTTCTTCGCTCGTGACTTCGGACTCTTTTTCCGTTTCTCTCGCTGTGTTAACTCTCGCTCTGATGTCTGCGCCTTGACGCTTGGAACCTTTCTTTAATTGAGGACAGTCCCTCTTAAAATGTTCCTTAGAGCCACACATGTAGCATCCCCTCGTTTCCCTATTTCTAGAAAACTCTCTCTTTGGTTCTCCTACCGATTTGAACCTCTCTTTATCCTTCGCGCTCGGTTCATTTCGCGCCGTGTACGCGTAGTTTTTTCCCTTAGCCGCAAAGAATCTGTCGCACTCTTGTGCCAGCTCCCTTGGCCTAAACCAAGTTTCACCTTGTCTAACGAGGATGTGGGATGCTGTCTCACTGTCCAGAGTCGACATCAGCTTGTCCGAAACAACCAATTGATTAATTGTTTCCGCATCCCTAGCCCCCCTCAGCTGGCAATAGTAATCCCACATCGATGTTAACCTTGTGGTGTACTGCGCGAAATTTTCCTCGACATTTCTCCTAGCTCTGCGAAAGTTTTCAAGGCAAGTTTCCGGAGATGGCTCGAACTCCCTCAACACTATCTTCTTCACCGCCTCATAATCATTGTACTTATCCGATTCGAGATAGGTGAACAGATTTGCAGCCTTTTCTCCTAGTAAACATGTCAAGACTTTTGCTTTCTGCTCCTCTTCCACCCCCTCACTCGCGAACGCTTTCTCCAGACTAGTGAAGAAGAAGTTCCATCCCTCGGGTTTTGATGGGATTCTCACCGTTAAGAGCTTTATCGTTTTAATTATCTCGTCAATTGTTTTGACTCGGTTAGATCCCGACTCGCTCACCGGAGATCGCCGACCGGAACCTGCCGCTTCCCCCTGATCCCTTACATTCTCACTTTGCGACAAAGCAATCTTTAATCGCAGTACTTCTAACTCGTGCAATCTTAACTTCTCCTGCTCTTCGCGTATCCCTAGTTCCTTCTCCTCCCTTTCTGCCACGATTCCTTCGAGCAAACTCTTGGTTGTTTCCTCGTCGAAATCCTCGCTTCCTTCTATGATTTTTCTAAGCTGTGTTTTGTTCATCTCTCCCGACGCTTCCTTCCCCATCTCCAGTGCCAGCTGCACAAGATCTGCCTTTTTGGCCCTGCTCAGAAAAGCCATTTTAAAAGTAAAATGCTTATCTAACCCGCAGCTATTTGAGAATAATTCTAGAGCATCAACTTGAGCAAATACACTTAAAAACAATCACACGTTACCTTCTATGGCAGAATTAACCATTAATTAGAAGAAAAACAGGATATTGAAGAGAAAATAATTTCATATATAAATGTTAACATTAAATACATGCATCACACACCGAAATAATAAACTGAGAAACAAAAATAACTACAACAATAGAAACGCGAAACCTACCCCACTCCTGACACCACGATATGTAACGCACCCTCTTTTCTATCGGTGCGCTACGTTTTTGCGTGAGACCTGCCCGCCTACTTTACTGGGGCAGGTACGTTCTTAATCTGTCGCTGGGATGCATTACTTTTAAAATAATTTCTCGGAAACCTCTTACAGACGAAACAAAGATTTATTTACAAAACATTAAAAAAAAAAACAATTAAAGAAAATGACATCGTAATTGAGTCTCAAGCCAGTCCTCGCCAAATACTCTAAAGTGACCGAGCATTCACTTTCCTTTCACATAAGCGCAGAGAGATGCTTCTCGGCTGCTGGCCCAATCTCGACTCTCTTTATCTCTGTGAACTCCGCTGAACTCTTGCAGAATCCTCCCTTCTTTGGGGGGGGGGTCTGGAAACTTGAGCCCCCACCGAAGAGAGCACCACCTCCTTCTCCGAGGCCCTGGAAACAAAACCACGACACCGAGAATCCTTATCGGCCCCCTTTTGCCGGTCCGTTTCTTACTTCCCCCAAGAAACGCCATGTGAAAGGGGTCAACTGGGGTGATTCTGCAGATGTCACTGCGAGCACACAAAGTCGTGGGTGCAAATTCCTTACAGACATTATCAAAGAATCTCTGGAACTTCTTACCCGCAGTGGTGGAACTCTAGGTGCTCTTGGCTATTAGGGCAGAAAAGAAAGTTCTTTCGGTTAGCTAAGCGCCTCTTTTCACGAGATCACTGGATAAAGTACAAAAAGATTTCTAGTATCCTTCGACGTCACATAAAGAGCAGCATTCGTAACTACTGGAATAATCTCTGTAATCGGCAAAACAGCATTCAAATTATTTATCGAACTCTTAAAAAGCAGGCTAATAGACAAGCTCATGGTGGGACTCTCCTGTATAGTGGTATCAGTATTACCTGCCCCCGCCACCAAGCTGCTTTATTTGGACAGAATTTCTACCCAACGGCAAACCATCCACCTCTTCCTTACGTCTTAACTAATGCGGCTGTTGAGTTTGACGACGCTATCGATACCTCTGAGCTTCAGAGAGCGATCAAAACTGCGAAATGTACTACTCCGGGGGAAGACGGCATCTCCATTAAGCTGATTAAACACATTGATGATGACAATCTATGCAAAATTGTTCGCCTGTTTAATGATTTCCTTGGACAAGCCTACGTACCGCCTCAGTGGCGCTCTGCCATTATTCTCCCTATTCTGAAGCCTAAGAAACCCAGTACACTGATTAGTTCTTACAGGCCTATTGCCCTTACTTCTGTTTGGTGTAAAATCTTCGAACGCATTATACTCCACCGTCTCACTCTATGGGCTACTAACAACAACGTTTTCCCTCCTGGTCTCGGGGGCTTTCTTCCTAATAGGGATTGTCAAACTGTTTTGGCCAAGCTCTATCTTGACATCATGGACGCTCGTCTGAATAAGAAATACATCCTTCTTGCAAACTTAGACATTGAAAAAGCTTACGATTCCATTTGGATTGATGGACTGATTTACAAATTAGCCTCTATTGGTATTGGAGGGAATACACTATTATGGATTACAAATTGGTTATATGATAGGGAGATCAAAGTGAAATGGCGTAGTCATATCTCTCCCCCACACAAAGTCAAAACTGGTATCCCCCAGGGCAGCGTGCTGTCGCCGTTCCTTTTTTCTGTTTACATGCAGGATATCTTCGATACGACCCCGGCCCGGGTTACTATCTTAACGTATGCTGACGACATACTTGTGTATGCTATTGGTGATGACCCCAATACAACGTGCAAGGGACCTTCAAACCGCTCTTGATAACATCGTAATGTGGTGTGACTATTGGAAGCTTTGCATCTCACCTATGAAAAGCGCTGCCATTAATTTTTCTAGGGGCAGATTTCCTTGTCCTGAATGTCGTATTGCCGGCTACACTATCCCATGGAGCAAGTGCATCAAGTTTTTGGGCTGCTTTCTGACCTTTAATACGTCTCTGGCGTCTCAGATACATCATCTGCGGGAAAAAAACCCACTATCGATTAAATATGCTAAAAGGATTGGTTTACAAAACTCGTGGTGCTACTAGTCGGACTCTTCTCCCCGTCGTTAATGCTGTTATACGTAGCGTTTTCGACTACTGTAGCTTCATGTATACAGAGACTTCGAAGAAAAATGTAAACACTATGGAAACCCTCTATTCTACTGGTCTCCGTCTAGCCACTGGTCTTCCCCGGTGGACGCCGATACCTGTGCTACGGGCCGAAGTCCATCAAAATAGCATAATGTGTCGTATCCGTCATCTCACTAAATGCTTTTTCATCAAACAACTGGCGCTAAGTACAAAATCTCTATTATATGATAACCTCCATAAGAGTACCTTGGATAATGTAACCAATAACCCAAAAGTTCTGCAAGACATGAACGAGACTCTGGAAGAGTATCACCTGAGGTCAACCCACTTTTTGGACCCAGGCAGAAACCTTTGTTGTTTTCAAGTGGAGATAATTACCGAGGGTCTTGCTTTTCAAAATAAAAATATATCAAACGAAACCGTCGTGGCCTTATGGACAGAGTTCATCAATAATTTTCAACCTAAATCCATTCTAATTGCTACTGACGCCTCCAAGGATGAAGATAAAGTGGCCATTGCGGCCTACAATCATTCACTTAACTCTGGAAGAGCCATGCTGACCCACCAGATAAACTCGATCTTTACCGCGGAGGCCCTTGCCATCATTCTTGCTCTCGACACTTTCTGCCAGCAGAATGACCATTTCTTAATTATATCTGACAGTCGTTCCGTCCTCTTGGCTCTTCAATCTGCCCACCCAAAATCATCTGCGGTCATCCTTCTGCTGCAAAGTAAAATTAGTCATGTAATTGGAAAAATCAAATCTATTAGACTGGTCTGGACCCCTGGGCATAGAGGAATTCATCCAAATGAGAAAGCTGATGAGTTATGCAAACAAGGCCCTTATAGCACTCAACACCTTAATGTGGTGAGCCCTGAAGACTCTATCAGGAGGATTAAAAATGATATGTACACAGCGAGTGAACATGAGTGGGACAGAAGCATCTACCGCCAGAGATATGGTGCGAGTGATCTCCTTAATCAAATGCATCGTAAATGGATTTTCCACCGTCAGATTGATGTTTTGGTGGCTCGGTGGCGTACTAAAACAATTCAATGCAATTACATATGGCACAAGCTGAATATGGCTCGTTCCCCCTTGTGCGATCATTGCCCGGAAAACGACACTCCAGATCATATTTTACTTTACTGTGTCAAGTTCCAGGCGCAGCGTCGTATCTTATTTAATTCACTCAACATATGCGGTAATCCTTCGTATGACTGTGTGATCAATTCAGCCACAAGCTCGTGGCGTGGGCTGGTTGCCCTGGTATGTTTTACGTTTCACTCCCTCGGTTGGGGGTAGTTTGTCTAGCGTTTCACTTTTGTCCCCGTTTTTTTATGTTTTCCTGACGGATCTTTCTTTCTTTCATGTTATCTTCGTTGAATACTTCCCGTGTGGAATGTGTCGCCGTTTGGCTTTAATATCTATTATCTACGTCTGTTTTCTCTCGCTAGTGTATAGCGTTTTTCTTTTTGTGCTTCGTCCTCTATGGTTATATCTGTAGAGATAAAGCCGGCCACGTGGCTGTAGCATATATCTCACAAATACTCTAATAATAATAATAATAATTTGAAAATAAAGCATGGCTGTAGCATATATCTCACAAATACTCTAATAATAATAATAATAATAATTGAAAATAAAGCAGATGAGTTGAAAGATCTGTTTTGGTAGTGTTTCATTTTTACAGAGATTATTTAGATAGAAATAAGTTAATGAATGGACAAAATGGTGAACATTTACTGTCCTATCTAAAAAGCATGTAAAAGAAATATTATATAGATGTTGTTTTGGTTATTGTTTATTTAATAAATTCTTTGTTTTAGTACATCTGAAGTAGTGTTTCATCCAATAAATAGTTAGTTGTATAGTTTTATCATTTAGTATCATCCTAAATCCTCGAAAATTAAACACTCAATGAACTAATGAGTTTTGTAACCAAATTCAGATTACCTTCTGTATCCAGTAGTACAATTATTATCAGCTGTCTTATTACAGGTATCAATAAATTTATTTACAAAGTTGCAGCTAACTATTCTATGGCCCCTGAATCAATTACTATCTGAAAGATTAAATTAATAGGTCACTATGTTAGGTTAAACTATTTCTTCTTTCTGTGGAGATAAATAAAGTTTATAACTAGAGACATTTAAAAAATGTAATAAAACATTTAAATGAAAAATATATTATCACATACATAGGTAAAGCAGGAAATAACTGTGTCATAATCTGTAAAAAATATGGTAAATGCTGACAAAAAGAAACACATAGCAATTTTAAACCTATTAAAGAAACTACTAATATTATAATTAAGAAATTAATAGATCAATGCAAACAGTTAACCTTGAAGCAGATAACTTTCACTTCCTTGTAATTACTTTGATTCCAAAATTACTTAAAAATCTTGTCACTTGTTGTCATAAGCTGTCACTTGTTGACAGCTAGTTCAGTGTCACTATGCCAACAAAAAATCTCTTTATTCAGTAATTTGTACCCGTGATAGTTCTATAATATATAGTTTAATTAATAAGATTAGCGCTCTCATTATAAAGCTTTGCCTCAAATTGTAATATATTAAAAACTTAAAATTTTAAAGATTATTTAAAAGTATCGATATTAAATATATATAATATGGTAATAAAATAATTGTTAATGATATCAAATTTCTCATGGATTTCAATATAAATTTCTTCTATAAATTGCTTGATTTTATAACATTGCATATTTATATTTTGCATAGCAATGAATTTTATTTGCAAAGTGTTGGTGTACCTCTGATTGGCAATGCCTGGAGCATGCATGCTAATTTATATCTATTATTATGATTAAATAATACAAGCAATGATCCTTATCAATCAGTCTGTGGCATAGATAATATAATAGTATTCAATAAAAGCAATGACACCATAGATTAATGCTTTTATCCTAAAACTTTAGAATTATTATCTAGTATCACTAATCATTCACGTGTAAATTTCTTACACTTAAATATTAAATTAAATAATTTGCAATCATTAACTTTTCATTTCTCTGATAAAAATTCAGATTACAGTTTTAAAATTATTGTATTTCCAATACATGATTTCCAGTAAACACAAATCTATCTTTAAAAACCATATTGTCAATCAGGTTATTAGAATAAATAAACTCAAAAGTTCATTGAGATAAACATGTTAACAATCTAACTAACGTGCAACAGAAAATTAATTATTCTGTTCATCTCACTCAAAACATAATAGATAGTTTTAGATTTAATGAATAATTTATTAATGAATATAATAATTTTAAAAAATATAAAAATTAAATTCAAATTAATTCACAGTTTAAAATTAGTTAAAAAGAAATTAGTTAAATGAAGTAGCATGTGGCATGATATATTGACTATAGTATATGTGCCAGTCATCAGCTATAATTTTTTGTTTTTAATAAATATCTTTTGTATTTGAAATGTAATAATAATAAAGTTATTTTCTTTTATGAGTATATGGGAAGCTGGGGTTTGACTATTCTTGATTTTCTTAAACTTTGAGCGACTAACTGATAACAAGGCTTCCTAAATATTTAATACTTTTTTTGAAAGAGTAGTATTGTAAAGTGTCGTATTTATGACATGTAAGACTATGCTAAATGGTTTTTTTATTCATTATGTGAATACAGTTAAGACTTATGGTTAAAGCTGAAGTAAACTAATAACTAATATCCTTCAGGGTCTTTGACTAAATTAAATAAATACTGCTTCACTTTAGGAAATGTTAATATGTATGATAGCTGATCTGTTAAATAAATGTCCCTATAAATTTTATCATTGAAGATTGGTTTTAAGTAATAATTGTTTCCTGTTATGTGTATATATAACATATATTTACTAAGAAGAGCTTCACCTGTATTTTTATATTAAAATTGAAATTTCTCAAATTTAAATCAAAACAATTATCAGTGCTAGAAATGTTCAATTATAAAAATAATTATAATCTTAGACATTTTTAAATTTTACTCAGTTTTCAAATTAGTATACAATGCTTCAAAGTCATAAAGCTCATTGTTCAGTAAAAACTGAAATAAATCAAGTATTAGATAAGATAAAATATTTCATAGTAATTTCAAACAAATGCAAACATTTAAAGCTGAAGTTGTCCAATGTCCAATTTATTCTCTGCCTTCACCCCCTCCCATTAAATACAGTTCAGTTAGACAAATCTTTACTATATCTTTTCTCTATTTTTTGCAGGTTATATTTATTTTAGAGCATTTTTCTATAAATGGTGCTTGGCAGTTCAACGGAAAATCATTGATGAATTTGTGCACAAGGAATTTTGTACTTCAGTGGAAGATGTTTTTTACAAGTATAATATCTCATTTTAAGAACTAGATATGAAGATTAAGCTTTATCATCTGCCTTATAGTTGGACCATTTTATTCTAGGTATAAATCGCATAACTAAAATTGATTTGAATATTATATATATATATATATATGTTTACTTGAATTTAAAATTGTTATATTAAAAAAAAATCATGCAGGTTATTACACTATTTTGAAAGAGTTTAAAACTGAATTTTCACTAAAAAGTGCCTTCAAAATAAATTAAGTAAAGTCTACCAGTGAAACTTGTGTTTGCTGTTAATATGGATAAAAGCCACCATGAGGTGAAACCATATACTTGCAATGTATGTAAGAAATCATTTTTTGTGACAGGCAGCTTAGATAGTCAACTCCATTCCCTTTCTGCAGAGATACTATATATGTGCAACAAATGTACAAAATCCATTTCTCATGGATTTCAATATAAATTTCTTCTATAAATTGCTTGATTTTATAACATTGCATATTTATATTTTGCATAGCAATGAATTTTATTTGCAAAGTGTTGGTGTACCTCTGATTGGCAATGCCTGGAGCATGCATGCTAATTTATATCTATTATTATGATTAAATAATACAAGCAATGATCCTTATCAATCAGTCTGTGGCATAGATAATATAATAGTATTCAATAAAAGCAATGACACCATAGATTAATGCTTTTATCCTAAAACTTTAGAATTATTATCTAGTATCACTAATCATTCACGTGTAAATTTCTTACACTTAAATATTAAATTAAATAATTTGCAATCATTAACTTTTCATTTCTCTGATAAAAATTCAGATTACAGTTTTAAAATTATTGTATTTCCAATACATGATTTCCAGTAAACACAAATCTATCTTTAAAAACCATATTGTCAATCAGGTTATTAGAATAAATAAACTCAAAAGTTCATTGAGATAAACATGTTAACAATCTAACTAACGTGCAACAGAAAATTAATTATTCTGTTCATCTCACTCAAAACATAATAGATAGTTTTAGATTTAATGAATAATTTATTAATGAATATAATAATTTTAAAAAATATAAAAATTAAATTCAAATTAATTCACAGTTTAAAATTAGTTAAAAAGAAATTAGTTAAATGAAGTAGCATGTGGCATGATATATTGACTATAGTATATGTGCCAGTCATCAGCTATAATTTTTTGTTTTTAATAAATATCTTTTGTATTTGAAATGTAATAATAATAAAGTTATTTTCTTTTATGAGTATATGGGAAGCTGGGGTTTGACTATTCTTGATTTTCTTAAACTTTGAGCGACTAACTGATAACAAGGCTTCCTAAATATTTAATACTTTTTTTGAAAGAGTAGTATTGTAAAGTGTCGTATTTATGACATGTAAGACTATGCTAAATGGTTTTTTATTCATTATGTGAATACAGTTAAGACTTATGGTTAAAGCTGAAGTAAACTAATAACTAATATCCTTCAGGGTCTTTGACTAAATTAAATAAATACTGCTTCACTTTAGGAAATGTTAATATGTATGATAGCTGATCTGTTAAATAAATGTCCCTATAAATTTTATCATTGAAGATTGGTTTTAAGTAATAATTGTTTCCTGTTATGTGTATATATAACATATATTTACTAAGAAGAGCTTCACCTGTATTTTTATATTAAAATTGAAATTTCTCAAATTTAAATCAAAACAATTATCAGTGCTAGAAATGTTCAATTATAAAAATAATTATAATCTTAGACATTTTTAAATTTTACTCAGTTTTCAAATTAGTATACAATGCTTCAAAGTCATAAAGCTCATTGTTCAGTAAAAACTGAAATAAATCAAGTATTAGATAAGATAAAATATTTCATAGTAATTTCAAACAAATGCAAACATTTAAAGCTGAAGTTGTCCAATGTCCAATTTATTCTCTGCCTTCACCCCCTCCCATTAAATACAGTTCAGTTAGACAAATCTTTACTATATCTTTTCTCTATTTTTTGCAGGTTATATTTATTTTAGAGCATTTTTCTATAAATGGTGCTTGGCAGTTCAACGGAAAATCATTGATGAATTTGTGCACAAGGAATTTTGTACTTCAGTGGAAGATGTTTTTTACAAGTATAATATCTCATTTTAAGAACTAGATATGAAGATTAAGCTTTATCATCTGCCTTATAGTTGGACCATTTTATTCTAGGTATAAATCGCATAACTAAAATTGATTTGAATATTATATATATATATATATATATATATATGTTTACTTGAATTTAAAATTGTTATATTAAAAAAAAATCATGCAGGTTATTACACTATTTTGAAAGAGTTTAAAACTGAATTTTCACTAAAAAGTGCCTTCAAAATAAATTAAGTAAGGTCTACCAGTGAAACTTGTGTTTGCTGTTAATATGGATAAAAGCCACCATGAGGTGAAACCATATACTTGCAATGTATGTATGTAAGAAATCATTTTTTGTGACAGGCAGCTTAGATAGTCAACTCCATTCCCTTTCTGCAGAGACACTATATATGTGCAACAAATGTACAAAATCCATTTCTAGAAGAAGCAACTTTAACATATATCTTCAGTCCCCCACTGGGGATAAACCATACGCTTGCAGTGTATGTAAAAAAGGATATTCAGAAAAAAGATACTTAGATGTTCATGTTTGTTCCGACTCTGGAGAAAAACCATTTAATTGCAATGTGTGTACAAAATCATTTTCTAAAAAACACCACTTAGATAACCATCTTCGTTCCCATACTGGAGAAAAACCATATGTTTGCTGTGTATGCACTAAATCATTTTCTAGAAAAGATTACTTACATGTTCATCTTCGTTCCCATACTGGAGAAAAACCATATGCTTGCAGTATATGTACTAAATCATTTTCTAGAAAAAATTATTTACATGTTCATCTTCGTTCCCATACTGGAGAAAAAACCATATGTTTGCAATGTATGCACAAAAACATTTTCTACAAAAAGCCAGTTATCTGTTCACCTTCGGTCCCACACTGGGGATAAACCATATGTCTGCTATGTATGTAAGAAAACATATTCTCAAAAATTTGACTTAGATGTTCATCTTCGCTCTCACACTGGGGAAAAACCATTTACTTGTAATGTGTGTACGAAATCTTTTTCTAAAAAAAGCTTGTTAGATAGTCATTCTCAAAACCCACACTGGGGAAAACCCTATACTTGAAATGTATGTCAGAAATCTTTTTCTAGAAAAAGCTATTTGGATATTCATTTTCGAATCCATACTGGCAAAAAACCATATACTTGTAATATATGTAATATATGTAAAAAACATTTTGCTAAAAATGTCACAGGGTTTTTTTTTGTAATTAAAGTTATGAGGTTTCTGGGGGACCTTAACAGCCTTGGAGTGTTTTGGATTTCATTTCATTTACCTGTACCCATCAGTATCTTATGTAGACGTCTTCCCAGCTAGCAATGTTCCGTTGGGCCAACGTTGTACTGCATACGTTGGGCCAACGTTTATATGATACGTTGGCCAACCGTTGGCTAATGGTTGTGTCTCAAAAAATGCCAACGTAATACTACGATGGGCCAACCAAATACCAATGTAACTAATTCTCCTGAAATATGTATAAAATTATTTTATAATGATACAACTAATTTTTAAGTCAAAAATATGTATGTAAATTTGAGTCTTTCTACATTTTTACCAAATTCCAGATTTTAATTGGTCTTCTCAAAAGTTTTGTAATAATTTTTTATTTCATATGCTATCCTGAGTGGTACCAATTAGTTTTTAAATGATATCAAATGTTTAATTTATAAATGATTAATAATTTAAAAGTTTTTCATAAAGTAATAATAAACTGAAATATTATATTTCTTATGATTGCTAAAAGTAGATATTAAATAATGTAGAAAAAAAAAACAGTGAGTAAAACAGAAAGTTTTATTTTATATAACAATTATTTACACAAGGTTACATTATTTACATTTTTAAAAATTTAATTACATTATTTACATATTTAAAAATTTAATTACATTATTTACATATTTAAAAATTTATTTACATTATTTACACTTTTTAAAATTTATTTACATTATTTACACTTTTTAAAATTTATTTACATTATTTCTACATTTGTTGGTTTTTCCTATTTTTCCTTCCTCCATTTCTATCTGCTGCAAATCGGAACCAGTCCTTCATAAATTTTTCAACACTGTCTAATGTCACTGCTTCCTTAGCATTAATTTTAAAAGCATCTGGAAAAACAAAAATTTTAAAAAGTACATATTAATAAAAGTGTTAATACAGTGTGCAAGTATGAATGTGGTCAAATGTGCAAATAAAGAATGTTTTTTTTAAAAAAAAAAAAAAAAAAGTTCTAGTATTCAATTGCACTTGTTACACATTTAACTCTAAATTAGATTAAAAAAAAATTTAGTGATAGACTAAAAAAAAAATAAACCAAAGACTACATTTGAAGGTCAAAATTGGCTTGAACAAATAACCCTATAAATTACAACACTATAAAGAGCAGAATGCAAGTGTGGTGCGATTACAAACTTACGATAAATAACTCCATGAATCCGAGTATACTGGTCATACTGATGTTTTTGGTCTCGTCCTTTCCAGTTTACACTCATTGACATTTCATGGCCAAAGATTTTAGGCAGCAAACGTTTCAACACTTTTCTGCTGTCATCTCCCCCAAACGAAGCTAAATAAGACACCTAAAAAAAGATAAGGGGAGAGACATAAATATTCATATTTATTAAAAGTAAATGAAAGTATATAAATCCAATATGTAAAAATAAACAATAATTAATTTGTTATTAAACCAAAAACATTTCGAACCATCTCTGAAAAATTTGCCTCTTCCTTTAAAAATTCATTGAAAACTGTTAGATCTTCAATATTGTTGATGGGGAAATTGACAGGAAATGTTGGGGCAGACTTAGACAATCTTCTTGATTGAGCAGTTTCTGCTGGGTGACTCTGATGAAAATTCACCAATTTTGCCAGAACCTGTGAGTGGAACTGTAAAATTTCTGTATGGGCTTGCAATTCTTTTTGAATAGATTTCAAAATATTTAAATTCAGTTGGCTGCACGAACAACTTTGTGTTGATGTAGATTGTTGTTCTAAATAATATGTGTTTAATGATGTAGGTGTGTTGTTAAGGTGTGTTATAGGTGAAAAATTGGAGTGTGGTAAAGGTGTAAATGTTTGCTGAGTCGAAATTCTAGGAATTTGACTATAATTATTAGGTGGTGCAGAATGTGATGCTGGTGTAACTGACACTGGTCTTACAATTGATGGTGTGTTACTTATTGCAGGTAATGTGTGTCTTTTTGGAAGTGGAGGTGCTGGAGCTAACAATGACTGAGAATCTTCATCAGAATCACTCTCAAAGAAACATCTCTTTTTAGTCCGCTTACGGGACTTTTCTGAGTCTGTTTGAAGATCAGAAGTATCTTCTGCCTTCTTGAGCCTTTTTCTGGCTTCTTCATAAGTAGCTAGGGGGAAAGGAAATTAAAACAAACGTTTAAAAAAATTCAAATTAAATTGAAAAATAAGGATATCGTTCCAAATTTCACTTTAGAAACCTTTTATACATAAAATTCAAAGTTTCTGATGAAAAGTACAAAATATGCTACTAAAATGTGAAAATATATACAAAGAAATTGCATTAAACATTGTCGTATCGAAATTATGCTCATATTAATCATATAGAAACGTAGCTTACCAAATTCTCCTATAGTTCTAATATCATATTGTTGCCAGTTTTCCTCTGGCACCACTCTGTTGACAACCATCTTCTCCAGTTTACTAGGGGTTTTTACAGGTGTCCAAAGACATATGCCCCCATCAATCCAATTTGAAGGAGCCACAGCCACTTCATTTATTGTCATGAACTCAATCACATGAAACATCTTTAAAGAAATAGAAGTTACAATTTTAGTCAGAAACAATAGAAGCTTTCCCAATAACTGATTACTTTTAACTGAGGGCATAAGTAAGTGAAAGTTTTAATAGGCTTAAGGTACATCAGGCAAATATTTGGGAAAAAAAAAATTTTACAGGGTAATCAGGAGTAAATTGTCAGTGATCATCTTCATCTTACTGATACAATAACTTTGAAACATTACACTGATTTACAAATACTAAGATAGAGACAGACAATTTCCCAGAAATCTTAAATACAAAACAAAATAATAATAATAATACATATTATTCTAATGGAAATGATACATATTTATTTTCATAAGGATATAAAACACATTTAGTTTTAATTAACTCTACAGGCCTTTGGTTCATTTTATCAGATAATTTGGATACTAAAAATACATTTAATATAGATGAGGATAGAAAAAAAAAATCTTCATGGACTGTAAAATTTTGTCCTATTATATTTATATTCTCAGCAATCTTGTGAAAATGATCTATTTTTATAAACTATGTTATTATTGAGAATGCAATATGAATGAAGAATTTATTTTGGTTTTAAATTCCATATTTTTAAATTTCATATATTTATATATTTCTCTGCCTGATAAAGGATCAATATATAAATCCTTTAAATGATAATTAATATTATTTCTAATGAAATGCTTTTGCTCAGAAATTCTTCTATGAATTTCTTGTAAAGGATGTTTTGATGATCTTAAGAGACGTTTTATTTGACCTAAATAATTTTCAAAACCCCATGCACTAAAATTATCAAGGGGTCCAAATTTTTTTGCATCAATATGTAGATGATATAAGGAATGTACATTATACACTATAAATTCATGGCCATATAAGTCACAACAGTGTTTTACAAACAATAATAATACCTCCCCTGTAACATCATTTAGCATATTATAAAAATTTTTGCTAATAAGAATACTTATTGCAAAACTTAACATCACAAAATTGTCATATATTGGTTTAGGGAGACATTTCAAAACAATGGGACCAGTATACAGTAGAAAGGTTCTAAATTCAGTTGCCTTCCACCATTTAATTTCTAATAAACTATGTGGTTTACGATTAAATTCGCATGGAGTAAACTGTCTCAAATTCACTAATGTCAATGAAAGTTGAAAAACAACAGCAGAATTTAATCTAGTTTTTAAAGGGCCTTCCAACCAAGTAAGTAATAATCGTTTAGTAACTCCTAAACAGACTAGATGCATGTAGTCCATTGGAAACTGAGTTACCATGCCAATCGGTAAAATTGCCAGAGGAGAGTCTGTTATATGATAATCTTCATCAATCTTTTCACGGAATGAAAGATCAATTCTTAACTGACCTTCAGAGGGAAAGCACACTTTGTTTTTAATATAGATTCCTACTGTATTGCATTTTTCACATGCACTATATCCAGAATGAGCTTTGATCCCCTTCAAATAAGCCCTAGCTGGTGCATCACAAATAAATGCTCCCAACTATATTTCATACTTCTCATGGTATAAAATAATTCCTTCTTTTATCAGTGCACTAATTTCTGAAATAAAATTTTCTAAAAACTCTGATAAACTTTTAGGTTTGCCATCCCCAAGTAAAAGAGCAACAATGAAGGGCATATCATTATGTTCAGTAAAACCTAGTATAGGCCAAAACTGCTTTTTGTTACTCTTAAACAAAGGCAAACCATCAATATTAAAATTTACAATTATTGGAGACCTCAATTTGTTTTCTACTATGTTAGAAAGTCCCTCTTTAATACCAAAATAACACAGTTTTCCATTCTCCATTTTTCTTGTATCTGTATATTTTGGAGTTTTTAATAATGTCCTAGCATCCTGTGGCAAAAATGTAAAGTGAACACATAATATTTTCAACAATGCACTTAATGCAGCTAATGATATTTTGTAGGATAAGGCCCATTGATGTAGTTTTTCCCTCAATGAATCTTGAGGTTCATAAGAATCAGAATCAGAACTCTCATATGAAATGCTGTTACATGATACACTATCATCTACATCACTATTATTTTCTAACATTTCATCAGAAAATGTGAAATCACTCTTGTGTGAATTATTATCCCCAGAAGTGAAATCACTCGAAAATACATTCTCATTAGAACTACAAGAATTTAATTCATCTGCAAGATTTTCTGCAGTTGTAATAGTGCTCGATTTTTTAATGGGTTTCAAATCCATATTATTTATTTCAATTTCTTTTAACTGATCCTTAATTTTTTTAGCAAAAATCCTATTTTTTTCCTCTTATTTGACTGCAAATAATCCATACCTAAGAAAAAATAAACCATACTCAGATAATTTGAATATTTTAGAAAATGAATGCTACATGTTTTGAATTGCAGATTATGACAAAAAATAGAAGTAATTTAATGATAATTTAAAGAAGCATGTTCTTAAAGTTATTGATTTAAATAACTGCTTAAAATATGGTATTTTATTTTTTTGTATCTACCCAAAATAACTTGTAATCAGAAAAAGTTACTTTAAATAAAACAGAATAATTTGAATATGTTTGGAGAAAATAAATCCATTCCATTAATTCTGGCATTGGTTAATAAAATACATACTGGATGAGAACTGAATTGGACACTCTAACACATAGGAAACAGTATTTGCAGAATGCTAATGTTAGTGATCATATTTTTAGAATGAACTAATGAGGAGTTTTCCCCCCTATATTTCACTTGGTGTGATGCATAAATTCTTACATACAAAGATTATAAAATTGTATTTTTTTTTAAACAAGTATAATTTTAAACATTTTATTTTGTACAAATGCAATTCTTAAATGATTAATGAATCAAGTATATTGATTACACTTTTATTTCTGTATTTAGACACGAGTAAATTTTTTATAATTAATTTTACATAAATAACATAATTCTTTAATCTGTTACTAAATTTTTAAACTGTGCACGAAAAAAATATGAAAAGCAGATTATGAGAAAAAAAATAGAAGTAATTTAATGATAATTTAAAGAAGCATGTTCTTAAAGTCATTGATTTAAATAACTGCTTAAAATATGGTATTTTATTTTTTTGTATCTACCCAAAATAACTTGTAATTAGAAAAAGTTACTTTAAATAAAACAGAATAATTTGAATATGTTTGGAGAAAATAAATCCATTCCATTAATTCTGGCATTGATTAATAAAATACATACTGGATGAGGTTGCTATATATTTAAATAATTACTGTAAAATATGAACATAATTGGACACTCTAACACATAGGAAACAGTATATGCAGAATGCTAATGTTAGTGATCATATTTTTAGAATGAACTAACGAGGAGTTTTTTCACCTATATTTCCCTTGGTGTGATGCATAAATTCTTACATACAAAAATTATAAAATTGTATTTTTTTTAAACAAGTATAATTTTAAACATTTTATTTTGTACAAACGCAGTACTTAAATGATTAATGAATCAAGTATATTGATTACGCTTTTATTTCTGTATTTAGACACGAGAAAATTTTTTATAATTAATTTTACATAAATAACATAATTCTTTAATCTGTTACTAAATTTTTAAAATGTGCATCAAAGTTCATTTCAGATTATAGTGTTACACGGAATTTTTTTCACAGGTTGATAGATAATGGAGCATCAATTTTTTGGTATAAAGCGCCAAGTATGGCAATCCGTACTATTTACACAGGCGGCTAGAATCTGCACCCGGACAAAACGCATTAGAGCTCTGATTGGTCAGGGGGTTCATCTTTTCTGATTGATTGCGATGAATGTGTTGTGAAAACATCCGTTGCAAGTTTAAAAAGACAACAGCTGTTCTTTTAAATTTAAGTGCTTTGAATATTGAGAAATATTTCTGTGTCATACTGCAGTGGAATCAATATAACACAGAATATTGTTTCAATAAAAATTGTACAATTTTTTTTAAAAAATGTTATATAATTTTAATAGTTCCTGAAATTTTGTACGGACATTTCACTTTAAAATGAAATATTTACCATCCCGCAGTTTAACATGATACGAATGTTGAAAGAAAATAAATGTTTTTTAATTTTTAATAAGAGTTAAATTTATTTTAAACTATTATTTGCTGGCCAACATTGTTCATTATTTATATAATGTAAATGGTATTTATTTATTTATTAATTTGTAAAATAACTACCCATAAATTAGTGCATTATAATTTATATTAAATTATTAGTTTTTTATGTTATTCTAGTTTAACCCTATCATTTATTAGAAAATTTTCCAGAATTTAAAAGCTATCATAAAAATGCAACATTTTAATAAAAGGTATCTTCTAAAACCTTATTAATGCTATAAAATGTAAAAAAATTGCTTCAGTATACACTTTTAAGTTTCTATATAATGTCAAAAAATATTTGGTACTTGTTTACAGAGAGATCTATATATACAGGGTAGATATATTCAGTTGTTCACAAATAACTATTATCCAGTTTTTAGGAGGGGGAAGGTATTCCCATGTATAATTATAGATCACGTATACAATATTCCTCAATACATAAATTTTGCAGAAAATTTTAAGCTGGATTTTAATTATTTCTAGAAAAACTTGGTAATTAACTAAATTTAAGTGTTAGACTCGTTAAAAAAATGAAAAACAGTTTATTCTGTTATAAATATTTAGTTATTTATTGACAATTTCAGATTTCTACAGTAAGCACAACCCTCTCCATTAAAAATTTCTCTTTATGCCTATAACTTAGATATTTATATTTCAACTAGCCTGTATTTATAACTATTAAATATCAAAATATGATTGGCTAAATTGATTTTTAATAGCAAGACCAAGATTTGTATTAATTGTTTTGAAATTATTTATTTTGATGTATTGTATAATTATAAAAACAGATGTGTAAAATTTACTATTTTTTAAACTTTATATGATTATTATAAAACATTTGGTTATTATTTTGATAATCCTTTAAAAATATATTCTAATGTAATAGGCAATTGGTTCCAACTGAAAGTAAATTATGGTATAAAGGCGAGGGTTGTTTGGAAGTCTCTAACAACATTAGTGTCCCAAAAGACCCAGCCACTTTTACCAGATCTTGAGTAAATGAATAAATTGTGACTTGTTTTTAACTTCATTTTGTATAAAAATTTTAGATACAATAAGTAATGGGAAAATATAAAAATGTATTATAGACAAATGAAACAGACAATATGAAATGTGTAAAAAATTAATCAAGTTTATTATTCATCAGTTATATTTGACAAAAACAGATATTGCATATATTTATCAAAAAAGTAAACATATAAAGTACTCTGTTACATTTAACAAAAAAATGTATGTACATTCATCAAATAAACAAGCATGTGAGGTACTCAGTTACACACATGATGTTTGTTATGTTTAACAAAATAACCTAATGGGTAAAAATTTATTAAAAATTCAAACATTTGAGGTATTCATTAAAAAATCTTCATAATCAATAGATTTGCAATTGCATTTCATGTTACACCTTACTTTCACATGTTAACTTAAAGAAATTCTAACTTTTAATTCATCTATCCATTTAAATATAATTGTGATCATTGTTAGAATTTATGCTAATGTAGGGTTTATTTAATACTATGTTTTCAGTATTTAATTGTTCTTCCTTGGATGGTTTATTTAATTTCTGTTTTTTCTGAGCTTTTTGTTTCTTTGTTGAAAAAAAATCTTTTCTGTGGGATTATTTTCTTGTTAGCAGGTTCTCGAGGATTGTTGGTAATTATGTTTACTGGTATATTAATGTTTAATAAATGATCTACAGAATTGAGAGAGTTCATAATTTGTCTGGCCATATCTGGATGTATTGATGATTTTGATTGTATTTTAGAATATAAAGCATTAATTTTGTTTAAAATGTGTTCTTTGCTTATTTCTGAATTACTTGTTACATTATCAGTAAGTGTATTTGTATTAGGTAGTGTGGTTTTTGAGGATGGTGTGATATGAAGAGGACCAGAGTATGCTGTGTGCATTTCAGATGATTGGTTAACAGCATGAATATGTTTACATAAATTGTTCAAAATTGAAAAGTCGTGACATGTGCATTCATATGCTGACATACAGCATACACATTCACGACAGATAATATTACATGTGTTTGTACATGCATGTGTTTTTTGGACTGTATATGTTTTGCTTGGAAATGTGGTTGATTTTACTACCCATTTATCTTGTGATATCTGTTGGCAATTCGAAATAATATTTTGGCCCTCTTTGTGTCTGTCATAGGAATCTGTATGTTTTTTTTGTGATCTTACCTTTATGGTGTTTAATGAGTCTTTCAAACTGTTTATCTGTGATGTGTAATTTTGCAAACTTTCACAGCATTTATCTACTCTTTTACATTTTTTCCCTTCTAAATAAATATGTTTAATCTCTCTGTGAAAATGTTCTAGATGCATGTTAGTGTTTAATTTTGCACCCTTTCTGTAACAGTATGCCCACATCTCTTTTCTGCTTGCATACTATTTTGTAAAATATAAATGAAAATTTTTCGTATCACAATCTTTTTCTAATTCTGTTAAAAATTGAGAAAGAGTTTTGTGAAAAGTTTCTTCATCTAGCTCATACGTTATTGACTTTAAAACTTTATAACACATCTTCTCTTTTCTAATGGAATAGAAATTAAATGCCCTTGCCATGCTCTATCCACATGCCAGGCACAAAGTAAATGAACTTTGACAGGACCAAAAATACTCTCCCATGCCTGATAAAAAAAAGGAGCATCATCACTCATAAAAACTCTGGTTTTTATCTCTTCTGGGAGAGTATTTTTTAATTTTTTTAAAAAATATTGCATCGATTTAAAATTTACAGTCGATGTAACACAAAATGCAACAGGGAAACCTTCTTCATATTCATCGATTACCATTACGGTAACAAGCTCAAACCCATAGCTTGATATGCCATGGGTTGAATCAACACATATTCTATCCCCCCCAAATTGAATAAACATATCTAACTGAAGAGGCATCATAAAAGCTAGAAAAAAATCCCTTTTATCAATAATTTCATGATCAGTATCTTGATTTTTGAAATCAAGAATAATATTTTTTCTCTCTTTCATACTTTCTACCCACATTTCTATGCTTATTTCATCGAATGAGCTTGGGTTTATATGATTGTCTGTTAGAACAATATCTTTTTTTAATATTATTCAAATCTTTACGGGTAAATATATGGGTCCTTTCCAAATTGCCTTCAGAAGTTGAACAGCCTCGGATATCTCTAATGATTCTAGAATCACTGACACCTTGAAGTAATTTACGTAGAAAAGTAAAATATTTCTTTTATAGTAAAATTTTATTGTACATATAATAAAATACATATTTTTAAGAGAAAAAAAAAACTATAAAGTTTGTGGCTGTAAGAAATATAAACAAACTTTTTATAAAGAAAAACTAATGTAATGATTCCAACGGCTAAGTGGGCTTAAAAACTTGATTATTTCAAGCTATGAATGATTTTGGATTCAAAGACTAAGTACACTTATATACAGAATTACATTTTTTTATATGTGTCATTGTAAAAAATGCGTAAACTGCTAAAATAAGCATGAAAAGTAACAAATATAATTTATGAATATAATAAAAGATGTAGAAAGAATAAGGAAAATAGAAAATTAAAAACAACCATAGTTTTGTTCATCTATATATTTTCTTCTTACTTTTTCCTTCAGATTCTATTATACTAGAAATTATTGTCTTTAATTTTTTATATGAATAGATAAAAATAATTTTCTTACCTGCAACAGTATTCTTTATTTCTTGAGATAAAGGAATATGGCTTAATAAGCTGTCATGTTTATAATGACTTGGAAAGTATTGCACATCAATACTGTTTTCAGATTGTTTTACAACAATCTGGGAGGTACAGTGGAAACCAATTCTTTTTGAGCCTTGAGCCTTAAGCTGTCTTTTTCCTTCTGAGTGTGAGATATAGTGCCCACTTCTACTACAAATATAGGATTTAGTAGTATGAGAACTAAATTTTTGTTCACCCCGAGCCATCACGAAACTGCTCTTGCATTTTTGTTCTTCTTCAGTAAGCCAGGATTCAAATTCTGAAACATATGCATGAGTTAAAGTGTGCTATATTATTATACTTTTTAAATAAGTATGTAATGATATATTGCAACATGTTTTATTTGACTCCGCAATTTTTTTCAAAATTGCATAGATCTCTGATAATTAATTTAAAAAATTCCATAAACATCAGGGGCCATAAACTCTACCAAAATACGAAGTCCAAGACATAATTTTTAGTCACTTATGCTAGATCATTTTTATATGAGAAATTGCATGAAAGTACTACACATCTGTTGCAGTAGTAGTCCACTGGGCTTAAGCTACTCCCCTCTCCCAATCTACCAAGATCTAGACTATTCAGACAAATTTTGCACCTTTAACACTAATGTTGTGTAGAATAAGCTATGAAAAGTTATTGGGTGGCTATATAGTTTATGCATAGTGATAATAAAATTTAAATTTGACAAATTTTGTACTTTATATACTTTTTAAAATAAGTTTTTGATGAATGCAAATTTCTTGGGTTTCTGAAATTTGAGTCTTAGGAAGATGTTGCATTTATGCTGCTAATCAATAGATGCTGTGTATATAAACTACTGTTATGAAATCAACACTATTAGATTAAAAAAAAAAAAAACTGTACATAAGTGTTAATTTGGAAGTCTAACTTGACATCCAGGACACATATGTCCAATTAACTTTTAAGCAATATTTTATGCAGATGAGCTCTGTTTTTACTAAAATATTAATGCACAGTCCCAAAATATTATTTTACCAATGGTTAAAAGTTAATAATGCTTTTAGTTTTCACTAGTCTATAATATTAACACCTGATCCCATAGAACACCTATAAAAAATTAATTATATTATAGTAAAATGGTTTCGTTTTGAATGCTACAGTCTACTATTTTGCTTCCTGAGGCCTAATGAGACTGGACCTATAGCTTAAAGTCGGTTCTGAACATCTACAAACATCCATGCCAGCAGTGGGATTTGTACCCACAAACTCTGTTGCCGAAGGGCTGTGCTCTACCATTTGGCACTTAGTAGGATGAGATTAGATTTAGATTTAGGGTGGGGCGGCCCACAAGGGTACCAGCACTGTAGGATGAGGTTACTATAACAGAGGTATGTACAGAATTCTGTTTTAAAAAGAGGCACACAATTTATTATTGAAGAAGTGATGGGACCATGGCCAAACAAGAAGATGTACATATATTTATTATATAATTATAAATAATAATAATTATGTTAATTATAACTTGAAATTTCCAAATCATCCAGGATCCAGCCCTATATCTAATGACTCAGTGCTCTTTTTCAAACAGTTATATTTTTAAAAGGGACTTTTTATATTTTTAAGAGTCCATAAACTCTTCTATAGGGGCTGGATGTGGGATGAGAGTAAGTACACAATTTATTCTACAGTGTTATTTATGATTACCATTTGAAAATATATGGCATAATATATGGCATAACAATTAATTCAATAATGATAATGAATAGACAATATGGAACTGTGAATTTTAGCTTGGTTAGTACATTTTGAAATATTTTATAATGGCCATGGTGAAGAAATGAAAGAAATTGGAAATATATATAAATATGGTTGCATAAATAATTTTAATACCCAATATGTATCACATTTTACAAAAATTATCATGCTTTATTATCGTATTAAAATAAGCTATTATGAAATTTAGTATATAAGAGGGCTTACCTTCTTTACTCTTGAAACTTTTTTCTTGATAGTAATCTTGGTTTTCGAAGCCGTGATGTAATTTCAAATGATTACGAAAATTGCTTAAGCTTGAAAATGTTTCATGGCAATTTTTTTCTTGGCAAACTACGTTCAGTTTTACATTATATTGTCCGTGTGTCCGCCTACGATGCTTACTCATACTGTCCTGCGATTTAAATACTTTTTCACAATATACGCATTTGTATATTTTTATCAGTTTCCTCGGAATGCTGTTTATGTTTGCGCTTAGTGTGCGCATTTAGATATCTTTTTTCATAAAAGCTTTGCTCACATTCAGTGCACTTAAATTCAGCCATTCTAGCATTCGCCATGTTAAAGTTTTAGTTTCGGTTCTGGCGCTAGACAAGCGTATTTTTTTAAAAAGGACTTGCTGTTTCTACGAGCCAATCAGAGCTCGAGTGCGTTTTGTCCGGGCGCAGATTCTAGCCGCCTGTCTATTTACTCATTTTTTTTCGCCGTGTCATTTTAAAATTTTTATTGACTCCAGAGTAGGCTCTCTTTATGCAACCCTTTAATAACATATGAAATGCGCCTAATTCTCATTGGGTTATGAAATTGTGAAACTAAATTCATTGGTTGGTTGGTCAGCGGTTATTTCACCGAAAATTCAAACAGATAGAACTCGTATTCCATCATTTCCGTGAGGATATTGTTTATTGCTGGTTTACAGTACCATTTTCCAGTAGTTCACTATGTCTAATTATTTCTATGATTTGGATGGATTCATTATATTATGAAATTGAATTACTATTTTGTAATGGGTTTCCGGTTAGTTATGTGTGTACTCATTCTTTTAAAGTGATTTCTCATGTCTCATAAATCGAAATTTCGGACTGAGCCCTAGAAGTCTAAAACTATAATTGTATATTGTACATATAGTACCAGGGTGGGTGGTTCATTGATTGATCAAATTTAAATACTATAAATATTAAAATTAAAACTGTAAAAAGCACTTGCATTTAATATACTTATTTTCCCGAGTTTATTTTATCTATTGAGTAATTGATTTATTTTGAAATCAAAATTATAATTTAATAATGATGAAAAGGTATGTATTTTTTTTATTTTTATATTATAGTCATATGTTCTTTCTATAACTCTCTTACCCGCTAATATATATATATATATATATATATATATATATATATATATATATATATATATATATATATATATATATATATATATATATATATATATATATATATATATATATAATATATATATATATATATATTTATATATATATATATATATATATATATATATATATATATATATATATATATATATATATATATATATATATATATATATATATATATATATATATATATATATATATATATTTATATATATATATATATATATATATATATATATATATATATATATATATATATATTTATATTATATATATATATATATATATATATATATATATATATATATATATATATATATATATATATATATATATATATATATATATATATATATATATATTATAAATGGTACTTTACAGATTACTAATTCTTTACTACTTAAAACACAAAAGAAATATTGTAGCCTAGATGACTGATATTATCGTGTATACTTAATCTAAAGGCATGTACAAAAGGTAAATTTTAAATGCGATTGATGCTACTGGTTTGGTTTTCAATATATTCGGGAAGTATGCAATTTTAGAATTTTAAAACTATTAAATAAGCGAAGATTTAAAGTATGAGTATGCATAAGAGTACATTGTATCCTCAAAAATATTTTCTAGTGTTCCCCTGTTACCTTGATTTAGACTATATATAATTCACAGACTATAATGTGCCCCCAAAATATTGTCCCCAATATATGATCACCGTACATATAGCGATAGTCTTCAGAAATTTGCAGTTAATAAAAATGATCAGAAATATAATAGAAGTAGAATAAAACAAAAATAAGAATTACCTTAAAATCTTAAAATAAAGCAACGGCAATCTCGTAGATGATCTCGTCAATGATAACACTCGCTGTAAGTTAGCTAAGAAAAAAATGGTGATTATGGCTTACATCTATCGTTTGGCGCGTGTCAGGTTTTGCACATGCGCGTAGCTATAAGCGATTACTTAGCCAATGGTATGCCGATATTTGTGCAGGAGGCTTAAACAGAAAATTTCCTACGTTGGCCCAACGGTTGGCAGTCGTTTCAAAACTACCGATGGCTAACCAGACATTTTGCCAACGAAATACCATCATTTCATTTCCCCTTTTCAACGTTTACCCAACCAAATACCAACAACCAACTTGTAGCCAACGAAAATCCAACGTTTCCGTGCTAGCTGGGTGTTATATATTTGTTATGTGTGGCAACACCACTATTTCATTTTGTACTTTGGCAACATATTATCATTGTTGATATTCTGTACATCTCAGCATGTGTGCGCTATGCATAATTTCAGTTAATAAAAGCTTACCAGATAAGCCTAAAATATTTGCTCTCTTTTACATCAATTTTATTAACTGATATTAGTGAAGACTTGTTTTTTTTTCGATACATCATTCGCGGAATGGATCGTTTGCTGAGGCCAGAGAGGTTTGATGTTGATCCCACGTGTTCAAGTGCTGAATCCAGATGGAAACATTGGAAAAGAACATTTACAAACTTTTTAACTCAAGTTACTGATCTGACCGAGGAATGTAAGCTACAACTTTTGTGCAATTATGTTTCGGCTAATGTGTTTTTATTCATAAATGACGCCGATAGTTACTCAAATGCCATAGATGCTCTGGATTCATTATATATCACTAAAAGAAGTGAAATATTCGCTCGCCACTGCTTAGCTTCTAGAACCCAACAAGCTGGTGAGTCGGTAAATGAGTATTTCCAGATATTACGACAGATGAGCAAAGATTGTAATTTTAAAGCTGTCACTGCTGACCAATACAAAAATGAGTACATGAGAGACGCATTCATCAGAGGCTTAAGGAATCCAAGCTTCCGTGAACGCCTGTTGGAGAACATTACGATTACGCTTGAAAACGCTGTTGACCAGGACAGAGCTTTAGAGTCTGCTGAGCATCATTCCGCTTCATATCTACCGATAGCAAACTCCTGTTTCTGCTGTTGATCTGCAAAAAATTGATGCAGATACCAGTCTTACGGCAGCTGCCCAAATACGTCCAGGAAAGTGTTTCTTTTGTGGATATGATTGTCATCAAAGAAGTGCTTGTCCAGCTAAAGATTCACAATGTCGAGGATGTGGAAAAAAAGGGCATTATCAGAGGGTATGCAAATCAAAATCAGTGTGCAACTCGGCAACATCCGTTGCTTCCACCTTTCTTTTGGCTTCAGCTTCAGTTGTTCCTCATAGCCTTCAGAAGTCATTTGTCAAAGTGCACATAAATGGGATTGAACTGAATGCTCTGATTAATACAGGAAGTGCCTTGAGTTTCTTAAACCAGAACTTAGTAAAAATGTGTAGAATTCATGTAAACCCGTGTTCCAGCACTAGAATATCTTTGGCAAACTCCAATTTGAGTTCTGATATTGCAGGTCGTTGTACAGTTACATTAAAATTACAAACCCATGTATACAAGAATGTGGAATTGCTGATAATGGAAAATCTCTGTGCAGATGTCCTAATAGGACATGATATTTTAGAAGACCATTCTTCGGTGGAATTTAATTTCAATGGCAATAGAACTCCCCTTAAAATTTGCTCTGTTGCTACTGCTCAGGTGCCCCCAGTCTTATTATTTTCGAATTTGACCCCTGACTGTAAACCTATCATTACTAGATCTAGGCGCCAATCTGAAGAAGATAAAAAATTCATTGCGGCCGAAGTCAATAAATTGCTGGCAGAGGGAGTTATTGAGCCAAGCCATTCCTCCTGGCGTGCTCAGGCGTTTGTTGTAAAAGGGGAAAACCACAAACCCAGGATGGTTATTGATTATTCACAAACCATTAACAAATTTACATTGCTTGATGCTTATCCACTACCTAGAATTGAAGAACTAATATCTGAAGTATCCAAATATGAAATATTTAGCTGTATAGATCTCAGAAGTGCTTATCACCAAGTGCCAATAAACAACTCTGAAAAACACTATACTGCTTTCGAAGCTGTTGGCAAGCTATATCAGTTCCGTAGGGTCCCTTTTGGTGTTACAAATGGTGTTGCGAGTTTTCAAAGAACTATTGACAAGATAATTGCTGATGAGAAGTTACAGGGAGTTTATCCATATCTGGATGATGTCACAATATGTGGTAAGAACCAAAATGAGCATGATAGCAACTTAGAAAATTTTTTGAATGCAGCCAAAAAATATAATCTGACACTGAATGAAGAAAAATTTAAGTTCTCCACAAGAAGTATAAAGTTATTAGGATACTGCATATCAAACAAAATAATAAAACCAGATCCAGCTAGACTTGAGCCGTTAATGAATCTACCTATCCCAAATGATACAGCTTCTTTACAACGTACATTGGGCATGTTTGCACATTACTGCCGTTGGATTCCTTCCTTTTCCAACAAAATTCGGCCTCTGTTGGTTAAAGGTCCTTTCCCCCTCTCAAAAGAGGCTGTGGAAATATTCAACTCCCTGAAAACAGACATTCTCAATGCATCTCTGTCAGCTGTTGAAGACAACATACCATTCCGTGTAGAAACTGATGCATCTGAATTTGCTATTGCAGCCACCCTTAGCCAGGCTGGTCGGCCAGTTGCTTTCTTCTCCAGAACTCTAAGTACTTCCGAACAGAAACACTCTTCGATTGAGAAGGAAGCTTATGCCATAGTTGAATCCCTCAGAAACTGGAGGCATTACTTAATTGGTAGACATTTTGAGGTATTCACAGATCAAAGGTCTGTTACATTTATGTTTGACCAAAACCATAACAGTAAGATTAAAAATGAAAAAATCATGCGATGGAGATTAGAACTTGCTTGTTTTAAATTTGATATCATTTACCGCCCAGGTAATAAAAATGCCAGTGCTGATACATTATCCAGAATAACTGCAGCCGTTACATATCCAGAGATGAACCTAGCTAAATTACACGAGGACTTATGCCATCCTGGCATCACCAGAATGTATCACTTGACACGATCAAAGAACTTACCCATATCCTTGAATGACATCAAGAAAGTTGTAAACTTATGCCACTGCTGCAATGAAATTAAACCTCGTTTCTGTAACTTTGAAGGAAGACTGATTAAAGCAACTTCCCCATTCGAGAGGTTAAATGTAGACTTTAAGGGGCCCCTACCAACATATTCAAAGAATCGCTATTTGCTTACTGTGGTTGATGAATTTTCAAGATTCCCTTTTGCCTTCCCTTGCTCAGATATATCAGCTGCAACTGTAATTAAGAACTTGCAAAGCATTTTCTCAGTGTTTGGTATGCCTGCCTACATCTACTCAGACAAAGGGTCATCATTTATGTCCCAAGACTTAAAATCATTTTTGACCTCACTCCGTGTAGCTACCAGCAGGACAACAGCCTACAATCCTCAAGGAAATGGCCAGATTGAGAGGTACAATGGGATTATTTGGAAAACCATTCAGTTAACTTTAAAGTCAAGAAAGTTGGCAATTGAAAATTGGGAAAAATTACTTGATACAGCCTTACATTCCATTCGGTCCTTACTATGTACTGCAACCAATACCACACCTCATGAAAGAATCTTTACCCATGCAGGACGATCTTACAATGGTCGTTCATTACCCACTTGGCTGACTCATCCAGGGTCAGTACTGATGAAAAACTTTGTTCGAGGTAGTAAGTATATGAACCAATTGTGCAGGAAGTCAAACTGGTTGAAGCAAGCCCAGACTATGCTCATGTGAGACTTCCAGATGGACGGGAAACTAGTGTTTCCATACGACACCTTGCACCCAGAGGAGAAGTTAACTTACCCGTCGAAGAAAAAAAATCAATGATAATTATCCTCAATTACCAACCGCTACCCATAGGAGTACTGAAGAGTCTAGTGATTTTTCATTAGAATCACAGTCTTCACAAGAGGATACTCAACAACAGACAGGTGTAATTCCACAAGACATTGTGTTACAGAGCTCTACAAGTTCTGAGAGTCCCAAGAGTGATATGCTCCGACCTAAGCGACTCAGGCGTCAACCTGCTTATTTAACAGATTATTTGAATGATTAAAAACTGTAAGAAGGGGGGAGGGTGAATGTTATATATTTGTTATGTGTGGCAACACCACTATTTCATTTTGTACTTTGGCAACATATTATCATTGTTGATATTATGTACATCTCAGCATGTGTGTGCTATGCATAATTTCAGTTAATAAAAGCTTACCAGATAAGCCTAAAATATTTGCTCTCTTTTACATCACTGGGTTTATGATTATATTAATTTAATTATCAATGGTAATATTCATTCCATAAATTATTTATGGTTTTTTTTTTTGTTAACTATTTCAGGTTTCAGAATGTTATCAGCTGGCATTTGTGTGATCGTTATCCTGCCTATATTTTGTGTTGTAAACTGTTAGTAAGTTCTTGAATAAACTTTTTAGTTGTTTAGAAGTACTCTACAATTTTTTAAAAACTATCTCACAAACATACTTCCATACTCTTGCCTACAGTTGCAAGCATTTGTTGAATCCATCCATATCTAGATTTTCAATTTTAATACTCTTGTAATAAAATTTGCGAGACGGTTTCCCATTAAAGAAGCCATTGTTTCCATTCGAGGTCATTCTTTTGATAGAAACCACAGGAGTCATGGTGGTTGATCCTCTCCGCCCGCGGCGTGTTGCCGCCAGGGGGCACTGCATGTGAGGCACATCAGTTGTAAGATGGCCTCTGTGAGGTATGGTCGCAGTAGACCTGAGCGGATATATGATAACTTTTAACTGCCATGTGGCAGAAGTTAAGTATTTTGTATATAGTTGTACATATTTTGTTTTTGGTTAAATTAAAGTAAGAAAAGCACAAGACAGTGTTTTATTTCAAATGAACAACAACAGGATCTAGTGAAAGATCCCATCCATTTGGTGACCCGGACGTGATGAACTTGTGACATGTGCTGGAGCATTACAGGACAATAATACTGAACTGAAAAATTTGGATAAACGATTGTATTAACTGTCGGTGATAAACGGATTATTACGACGGGACTCGGCGCGGGGAATTGAGGTAGGCCCTTTCTCCTTCCTTCCAAATTGAATTGTAGTAACTATTTCGTTAGGTATTAATTGTTATAATTAGATAGCGTTCATAATAAAAATGGAGGATTTAGAGAAATTAAAAAAGAAAAGAGGAACCATTCGAACCCTAACAACGAAAATAATAGGTAAAATCGAAACTGTTCTCAATGATGCAAATTTAGAATTAAAAAATAAACTTGACGAGTTAAACGATTTGAGCGAACAATTGATAGTGAAAGGTTCTAATTTAAAGGAATTAGACGCTAGTATAGAAGAATTATTAGCGGTAACTGAAATTGAGGCAGAAGTGACCGCGAGCGAGGAATATTCCGAACGAATAACGAAATGGAAAAGTAGAATTTCCAGATTCTTAAAGGAAAATAGTTCCGTTTCCGAAACCGAAACTAAAAATGTGAAGCTCCCTAAGCTAGATATAACGAAGTTTTTTGGCGATTGCAGCCTATGGTTTGATTTCTGGAATTCGTATGAAGTAGCGATACACAATAATGGCGGGCTAAGCAAGATTGAAAAGTTTACATATCTGAAAACTTATTTAGGGGGAGTTGCTCTAAACGCAATTTCGGGATTTTCTCTTACAGAGCAAAATTATGACGCATCGGTACAGTTATTGAAAGAAAGATTCGGAAGAACCGATGTGATCATATCGTCACATATGCACAAACTTCTATTGGTTGATTCCGTAAAATCTTGTTCGAATGTTTCAGGTCTTCGAAAAATGTACGACGCAATAGAAGTACAAATTCGTTCGTTGCAATCTTTGAATGTGGCAACCGGTACATACGGTAATTTACTGTGTCCAGTAATATTGCAGAAGTTACCCGAGGAGTTGAATTTGAATTATAATAGAGATCGTGAATCAAAGGAATTGTTTGATATATCAGATTTAATGGAATACTTACGTAAGGAATTAGAAATAAGAGAAACGGCCATAATATTAGCAAACCCAAACAATAATAATGTAAATGAATCTTTTCGGAATAAGGGGAATCAATTCTATCACAATAAATATCAGTCAAATTTTAAGAGAAATGAATATTTTAAGTCTAAACCTACAGCCGCTGTTTTAGCTACTAAGGTCGAAGAAAATTTACACTCGTCTAATAAATATTCTCCGAGGAATAAATTCGGTTTCAATTCAAAACGTAATTTCAATAATAATTCATTCGATCGCGAGAAAGGCTGTATTTTTTGTTCTTCAAATGGGCATATAGCTAGTGAGTGCTCTCTTAATGTAAACGAAAAGCGAAAATCTTTAATGAATCAAGGTTTGTGTTTTTTATGCTTTGGCAAGCACTTGAGAAGAAACTGTACAAACAGGGATAGAAAGTGCAAGCACTGCAATTCCCAGGGCTATCATAATTCTTTACTGTGTGACATGGAGGTACGGGAAACGAGCACTTCAGTTACGAAACCAGACGAATCAAACCCTACGGCGCCAGAAGATTCTCACTCGCTCCTATGTGAAATAAACAACCGTTCGAATTCCGCAGTTCTATTGCAAACTTTTCATGCTAGCGTGTGTGGAGGGGGGGGAGAGAAAAGTAGAGGTCATAGGTTGCGCGGGCTATTTGACACAGGGTCGACACATAGCTTCGTGTTAAGGGAAGTGGCTGAAAATTTATGCTTAAAGGTAATTGACAGAAAAGAGTTATTTGTTTTTGCGTTCGGATGTAAAACCGCGAATAAGCGGCTACATGACATAGTTGAGATACAGTTAAGTAACGTAAACAATCCTAACAAGAGAGTAAAATTAACGGCCGTTGTTGTTGACTCCATTACGCAGGGTCAAATTAAAATTCCTTCACAGTGGGTTCGAAAGGTCGCCTTTGAAAGAGAGTTCCAATTAGTGGACGTCGGCTCGTCTGATGGAATTCAGATATTAATAGGTTCGGACCACATCTGGGAAATTTTAGGCGAACGTAATATTAAAATTAGTAAAAAATTGATCGCCACGGACAGCATTTTCGGGTACGTCATACAGGGCAAGGATAACGAAATAGATAATAAGGTGAGAGTTAATCACGTGATCGTCTCGGAAGACGAGTTGGATTTTGAAAGAGTTAAAAAATTGTGGGAGTTAGAAACGATCGGAATTAATTCAGACAAGGAAACGACCCAGTCGGATCAAGAAATTTTAGAGGCGTTCGAACGAAATACAACCTATAAAAATAAAAGATATGAGACTCGATTGTTGTGGAAAGAGAATATTGAGGGTTTAAATCGCAACTATGAAATGGCGAGGAGACGTATGAGAAATTTGAATAATAGATTTCAGGAAAGCAATGAATTGTACTTGAAATATGATGAGATTATTAAGGAACATTTGAGGGACGGAATAGTGGAACGGACGGATACAGGGTTGAGTGAAAATGTGAAAACGGGTTATTTTATGCCGCATCATGCAGTTATACGGGAGCAAAAGGATTCCACGAAGGTTAGAATAGTTTTTGATGCTTCTTCTAAGGTTAAGGAAAATTTATCACTAAATGATTGTGTAGAAAGCGGCCCTAATTTAAATCCCGATTTGCTAAAGATCATCATAAAATTTAGGGTACATAACGTCGCATTTTGTGCTGATATTCAGCGGGCATTCTTAGAAGTCGGAATAGCTAAAGAGGATAGGGATTTTTCAAAATTTTTATGGATAGATGAGAGAGGGTCCAATCTCGATCACAATAACCCTGAATTTGGAACTTTACGTCATTGTCGAGTCCCATTCGGCGTAAAATGCTCACCTCACTTACTAACAGCCACCATAAGGCTTCATTTGAAGAAATATGAAGAAACATATAACGAGGCATGCAATATGTTAAAGGAACTATATGTAGACGACTTAATCGCAGGAACAGTCAATGTGGATGATGCCTATAAATTGAGTAAGGAAACTATTTTCGTCCTTAGTGAAGCCAGCATGAATTTGCGTAGTTGGATTTCAAACTCCACGGATTTAAATGAACTTTGGAAAATTAACAACGTTGATTGTCGTCAAATATCTGAAGAATCCGGAATACCGTTAAAGATTTTAGGACTAATTTGGGACAATGTGAAGGACACTTTAAAAATCGACGTGTCCACGGTTCGGAAATTACAAAATAAACAATTAACTAAACGCACCATGTTGAGTGTTTGTGGCATGCTGTTTGATCCTTTAGGGCTCGTGAACCCTTTTACAGTCCGAATTAAATTAATAATTCAAACTATGTGGCAGAGAGCTGTTCGATGGGACGAAGAGGTTCCTTCGGACACAGAATCCAGTTTCCGGGAATGGTTAAGGGAAATTGAAATTCTAAGGGGTTTTGAGATCCCTAGGCAATACCTTAGTGAAGTATGCTGGGAAAATTTGGAAGTACACATTTTCTCTGATGCCAGTCCCAAGTGTTATGGTGCTGTAGCATATTTTAGGCTTCGTAAAGGGAAAAAATGTGAAACAAGCTTTATTGTTTCGAAGTCTCGTCTAGCACCGTTAAAGAGTGTTACGCTTCCTAGACTTGAACTGTTAGGAACATTAATTTCAGCTAGACTCAGCTCTTACATACGATCTATTTTCCCAAGACTAAGGCAAGAAAAGATATTTTTTTGGACTGACTCCCAGATTTGCTTGTACTGGATTAAGGGAGTAGCTAATGAATGGAAACAGTTTGTTAGAAACCGTGTGATTGAAATTAAGGAAACAACGAACTTAGAGAATTGGTATTTTTGTAAAGGAAAGGAAAATCCAGCAGATAAATTGACACGATGATTAAGTTCTAAGGCGCTAATTAATGATAACGTGTGGGTTACGGGACCGTCATGGCTTTCCGAAGTTGATATTACGCCTGATATAAAATTTTACAGTGCTGAGATTGATGTGCGGCAGGTCTGTGATGAGCGACGATGTGCCGTTCTGCAGACACTTGTGGAGTCCACAGATTCGGTGTTTGAGCTAGAGCGCTTCAATAAATTGAACAAGCTGTTGAGAACGGTAGCATATGTTCTACGGTTCATAAATAATTGCAAATCAACTCGCGAGAGGAGATCGGATATGCTATCCACCTGGGAGCTAAAGAAGGCTTCAGAACTGATTATAAAAAATGTTCAATTGAAAGAATTCTGTGAAGAATTTAAGGCCTTAAGGGCAGGACAACCGATGAAGTCTAAAAGCAAGATTATTGCTCTTAACCCATTTTTAGATGAGAACAAAATTTTGAGAGTGGGAGGTCGGTTAAAAAACGCCGAAATCTCTAGAGATAGTAAACACCCTATCATTTTACCAAAAAACAATCATTTCACAAGACTAATAATACAGCATTATCACGAGAAACATTTACATGGGGGTTTACAATTGTTATCATCTGCAATAAGACAAAATTATTGGATACTTATCTCAAGGAATGAAATCAAAAAATGCATATGGAAATGCATAAGATGCTGCAGAGCAAGAGCAGCTACATCAACCCAGATAATGGGAGAAACTACCAGCAAGCAGAGTGACGCCTAGTCGAACTTTCTCGAAGGTCGGTGTAGACTTTGCGGGTCCCTTTTCAGTGAAGATGAGAAGGGGAAGAAGAATAAGACCCATAAAATGCTATGTTAGTGTTTTCGTGTGCTTGGTCACAAAAGCCACTCATTTAGAGATCGTTAGCGATCTCTCGAGCGAAGCATTCCTAGCCGCTTTAAAGAGATTTGCTTCAAGGAGAGGAAAGCCTCTAGAGATAAGGAGCGACTGTGGCACTAATTTCATAGGTGCCAACAGGGCTCTAGAAGAAATAATTACGTCCATTCAGTCGAACCCAGAACATCAAGGCTGGTTGTCAAGTGAAGGCATTAGTTGGAAATTCAATCCACCAACCTCTCCACATCATGGCGGTATCTGGGAGACTACCGTTAAATCCATGAAGGCACATCTAAAAAAGACTATCGGAGTTCAAATTCTGACGTATGAGGAGTTCCTGACCCTCCTTACTCAAATAGAAGCATGTTTGAATTCGAGGCCGATTACACCAGTTTCCAGTGATCCGAACGATTTGACTGCTCTGACTCCAGGACACTTTATTATCGGCACACCATTAACAGCTATCCCGGAGCAGGATTTAATCAATTATAAGGTGGCCTACGGACAAAGATGGAAACTGACTGAACAGATGTTTCAAGGGTTTTGGAGAAGGTGGTCTAAGGAGTACTTATGCCAACTGCAACAGCGCAGCAAATGGAGACTTCCTGTTAAAAATTATTTGTGTGAGGGACTTGGTTCTGATAAAAGAGGACAATTTACCACCGCTACGATGGAAACTTGGTCGAGTGTTAGAATTATTTTCAGGAAGAGACAATAACGTTCGAGTTGTAAAATTGAAGACTGTGCACGGGGAACTTATAAGACCAATAACAAAACTGTGCATTCTCCCCATTCAGGAAGAAAATTGACTTTTAATTACACTTTTTTTGGCATTTATTTTATCTATATATTAACAATTTTGATTACTTTGTATTATTTGCATACTAATGTTTTGTTTATTTTAGTTAGCCTAGATTATCTGATGCGAATTTTGTGTTTTTTTTTTTTTTATTAACTACCATCCCATGGTAAGTCATTTATAATTTGTATTGAAGATTTACAGTTTATTGCGATTCATTTTGTTTTTGTACTATGTGATGAATGTAATTCATCGGGGGGGGGAGGATGGTTGATCCTCTCCACCCGCGGCGTGTTGCCGCCAGGGAGCACTGCATGTGAGGCACATCAGTTGTAAGATGGCCTCTGTGAGGTATGGTCGCAGTAGACCTGAGCGGATATGATAACTTTTAACTGCCATGTGGCAGATGTTAAGTATTTTGTATATAGTTGTACATATTTTGTTTTTGGTTAAATTAAAGTAAGAAAAGCACAAGACAGTGTTTTATTTCAAATGAACAACAACAGGATCTAGTGAAAGATCCCATCCACATGGTCTGGATCAATTATACTGTAATGTAATATCTGAACTGTATGTCTAAGGCCGGGGGAGGGTTTACCACTCTTGTACTGTAATCAGGGTTTCCGCGCACCTGAAAAGTTATGGAAAATCATGGATTTAGACAATGGATTAATTTTGTCATGGAAAGTCATGATTTTCTAAGTAAAATGAGTAAAAGTCATGGATCCGCTAATCTACCAATTAAAAATATCAAAAAATGCCTCTGCAAGTAAATTTCCTTTCTGAACGGAAGCGGCTGCATACTTCTCTCTTTTGTCCATAGCACAGGACTCCCATTCATCTAGTTGTACACTGAGACACGTGACATATTGCGGCGCCTTAACTGCGTGGTGAGACAATTGCTACGGGGTGACAGGAGATGTTAGTGTTCCGATGTGCAGTATCACGTTACGCGTGATTTGCCGATGGTTGAGAGAAGAAAAAAAAGTACGCATCGGCCTGTGATATAACAAGGGTGTGGGAGGGAAAGGAATGATATCGGAACATCCTTGACCGAGCCGGTGATCGTGTGTATATTTCGTTGTGAGAAGCGAAACCGTTGAAGATACGAGCGTAGAAAACACTCATTAGGGCAGAGTACACTACACCGGAAGAGTCGAATATTTCTATCGCAGCTTCGATTAATCATCTGTTTTTTTTTCTCGTGTGTTAATGAGGCAAGACTAGGTAGGCTTCTCTTTCGCCCGTTTATTCTGTCTGCTAGGAACCCCCCCCCCCTCCACATTCGTTGCCGAGAATCTGATCAGAGTTAGGGAAAAAAAACAAAAAAAAAACGCGGGTTTTTGTATTAAAATCCAAGCTTAGGTGAGTTTTATTAAATAACAATGTTTTTGGGGTGGGGAGAGTATAAAATCTGGGTTTTTTTGGGGGGAGTGAATTTTTTTTTTCAAACTAACAATATTAATATGTAACATGCATATGCATGTTTTTGTCTTTTGTTATGCTTGAAGATACACTGTCTAGCAAGCACCAGAAACATTAACCCGTCTCGTACACACGACGCAGCGATTTCACTCTTATCAGTCCGGCGTCGCCTCCACGCGATGATCTCCGGTTGATATTGAGAGACCATAGATAGAGATATATATAGAGAGAGAATTACAGGGGTTCACAGTTAGTATAAAGTATGGAGTATCGGAGATAGAATGTTGTATTTTAATTTTTAAATGATAGATTTAATTACTAGATGCCGTTACAGATATCCATAAGATTCTTGCTTAAATTGTAAGGAACACAAATCAGTGCAAACAGCAGCATGGGTGAAGAGGGAGATCGCCGGGTATAAAATACAAGTTTACATAATATAAAAGTAAATCTTAAGTATATACCCGTGCAACCCCGGGTATGGAAAGCTATTATTTACATATACTTTTCAGAAAGAAACTGTTTGAATTTTAAATATGAAAACAAAAGCAGGGCACTTTGGGGGTATATTAATAAGTTTTAGAATTAATACAAATTTTGTTATAATTAATTTAGTTATTATTTTTGCTTTTAATTTCCAATTAAATGCTATGATAGCTTATCTAGCTCACTTAAAATATAAAGGGAGAAATTTGTTAAGCATCTAAGAACTGGTTTTAGAATGGCAAAGCAGCAGTAAGATTGATTATGTGATAACAATGCCATAACAAATATCAGGCCGACCGAAGAGCAACGCCCTACCCATTCAGCCGAGCGATGGTTAATGGGTAGGGCGCTGCTTTTCGGCACGGAAGTTTGTAGGTTTGAATGTAGAGGGTAGAAAAAAAAACGGCGTGTGAAGGCCGTGTATTTTCGGTTGTCCGAGTGAGGGACACGCGTGTGACAGATAATTTTGCGTGTTTTATTACTGCTCTATATGTGTTGCTCTCTATATGTATTGTTTGCTGTATCGTCCAAAATAAATAATAATAAAATACAAAAGAGTTGGATGGATGATTCCAAGTCAAAAGAACATCAACGTTACACTGGGGCACTCGACAGGATCCGAAACCAAAAGTGGGTTTGATCTGCAATGTTTGGATTAAATTAAGAAGTTATAGTTTTATCAGTGGAGGTAAGCAACTTCCTTACTTTCTGTTTTGGGGGATCAGCTAAGTACTTAAGTTAAGATGTTTGCTGTCAAGGGCCTTAGAAAAGAGGATTTACGAATTGTTGCCGAAGAATGTGGCATAAAAGTGACCGCAGATTTAAAAATGGCAGAATTAAAATCGTTAATTCTAAACTCAGAGGACTATGCAAAGGATGAACAATCTGTCAAAGAATTTATAATTACGACTGTTGAAGATAGGAAAAAACTTGAAGAAAGGGAGCATGAAAAACAGTTAGAGACGATAAGGGCTCAGAATAAGTCGCCAAGTCCAGGAATTGAACAAATTGATAGTGAAAAGGATAGATCGCTGGTTAGTGTAATTAAAAGTGTAAAAGCATTGACTATCCCATGTCCTACTAAACCGGAATTATGGAATTTATTTTTCACCACGCTAGAACGTGCGTTTGCTACCAAAAAGGTACCAGAAGAATACAAAGCAGAGATTTTGATAAATTTATTGGGTGAAAGGGCCGCAAATATTTTAATTTATATAGATGACGATGGAATTAAAAAAATATGAAACGTTAAAAGCCATAGTATTACGAGAGTTCGAACCGACCGCACAAATCTGTTTAGAAAACTTTAAACGCGCTAAAAGAGCCTCTATGGAAACTCACGTTCAATTTGCATCGCGGCTTTAAACAACATTCGAGTATTACTTAAAATTAAGGAAATGCAATGATTTGAAATCTGTTATTGATTTGGCAGTTTCCGACAAGCTTTTTGCAACATTAGATCAAGAAACTCAAACTCACATAGGTATTCGACAGGGCGAGAGCTGGTTTAAACCAACTGAACTTGGTCGGGAATGTGATAACTTTTTCATATCCAGAGGAAAAACTTTCTGTAAACAAACTCCCACTGACTATCATAACTCGCGGGATACAATAGAGTATTCTTATGCAACAAGCAAGAATAGTAAATATGTTCCACCTCCGATGCGAAATGAGAAATTTAGAAGGAATGAGGTAAACAGTAAATGGAAAAATAAAGATTGTTTTGTATGTGGGTCAAATACGCATTTTGCGAGAGAATGTAAAAAGAAATACCAAAATTCAGGAAATGGATATACTAATAAAACTGATCGGAATGAGAAGTCTAAAACGAATTCTAATAATGAAACGTTAGTAGCGGAAATCGAAACAAAAATTTTCAAACCGGAAGCTCAAATTCAACCGTTACAACATGTCGATGTCGTTATTAATGGACATGAAATTAAAGCTATTCTCGATAGCGGCACACAAATCACGCTGTTGCATCCATCGTACGTATCAGACTCGAAAATGAACGAACAGGGAAAAATAATGCTTACATCCGCTTTTGGAGAGAAAGCAGAAGCGAAACTTTTTCGAATTCCAATAGCATTGAAGAGCGAGGATAGTGGTTTTTCCGCTGAGTCAGAAGAAACACTTATAGCTGTCACTGATAAATTAAATGTCCCGTGTCTTTTGCATCCCAATGTTTATGACGCGTTAGTGGAGCAGTCTCAGACTGGCGCCGAAGAGAGAGCAGGTGTTATGAACGGACGTGGTAGCGAAACAGGAAGTGAAAATATAAACCACTCAGAGGTTATAGACAAACCCATGTCGTTACTGGCGAATGAATGTTTTGACAAAGAGGAAAATTTCACGACTACAAGTAGCCTTTCGGAGGAAGAATCTAATAAACAGTTAGAAATTGAAAACAAAACTGTCAGAAGCTTCGAGATTAAGAAATGAACAACAAAACTGTGTTACGCTTCGCAAGGTTAGAGAAGAGCTGAAAGCGAATAAGGGGAATTTTATTTTAATAGATAATTTATTATACCATAGAGAAAAAGTTACGGGAGAAACGGTGACCCAATTAGTTTTGCCGAAGTGTAGGCGTATGAAAGTACTTGAACTAGCTCACGGATCGGTATTTGGTAATCATATGGGGATGAAGAAAACCAAAGAAAGGATTAGACTAAGTTTTTACTGGCCTAATATGTCACAAGATATCGCGAATTTCTGCAAGAGTTGCAAACAATGTCAACTGAGAAGCCCGGAGAAAATAAGTGATAGGATACCAATTACCCCTGTTACTAGACCAAATTTACCCTTTGAAATAGTGAATATAGACATTATTGGCCCAATAGACCCTCCTTCAGCTAGAAAACATAAATATGTTCTAGTGTTAGTTGACCAACATAGTCGATGGCCGGAAGCGGTGCCTATGCGAACCATCACGGCCAAAGCCACATGTGAGGCCCTACTTGAAATATTTGCAAGAACCGGCATCCCTAAGGTTATAGCTAGTGACCAAGGTACCAATTTTATATCAAAGTTGACCCAAGAATTTATGACACGTTTAGGAGCTAACCCGAGATTCTCTACCCCGGGATACCCCGCCTCAAATGGTTTAGTAGAAAGATTTAATAGAGTGATTAAACAAATGCTTCATCACGTAATTAGAACTGATCCATGTAACTGGGACAAACATTTACCTTATTTATTATTTGCATACCGTGAAGTGCCTAACAGTACAACAGGAGTCTCCCCTTTCAAACTTTTGTATGGGAGAGAAGCTAGAGGTCCGTTGACGGTGCTTAAATCAAGTTGGACCGGTGAAATACCTTTACCTTTAAACCTAAGTCAGTCGGCCGAAGATTATCTTCAAGAATTGAAGATAAATTTAGAAAGAGCAGCAGATGAGGCATCATTAACCGCGAATTGCTAAACAACAAGCTTATGCAAATTATTTTAATCGTCGAGCTTCGATGAAAGAATTTAAACTAGGGGATCAGGTTTATTTGCTTATTCCGGATTCTACAAATAAATTGTATGCCAGATGGACCGGTCCTGGAGAAATCGTCGCAAGATGCAGTCCACATTCCTACAAAGTAAAACTATCAGATGGTACTGTCCGTCATGTCCATGGCAATAAAATAAGGAAGTATGTAGCAAGAGTACAAACGGTTGGAGTAATATTCGAAGATGACGAAGAATGTGGAGATATTTACGCAACACCAGTCCAAAATGATTACCAACATGATTTTATTAAAGAGCTAGATATACAACACCTAGATAGTCATAAAAGGAATGAATTGGTAAATGTACTTAGCAAGCATGCCGAGGTGTTTTCAGGTAAAATACAAATTGCTAAGGTTGGAGAGCACAAAATAAGTTTAGTGGATGGAGTCGTAAGGAAGAGACCCTATGTTTACCGTATACCAGAAACCTTGAAAGAGAAAGTTGATGAACAGATAAAAGAATTAGAAAGTTTAGGGTTGATTGAGCCCAGTGATGCAGAGATTGCTTATCCAGTAGTATGTGTTAATAAGAAGGACGGTAATATCAGATTATGTATAGATTTTAGGTCCCTGAATTCAGTTACAAAGAAAGATGATTTTCCCATGGAAAATGTCACTGATTTGATAATAGTATCGGACAAGCAAATGTGATAACTTGTTTAGATATTTTGAAGGGTTATTGGGAAATACCTCTTGAAAAGGAAAGTAGAGATCTAACCTCGTTTAAGACCCACCGTTCACAGTATCGCTGGAAAGTTATGCCATTTGGTTTACGGAATGCAGCAGCCACATTCCAACGGGTCATGAACACAGCTTTGTCAGATCATCAACAATATTGCAAAGCTTACATTGATGATATAGCAGTTTATTCACCTGATTGGGAAAGCCATTTGGAGCATCTACATTTAGTCCTAAGCAAGTTAGCAGAACTACAATTTAGAGTCAACATCAAAAAGTGTGAATTTGCACGGTCAAACATAAAATATTTAGGACATGTGATTGGGTCAGGGAGACATCAACCCGATCCAACCAAGCTAGAGGCTATCGAAAAACTGAGTTCCCCCAAAACGAAGACACAATTAAGAAGTCTACTAGGATTGTGTAACTATTATAGAGACTATATTAAGGACTTCTCAAATCTGGTACATCCATTGACTGAGTTAACAAAAAAGAAAGTACCCGAAAACATACCATGGACAGAGTTACACCAAACCACCTTTGAAGCATTAAAACAACTCTTGTGCAATGCCCCCAAGCTATATACTCCTGTGAGGAATAATCCGTATACCATACAAGCAGATGCTTCGTCTTTCGCCGTGGGTGCTTGTTTATCCCAAAGAGACAGTGAAGGAGTATTGCATCCCATTTGTTTTGCGAGCCAGAAGTTGAACAATACTCAACAAGCGTGGCCTACAATTGAACGAGAGGCTTATGCCATTATTTGGAGCCTACGCAAATTTGAAACGTGGATATTCGGAACCCCAATTGAACTCATCACGGATCACAATCCATTAACTTTTATTACAAAAGGAGCACCCCAGTCAGCCAAGCTTCAACGCTGGGCTTTGGCCCTCCAAAAATATGACATTTCTATTTCCCACTGTCCAGGAGCAGAATTAAAGAATGCTGATGCCTTATCACGTCTTCCAGTGGAAGAATAAGCGACATAGAGTTTCCAGACTGTTGCCCGTGAAACATTGTGAACTACGTGAAAACTATTTGTGAAATATTTAAGTGTATTAATGTTTATATTTTCTTTCTTTAGTAGGAGCAGTTGATTAGAAATGTTGATGTATGTATTACTTCTTTTGTTGATCCAGGGTGGTAAGATATATAATTTTTGGATGGTTTGATTCATTAATATTTGTAGGTCCTGGTTATTATCTTTTTTATTACATTGTTATTCTAGTGTTATTGTTAATTTGACTAATATTTGGCAATTGAATATAATTTGTATTAAATTCAACATTGTAAATGGAGGCCACCAGGCAAATTTTTGTCAGATGTGTGATTGCAGACTGCAGCTGCAACCACCATCTTGGGGGGGAGGTGTAGTGCCTGGCGCCCTCTATTGGGTAGAACGGTGGCGGATATTTTTGTTCGGAGAAGAAGGTAGGAAAAAAACGGCGTGTGAAGGCCGTGTGTTTTCGGTTGTCCGAGTGAGGGACACGCGTGTGACAGATAATTTTGCGTGTATTATTACTGCTCTATATGTGTTGCTCTCTATATGTATTGTTTGCTGTATCGTCCAAAATAAAACATAATAAAATACAAAAGAGTTGGATGGATGACTCCAAGTCGGAAGAACACCAACGTTACACTGGCGCACTCGACAGGATCCGAAACCAAAAGTGGGTTTGATCTGCAATATTTGGATTAAATTAAGAAGTTATAGTTTCATCAGTGGAGGTAAGCAATTTCCTTACTTTCTGTTTTGGGGGATCAGCTAAGTACTTAAGTTAAGATGTTTGCTGTCAAGGGCCTTAGAAAAGAGGATTTACGAATTGTTGCCGAAGAATGTGGCATAAAAGTGACCGCAGATTTAAAAATGTCAGAATTAAAATCGTTAATTCTAAACTCAGAGGACTATGCAAAGGATGAACAATCTGTCAAAGAATTTATAATTACGACTGTTGAAGATAGGAAAAAACTTGAAGAAAGGGAGCATGAAAAACAGTTAGAGACGATAAGGGCTCAGAATAAGTCGCCAAGTCCAGGAATTGAACAAATTGATAGTGAAAAGGATAGATCGCTGGTTAGTGTAATTAAAAGTGTAAAAGCATTGACTATCCCATGTCCTACTAAACCGGAATTATGGAATTTATTTTTCACCACGCTAGAACGTGCGTTTGCTACCAAAAAGGTACCAGAAGAATACAAAGCAGAGATTTTGATAAATTTATTGGGTGAAAGGGCCGCAAATATTTTAATTTATATAGATGACGATGGAATTAAAAAATATGAAACGTTAAAAGCCATAGTATTACGAGAGTTCGAACCGACCGCACAAATCTGTTTAGAAAACTTTAAACGCGCTAAAAGAGCCTCTATGGAAACTCACGTTCAATTTGCATCGCGGCTTAAAACAACATTCGAGTATTACTTAAAATTAAGGAAATGCAATGATTTGAAATCTGTTATTGATTTGGCAGTTTCCGACAAGCTTTTTGCAACATTAGATCAAGAAACCCAAACTCACATAGGTATTCGACAGGGCGAGAGCTGGTTTAAACCAACTGAACTTGGTCGGGAATGTGATACCTTTTTCGTATCCAGAGGAAAAACTTTCAGTAAACAAACTCCCACTGACTTTCATAACTCGCGAGATACAATAGAGTATTCTTATGCAACAAGCAAGAATAGTAAATATGTTCCACCTCCGATGCGAAATGAGAAATTTAGAAGGAATGAGGTAAACAGTAAATGGAAAAATAAAGATTGTTTTGTATGTGGGTCAAATACGCATTTTGCGAGAGAATGTAAAAAGAAATACCAAAATTCAGGAAATGGATATACTAATAAAACTGATCGGAATGAGAAGTCTAAAACGAATTCTAATAATGAAACGTTAGTAGCGGAAATCGAAACAAAAATTTTCAAACCGGAAGCTCAAATTCAACCGTTACAACATGTCGATGTCGTTATTAATGGACATGAAATTAAAGCTATTCTCGATAGCGGCACACAAATCACGCTGTTGCATCCATCGTACGTATCAGACTCGAAAATGAACGAACAGGGAAAAATAATGCTTACATCCGCTTTTGGAGAGAAAGCAGAAGCGAAACTTTTTCGAATTCCAATAGCATTGAAGAGCGAGGATAGTGGTTTTTCCGCTGAGTCAGAAGAAACACTTATAGCTGTCACTGATAAATTAAATGTCCCGTGTCTTTTGCATCCCAATGTTTATGACGCGTTAGTGGAGCAGTCTCAGACTGGCGCCGAAGAGAGAGCAGGTGTTATGAACGGACGTGGTAGCGAAACAGGAAGTGAAAATATAAACCACTCAGAGGTTATAGACAAACCCATGTCGTTACTGGCGAATGAATGTTTTGACAAAGAGGAAAATTTCACGACTACAAGTAGCCTTTCGGAGGAAGAATCTAATAAACAGTTAGAAATTGAAAACAAACTGTCAGAAGCTTCGAGATTAAGAAATGAACAACAAAACTGTGTTACGCTTCGCAAGGTTAGAGAAGAGCTGAAAGCGAATAAGGGGAATTTTATTTTAATAGATAATTTATTATACCATAGAGAAAAAGTTACGGGAGAAACGGTGACCCAATTAGTTTTGCCGGAGTGTAGGCGTATGAAAGTACTTGAACTAGCTCACGGATCGGTATTTGGTAATCATATGGGGATGAAGAAAACCAAAGAAAGGATTAGACTAAGTTTTTACTGGCCTAATATGTCACAAGATATCGCGAATTTCTGCAAGAGTTGCAAACAATGTCAACTGAGAAGCCCGGAGAAAATAAGTGATAGGATACCAATTACCCCTGTTACTAGACCAAATTTACCCTTTGAAATAGTGAATATAGACATTATTGGCCCAATAGACCCTCCTTCAGCTAGAAAACATAAATATGTTCTAGTGTTAGTTGACCAACATAGTCGATGGCCGGAAGCGGTGCCTATGCGAACCATCACGGCCAAAGCCACATGTGAGGCCCTACTTGAAATATTTGCAAGAACCGGCATCCCTAAGGTTATAGCTAGTGACCAAGGTACCAATTTTATATCAAAGTTGACCCAAGAATTTATGACACGTTTAGGAGCTAACCCGAGATTCTCTACCCCGGGATACCCCGCCTCAAATGGTTTAGTAGAAAGATTTAATAGAGTGATTAAACAAATGCTTCATCACGTAATTAGAACTGATCCATGTAACTGGGACAAACATTTACCTTATTTATTATTTGCATACCGTGAAGTGCCTAACAGTACAACAGGAGTATCCCCTTTCAAACTTTTGTATGGGAGAGAAGCTAGAGGTCCGTTGACGGTGCTTAAATCAAGTTGGACCGGTGAAATACCTTTACCTTTAAACCTAAGTCAGTCGGCCGAAGATTATCTTCAAGAATTGAAGATAAATTTAGAAAGAGCAGCAGATGAGGCATCATTAACCGCGATTGCTAAACAACAAGCTTATGCAAATTATTTTAATCGTCGAGCTTCGATGAAAGAATTTAAACTAGGGGATCAGGTTTTATTTGCTTATTCTGGATTCTACAAATAAATTGTATGCCAGATGGACCGGTCCTGGAGAAATCGTCGCAAGATGTAGTCCACATTCCTACAAAGTAAAACTATCAGATGGTACTGTCCGTCATGTCCATGGCAATAAAATAAGGAAGTATGTAGCAAGAGTACAAACGGTTGGAGTAATATTCGAAGATGACGAAGAATGTGGAGATATTTATGCAACACCAGTCCAAAATGATTACCAACATGATTTTATTAAAGAGCTAGATATACAACACCTAGATAGTCATAAAAGGAATGAATTGGTAAATGTACTTAGCAAGCATGCCGAGGTGTTTTCAGGTAAAATACAAATTGCTAAGGTTGGAGAGCACAAAATAAGATTAGTGGATGGAGCCGTAAGGAAGAGACCCTATGTTTACCGTATACCAGAAACCTTGAAAGAGAAAGTTGATGAACAGATAAAAGAATTAGAAAGTTTAGGGTTGATTGAGCCCAGTGATGCAGAGATTGCTTATCCAGTAGTATGTGTTAATAAGAAGGACGGTAATATCAGATTATGTATAGATTTTAGGTCCCTGAATTCAGTTACAAAGAAAGATGATTTTCCCATGGAAAATGTCACTGATTTGATCAATAGTATCGGACAAGCAAATGTGATAACTTGTTTAGATATTTTGAAGGGTTATTGGGAAATACCTCTTGAAAAGGAAAGTAGAGATCTAACCTCGTTTAAGACCCACCGTTCACAGTATCGCTGGAAAGTTATGCCATTTGGTTTACGGAATGCAGCAGCCACATTCCAACGGGTCATGAACACAGCTTTGTCAGATCATCAACAATATTGCAAAGCTTACATTGATGATATAGCAGTTTATTCACCTGATTGGGAAAGCCATTTGGAGCATCTACATTTAGTCCTAAGCAAGTTAGCAGAACTACAATTTAGAGTCAACATCAAAAAGTGTGAATTTGCACGGTCAAACATAAAATATTTAGGACATGTGATTGGGTCAGGGAGACATCAACCCGATCCAACCAAGCTAGAGGCTATCGAAAAACTGAGTTCCCCCAAAACGAAGACACAATTAAGAAGTCTACTAGGATTGTGTAACTATTATAGAGACTATATTAAGGACTTCTCAAATCTGGTACATCCATTGACTGAGTTAACAAAAAAGAAAGTACCCGAAAACATACCATGGACAGAGTTACACCAAACCACCTTTGAAGCATTAAAACAACTCTTGTGCAATGCCCCCAAGCTATATACTCCTGTGAGGAATAATCCGTATACCATACAAGCAGATGCTTCGTCTTTCGCCGTGGGTGCTTGTTTATCCCAAAGAGACAGTGAAGGAGTATTGCATCCCATTTGTTTTGCGAGCCAGAAGTTGAACAATACTCAACAAGCGTGGCCTACAATTGAACGAGAGGCTTATGCCATTATTTGGAGCCTACGCAAATTTGAAACGTGGATATTCGGAACCCCAATTGAACTCATCACGGATCACAATCCATTAACTTTTATTACAAAAGGAGCACCCCAGTCAGCCAAGCTTCAACGCTGGGCTTTGGCCCTCCAAAAATATGACATTTCTATTTCCCACTGTCCAGGAGCAGAATTAAAGAATGCTGATGCCTTATCACGTCTTCCAGTGGAAGAATAAGCGATATAGAGTTTCCAGACTGTTGCCCGTGAAACATTGTGAACTACGTGAAAACTATTTGTGAAATATTTAAGTGTATTAATGTTTATATTTTCTTTCTTTAGTAGAAGCAGTTGATTAGAAATGTTGATGTATGTATTACTTCTTTTGTTGATCCAGGGTGGTAAGATATATAATTTTTGGATGGTTTGATTCATTAATATTTGTAGGTCCTGGTTATTATCTTTTTTTTATTACATTGTTATTCTAGTGTTATTGTTAACTTGTCTAATATTTGGTAATTGAATATAATTTGTATTAAATTCAACATTGTAAATGGAGGCCACCAGGCAAATTTTTGTCAGATGTGTGATTGCAGACTGCAGCTGCAACCACCATCTTGGGGAGGGGTGTAGTGCCTAGCGCCCTCTATTGGGTAGAACGGTGGCGGATATGTTTGTTCGGAGGAGAGGGTAGAAGAAAAAAACGGCGTGTGAAGGCCGTGTGTTTTTCGGTTGTCCGAGTGAGGGACACGCGTGTGACAGATAATTTTGCGTGTTTTATTACTGCTCTATATGTGTTGATCTATATATGTATTGTTTGCTGTATCGTCCAAAATAAATAATAATAAAATACAAAAGAGTTGGATGGATGATTCCAAGTCGGAAGAACATCAACGTTACACTGGCGCACTCGACAGGATCCGAAACCAAAAGTGGGTTTATGCAATGTTTGGATTAAATTAAGAAGTTATAGTTTCATCAGTGGAGGTAAGCAACTTCCTTACTTTCTGTTTTGGGGGATCAGCTAAGTACTTTAGTTAAGATGTTTGCTGTCAAGGGCCTTAGAAAAGAGGATTTACGAATTGTTGCCGAAGAATGTGGCATAAAAGTGACCGCAGATTTAAAAATGGCAGAATTAAAATCGTTAATTCTAAACTCAGAGGACTATGCAAAGGATGAACAATCTGTCAAAGAATTTATAATTACGACTGTTGAAGATAGGAAAAAACTTGAAGAAAGGGAGCATGAAAAACAGTTAGAGACGATAAGGGCTCAGAATAAGTCGCCAAGTCCAGGAATTGAACAAATTGATAGTGAAAAGGATAGATCGCTGGTTAGTGTAATTAAAAGTGTAAAAGCATTGACTATCCCATGTCCTACTAAACCGGAATTATGGAATTTATTTTTCACCACGCTAGAACGTGCGTTTGCTACCAAAAAGGTACCAGAAGAATACAAAGCAGAGATTTTGATAAATTTATTGGGTGAAAGGGCCGCAAATATTTTAATTTACATAGATGACGATGGAATTAAAAAATATGAAACGTTAAAAGCCATAGTATTACGAGAGTTCGAACCGACCGCACAAATCTGTTTAGAAAACTTTAAACGCGCTAAAAGAGCCTCTATGGAAACTCACGTTCAATTTGCATCGCGGCTTAAAACAACATTCGAGTATTACTTAAAATTAAGGAAATGCAATGATTTGAAATCTGTTATTGATTTGGCAGTTTCCGACAAGCTTTTTGCAACATTAGATCAAGAAACTCAAACTCACATAGGTATTCGACAGGGCGAGAGCTGGTTTAAACCAACTGAACTTGGTCGGGAATGTGATACCTTTTTCATATCCAGAGGAAAAACTTTCTGTAAACAAACTCCCACTGACTATCATAACTCGCGAGATACAATAGAGTATTCTTATGCAACAAGCAAGAATAGTAAATATGTTCCACCTCCGATGCGAAATGAGAAATTTAGAAGGAATGAGGTAAACAGTAAATGGAAAAATAAAGATTGTTTTGTATGTGGGTCAAATACGCATTTTGCGAGAGAATGTAAAAAGAAATACCAAAATTCAGGAAATGGATATACTAATAAAACTGATCGGAATGAGAAGTCTAAAACGAATTCTAATAATGAAACGTTAGTAGCGGAAATCGAAACAAAAATTTTCAAACCGGAAGCTCAAATTCAACCGTTACAACATGTCGATGTCGTTATTAATGGACATGAAATTAAAGCTATTCTCGATAGCGGCACACAAATCACGCTGTTGCATCCATCGTACGTATCAGACTCGAAAATGAACGAACAGGGAAAAATAATGCTTACATCCGCTTTTGGAGAGAAAGCAGAAGCGAAACTTTTTCGAATTCCAATAGCATTGAAGAGCGAGGATAGTGGTTTTTCCGCTGAGTCAGAAGAAACACTTATAGCTGTCACTGATAAATTAAATGTCCCGTGTCTTTTGCATCCCAATGTTTATGACGCGTTAGTGGAGCAGTCTCAGACTGGCGCCGAAGAGAGAGCAGGTGTTATGAACGGACGTGGTAGCGAAACAGGAAGTGAAAATATAAACCACTCAGAGGTTATAGACAAACCCATGTCGTTACTGGCGAATGAATGTTTTGACAAAGAGGAAAATTTCACGACTACAAGTAGCCTTTCGGAGGAAGAATCTAATAAACAGTTAGAAATTGAAAACAAACTGTCAGAAGCTTCGAGATTAAGAAATGAACAACAAAACTGTGTTACGCTTCGCAAGGTTAGAGAAGAGCTGAAAGCGAATAAGGGGAATTTTATTTTAATAGATAATTTATTATACCATAGAGAAAAAGTTACGGGAGAAACGGTGACCCAATTAGTTTTGCCGGAGTGTAGGCGTATGAAAGTACTTGAACTAGCTCACGGATCGGTATTTGGTAATCATATGGGGATGAAGAAAACCAAAGAAAGGATTAGACTAAGTTTTTACTGGCCTAATATGTCACAAGATATCGCGAATTTCTGCAAGAGTTGCAAACAATGTCAACTGAGAAGCCGGAGAAAATAAGTGATAGGATACCAATTACCCCTGTTACTAGACCAAATTTACCCTTTGAAATAGTGAATATAGACATTATTGGCCCAATAGACCCTCCTTCAGCTAGAAAACATAAATATGTTCTAGTGTTAGTTGACCAACATAGTCGATGGCCGGAAGCGGTGCCTATGCGAACCATCACGGCCAAAGCCACATGTGAGGCCCTACTTGAAATATTTGCAAGAACCGGCATCCCTAAGGTTATAGCTAGTGACCAATACCAATTTTATATCAAAGTTGACCCAAGAATTTATGACACGTTTAGGAGCTAACCAAGATTCTCTACCCGGGATACCCCGCCTCAAATGGTTTAGTAGAAAGATTTAATAGAGTGATTAAACAAATGCTTCATCACGTAATTAGAACTGATCCATGTAACTGGGACAAACATTTACCTTATTTATTATTTGCATACCGTGAAGTGCCTAACAGTACAACAGGAGGCTTCCCTTTTCAAACTTTTGTATGGGAGAGAAGCTAGAGGTCCGTTGACGGTGCTTAAATCAAGTTGGGCCGGTGAAATACCTTTACCTTTAAACCTAAGTCAGTCGGCCGAAGATTATCTTCAAGAATTGAAGATAAATTTAGAAAGAGCAGCAGATGAGGCATCATTAACCGCGATTGCTAAACAACAAGCTTATGCAAATTATTTTAATCGTCGAGCTTCGATGAAAGAATTTAAACTAGGGGATCAGGTTTATTTGCTTATTCCGGATTCTACAAATAAATTGTATGCCAGATGGACCGGTCCTGGAGAAATCGTCGCAAGATGCAGTCCACATTCCTACAAAGTAAAACTATCAGATGGTACTGTCCGTCATGTCCATGGCAATAAAATAAGGAAGTATGTAGCAAGAGTACAAACGGTTGGAGTAATATTCGAAGATGACGAAGAATGTGGAGATATTTACGCAACACCAGTCCAAAATGATTACCAACATGATTTTATTAAAGAGCTAGATATACAACACCTAGATAGTCATAAAAGTAATGAATTGGTAAATGTACTTAGCAAGCATGCCGAGGTGTTTTCAGGTAAAATACAAATTGCTAAGGTTGGAGAGCACAAAATAAGTTTAGTGGATGGAGCCATAAGGAAGAGACCCTATGTTTACCGTATACCAGAAACCTTGAAAGAGAAAGTTGATGAACAGATAAAAGAATTAGAAAGTTTAGGGTTGATTGAGCCCAGTGATGCAGAGATTGCTTATCCAGTAGTATGTGTTAATAAGAAGGACGGTAATATCAGATTATGTATAGATTTTAGGTCCCTGAATTCAGTTACAAAGAAAGATGATTTTCCCATGGAAAATGTCACTGATTTGATCAATAGTATCGGACAAGCAAATGTGATAACTTGTTTAGATATTTTGAAGGGTTATTGGGAAATACCTCTTGAAAAGGAAAGTAGAGATCTAACCTCGTTTAAGACCCACCGTTCACAGTATCGCTGGAAAGTTATGCCATTTGGTTTACGGAATGCAGCAGCCACAGCAGCCACATTAATTTTAGGTCCCTGAATTCAGTTACAAAGAAAAGATCATTTTCCCATGGGGTCACTGATTTGGATCAATAGTATCGGACAAGCAAACGTAATAACTTGTTTGGATATTTTGAAGGGTTATTGGGAAATACCTCTGAAAAGGAAAGTAGAGATCTACCTCGTTTAAGACCCACCGTTCACAGTATCGCTGGAAAGTTATGCCGTTTGGTTTACGGAATGCAGCAGCCACATTCCAACGGGTCATGAACACAGCTTTGTCAGATCATCAACAATATTGCAAAGCTTACATTGATAATATAGCAGTTTATTCACCTGATTGGGAAAGCCATTTGGAGCATCTACATTTAGTCCTAAGCAAGTTAGCAGAATTACAATTTAGAGTCAACATCAAAAAGTGTGAATTTGCACGGTCAAATATAAAATATTTAGGACATGTGATTGGGTCGGGGAGACATCAACCCGATCCAACCAAGCTAGAGGCTATCGAAAAACTGAATTTTCCCAAAACGAAGACACAATTAAAAAGTCTACTAGGATTGTGTAACTATTATAGAGACTATATTAAGGACTTCTCAAATCTGGTACATCCACTGACTGAGTTAACAGAATAAAAAGTACCCCAAAACATACCATGGACGGAGTTACACCAAACCATCTTTGAAGCATTAAAACAACTCTTGTGCAATGCCCCCAAGCTATATACTCCTGTGAGGAATAATCCGTATACCATACAAGCAGATGCTTCGTCTTTCGCCGTGGGTGCTTGTTTATCCCAAAGAGACAGTGAAGGAGTATTGCATCCCATTTGTTTTGCGAGCCAGAAGTTGAGCAATACTCAACAAGCGTGGCCTACGATTGAACGAGACGCTTATGCCATTTTTTGGAGCCTACGCAAATTTGAAACGTGGATATTCGGAACCCCAATTGAACTCATCACGGATCACAATCCATTAACTTTTATTAGAAAAGGAGCACCCCAGTCAGCCAAGCTTCAACGCGGGGGTTTACTCCTCCAAAAATGTGACATTTCTATTTCCCACTGTCCAGGAGCAGAATTAAAGAATGCTGATGCCTTATCACGTCTTCCAGTAGAAGAATAAGCGACATAAGGTTTCCAGACTGTTGCACGTGAAACATTGTGAACTACGTGAAAACTATTTGTGAAATAATTAAGTGTATTAATGTTTATATTTTCTTTCTTTAGTATGAGCAGTTGATTAGAAATGTTGATGTATGTATTACTTCTTTTGTTGATCCAGGGTGGTAAGATATATAATTTTCATATGGTTTGATTCATTGATATTTGTAGGTCCTGGTTATTATATCTTTTTTTATTTACATTGTTATTCTAGTGTTATTGTTAACTTGACTAATATTTGGTAATTGAATATAATTTGTATTAAATTCAGCCCCCTCAGGGGGTTTACCAACTTTAGGTAAACACGGGTGTCGCAATCTCGAGGTTCCCCAGCGATCTTTTGTTCCTTTCCTTTACTTCCCTTTTTCCTCTTCTCTTCCTTTTCCTCTTCCTTTCTCCCTCGCTGTGGTTACCTTTTCGGAGGTGAGGGCTTATCGTGATATGTTGTGTTCCTTTCTGAACACAACATCTCGCGATTTGGTAACCACCCACGTGTTTGCCTTGCGTGGAGACCCGTGTTCCCGGAAAGGGGGATCCTGGTAATTGAGGGAAAATAACACATTACTTTGGCCCCTGCTTCGGGTAAACGGGAGGTGTAGAATGGTCCCGTCTACATCAATCGGCTGGTCGGACGACCTTGGTCACTGGCCTGGGCCAAGCAATCGGTTACCTGCTGGGCACTTTAATGGGTCGAGGCTGCTTAACCCTCTCGCTGCGCATCCCGTGATTTCCACGGGCAACGTAGAAGTAGCAAAATTTGCGCAACCCGCGATTATCGCGGGGATGTGTTTTTGCCGTCTATTTAAGTGTGCAACCCGCTCTTTCCCTGTTCATGGTTTCATTTTCGCTTTTCTGTAATGTTTAATTGTTTATTTAGATGTCGACTAACAGATGGCGTTAGTTGTCCACGTTTCTGCGAAATATAAAAAGAATTTTTTTTTAGCATTTTGCGCGCGCTTTTCAGAGCTGAAAGATGTCTGGCAGGAAGCGTTTCGCGAGTGATATGACCTATGTTCCTGACGATATTCCCGACACTGACAGTAGTTCTGACTCTGATTCCGAGTATATTGATGATATTTATAGCGGAACTGATGAAAATTTCTCGGATTCCTCAGTGGATAGTGATGAATCTGAAAATTCATTTTCTATTCAAAACGCCCGACAGTGGTGCAAAATTGATATGGAAAATATTCCACCAGCTCCTGATTCATTTCCTTTTATTGGCAATCCCGGACCAAATTTCACTATGGCAGATGATGCAACTGTTTTGGATTATTTTGAACTTTTTTTTGACGATGTTATGTTGCAAATAATAGTAAAAGAGACCAACAGATACGCTCAGCAGTATATGAATAAGGCAGTTCCTAAAGAAAGATCAAGGTGGAAGAAATGGACAGATACGGATGAGAAAGAACTTAGATTATTCTTTTCCGTTTTGTTTCTCCAAGCTTTGTCAGATCATCAACAATATTGCAAAGCTTACCTTTTACATTGATAATATAGCAGTTTATTCACCTGATTGGGAAAGCCATTTGGAGCATCTACATTTAGTCCTAAGCAAGTTAGCAGAATTACAATTTAGAGTCAACATCAAAAAGTGTGAATTTGCACGGTCAAATATAAAATATTTAGGACATGTGATTGGGTCGGGGAGACATCAACCCGATCCAACCAAGCTAGAGGCTATCGAAAAACTGAATTTTCCCAAAACGAAGACACAATTAAAAAGTCTACTAGGATTGTGTAACTATTATAGAGACTATATTAAGGACTTCTCAAATCTGGTACATCCACTGACTGAGTTAACAGAATAAAAAGTACCCCAAAACATACCATGGACGGAGTTACACCAAACCATCTTTGAAGCATTAAAACAACTCTTGTGCAATGCCCCCAAGCTATATACTCCTGTGAGGAATAATCCGTATACCATACAAGCAGATGCTTCGTCTTTCGCCGTGGGTGCTTGTTTATCCCAAAGAGACAGTGAAGGAGTATTGCATCCCATTTGTTTTGCGAGCCAGAAGTTGAGCAATACTCAACAAGCGTGGCCTACGATTGAACGAGACGCTTATGCCATTTTTTGGAGCCTACGCAAATTTGAAACGTGGATATTCGGAACCCCAATTGAACTCATCACGGATCACAATCCATTAACTTTTATTAGAAAAGGAGCACCCCAGTCAGCCAAGCTTCAACGCGGGGGTTTACTCCTCCAAAAATGTGACATTTCTATTTCCCACTGTCCAGGAGCAGAATTAAAGAATGCTGATGCCTTATCACGTCTTCCAGTAGAAGAATAAGCGACATAAGGTTTCCAGACTGTTGCACGTGAAACATTGTGAACTACGTGAAAACTATTTGTGAAATAATTAAGTGTATTAATGTTTATATTTTCTTTCTTTAGTATGAGCAGTTGATTAGAAATGTTGATGTATGTATTACTTCTTTTGTTGATCCAGGGTGGTAAGATATATAATTTTCATATGGTTTGATTCATTGATATTTGTAGGTCCTGGTTATTATATCTTTTTTTTTATTTACATTGTTATTCTAGTGTTATTGTTAACTTGACTAATATTTGGTAATTGAATATAATTTGTATTAAATTCAACCCCCTCAGGGGGTTTACCTACTTCAGGTAAACACGGGTGTCGCAATCTCGAGGTACCCCCAGCGATCTTTTGTTCTTTTCCTTTTCTTTCCTTTATCCTCTTCTCTTCCTTTTCCTCTTCCTTTCTCCTTCGCTGTGGTTACCTTTTCGGAGGTGAGGGCTTATCGCGATATGTTGTGTTCCTTTCTGAACACAACATCTCGCGATTTGGTAACCACCCACGTGTTTGCCGTGCGTGGAGACCCGTGTTCCCGGAAAGGGGGATCCTGGTAATTGAGGGAAACCAACACATTACTTTGGCCCCTGCTTCGGGTAAACGGGAGGTGTAGAATGGTCCCGTCTACATCAATCGGCTGGTCGGACGACCTTGGTCACTGGCCTGGGCCAAGCAATCGGTTACCTGCTGGGCACTTTAATGGGTCGAGGCTGCTTAAGGGGTAGCTGTGCGCGTATAGATCTTGGTTAGCACTGGTGCGACGTTTTGTCCCTTTTTTGGGAGCGTATTTAGCATCCCCTTGTTGGGCTCCATGGTGGGTGGTGCGGCCAGGGTCTGAACACCTTCTCCTTTAATATGGATTCTTCAACCCCCCCCCACAACCCCTCCCCTTGGGTCAAAAGGGGCACTTTGTTAATATAGATTATAATCAAGCTAGATTCTTCATTGTGCAGAGAGAGGAGGGCAACTTTTCGGCTGTCTCTCCTTTTCTCATACACAAATGCATCACTTCAGCAGTCGGAAATGTGAAATCGATCAAAAAACTTCGATCTGGAGTCTTGCTCATTGAAGTGGAAGATATGAAACAAGCTACGAATTTAACAAAATTAAATACATTTGGCAATATTCCAATAAAAATAACAGCTCATAGCACCTTAAACTTCAGCAAAGGTGTAATCTCAGAAGGAGAACTGTATCATGTTCCCGAAGAAGAGATACTTGAGGGTCTAAAAGAACAGCATATCTGTGGAGTTCGCCGCATTACCATACGGCGAGATGGAAAGATACAACCAACTAAACACTTAATTCTGACTTTTAACACTCCATCCCTGCCTACACATATTAAAGCAGGATACCTTCGATGTCCTGTACGTCCCTTTGTCCCAAGTCCATTGCGTTGCTTCCAATGCCAACGTTTTGGGCATTCTAAAATATCATGTCGTGGATCCATTACCTGTCCTCGTTGCGCAGAAGTTGGCCACGACGGCGTTGATTGCAAGTCAAAACCAAAATGCATCAACTGCAAAGGCGACCATCCTGCATATTCACGTTCTTGCCCTAAATGGATACTAGAGAAAGAGATACAAACAGTAAAAGTCAAAGAGAACATCTCATATCCAGAGGCTAAGAAACGTGTTGATGAACGTACTCCTAGACCCGGAATCACCTTTGCTGCAGTTGTGAAGCAAAGCAAATCAATAAGTACCCAAACTGAAAATAAGCCATTTTCTACAAATAGTCCAAAAGCTTCTCGTGCTCCTCCATCAAAATTTGAAAATAAACCTCTAACAGTTGAAAATATTATTGTACAAAAACCAATAAATGAACGTTTACCAAAAAATAAACTAACCCCCAAAACTAATGTTTCTACTAAACTACTGCTAAAATCGAAGGCTTCAAATCTCCCACCTAAACAAAAAATTCCTAAAAATCAAAAAATTTCAGCAGCAAAACTCAAAGAAAAAATAAAAAATAAAAGTGTTCAACATCTGGAAGATTTCGACCACGATGAATCTTCTAATAACACTTTAAAATGCAAATTATCGAAAAAAGATTTTCTGAAAAATCATCTGAATTCTGAGGACGATTCAATTAAAGTCTACATTACGTCTGAAGAGGAAATGTTGACGGATCTCTCAGACACGGAGGGCATGTGGGCTAAGACCTTACCTGCCTAACTTGAATTCCTTTTTTCCTCCACTTTTAACAATGGCGCTTTTATCTTGGAACTGCCATGGCTTTAAATGTCACGTCTCCGATATTAGAGACCTCGTTAATAAATACCAACCTTTTTGCTTTGCACTCCAAGAGACACTTCTGGACAACAATAAATCAGCTAAATTAAAACGTTACACAACATTCAGAAAAGATTACGTCGAAGGGGGCAGGGTTTGTGGTGGTGTAGCCCTCTTCACGTCTCATGACTACCCTTCTACTACTTTAAGCATTAACACTGAACTCCAAGCCATAGCTGTACAGATACATGTACATGCTCTAATAACTGTCTGTAACCTCTATCTCCCTCCAAATGTTAACATAAATCAAAATGCTCTAAATAACCTAATTACACAACTTCCTGCTCCTTTTATTATTGTCGGCGACCTGAATGGCCACAGTCCATTGTGGGGTAGCCCCAACTTTAATAAAAGGGGTCGTCAAATTGAAAAACTAATTTCCGATTATGATCTCTGCATTTTCAATAAAGACCAGCTTACTTACCTCCATTCACCCACAAGAACATTTCACTCTCTAGACTTAGCAATCTGCAGCCCTGAAGTTTTTCCTTTTTGGAATTTCCATGTAGAGTCGTACCTTTTTAATAGTGACCACTTTCCTATTATTTTAACTCATAAAAATAGCTACCATACCAAACAGCGGGTACCTCGTTATATTCTAGGATCCGCTGATTGGAATAAATTCCATACCTTTGCTACTATCTCTACAGAAATGGTCGTAAATAACACCATTGACGAAGCAGTGGAACAGCTAACTGATACAATAATTCTTGCAGCTGATCTTTCTATCAAAAATCATCCTGTCGTCCTCACAAGCAAACAAATCCATAGTGGAACCAAGAATGCAGTATGACTTATAAGGAAAAAAGGAAAGCGTTTTCAGTGTTTAAACGACATCCTACGACTGAAAACTTCATAAATTACAAAAAGTGCAAAAGTATTTTCCGCCGCACTTTAAGACGTCCAGAGAGATTCGTGGATTAACTATGTTAATAGTATTTCTAACACCCTTTCTAGTAAAGACTTATGGGAGAAAGTTAACCTTTGTTATGGCATTTACCCAAACCATCAGATTCCTATTTTACGTTGTAATAACAACTCCATTCCTTCTCCTGATGACATAGCCAACACAATAGCCTCATCATTAGCCAATATCTCTTCTTGCTTAAATAGTTCACCTTCTTTTATAAAACTAAAAACCGTTGTCGAGAAAAAACCCATAAATTTTAAAACAAAAGAAAATTTTCCTTACAATACAGATTTTACCATGATTGAATTAAATAGAGCTTTACATAATATTCATAAATCTTCTGCTGGTCCTGATAATATATCCTACACAATGATAAAAAACCTTTCTTTGGCTTCCATAACAAATTTGCTAAAATTATACAATAGGATCTGGAGAGAACATACCTTTCCTTCTTCATGGAGAGAGGCTATTGTAATCCCCATACTCAAACCTGATAAAGAACCCACGAATCCTCTCAGCTATCGTCCAATTGCTTTGACGAACTGTTTATGCAAGATTCTAGAAAAAATGATTAACGTTCGTCTTATTTATTACCTGGAGGAAAACAACTGTCTATCCAATTACCAGAGCGGTTTCCGTCGTGGAAGGGGCACTTTAGACAATATGACAGACTTGGAAACCAGAATCCGGAATGCTTTCGTTAAAAGAAACCATCTGGTTTCCGTTTTCTTTGACATTGAAAAGGCATATGACCGAACTTGGCGACATGGCATTTTACAGAACCTTTATAATTTAGATTTGCGTGGCAATATGCCTATTTTTATACAAAATTTTTTGGCTTTAAGGAATTTCAAAGTTCGCATTGGAAATTCTCTTTCTCGCAGTTTCATCCAAGAAGAGGGAGTCCCTCAGGGGAGTGTATTAAGTGTAACCTTGTTTATTGTTTCAATAAACGGGATTTTAAATGAGATACCTTCCTCCGTTAAAGGAAGCTTGTATGTGGACGACCTTCATATTTCTTGTGAAGGAGCTGATATGAGGTTCATTAATAGACAGCTTCAGAATGCAGTAAACAAAGTCAGTAAGTGGGCGAGCGAAAATGGTTTCAACTTTTCTAGTTCAAAGACCCGTTGTGTGCATTTTTGTAAAAAAAGAAGTTTGCACCCTGATCCAGAAATCCAGTTATATGGTAATAAAATAAAAATAGTAGATGAGGTAAATTTTCTTGGCTTAACATTTGATAAAAGACTCACATTTGCACCCCATATTAGAAATTTGCGAAATAACTGCGAGCGTAAACTTAACATCCTAAAAGTTCTCTCTAAGACCTCCTGGGGAGCTGATCGGGATTCCCTACTTAAGATATACCGTGCTGTTATCCGCTCAAAACTGGATTATGGTTGTTCTATTTATGGGTCTGCACGCATTTCTGTACTTTTCTGCAGGCATTTTGCCCGAGTCAGGGACACGCCTATGCTGTATAATTTTGTGTGTAGGATTACTATTCTATATGTGTTGTTGTACATATACTGCTTGCTGTGTCGTCTAAATAAAAACATTAAAGAAAAAAAAAGGAGTTGGATGGATTACTTCGGTAAAGTGATTTTTGATATACGAGTTTCCCAGTCGGAAGAACACCAAAGCTATATAATGTATATGTTTATTTTGTAAATTACTTCGTAAATAAAATTTTGTAAATAATTTTTTGTGACATGTATAGTGTAAATAATTTATATTCATTTGTATATTTATTTGGAAAATAAAAGTTTATTTGTAAACGTCTATCTGTGTGTGTGTAAATTATTTAACATGTTATAATTTATACAATTTTATATTACAATTTCTTATGTTCATACAATATTTGAAGTAATTATCACATTTGATAAACACTGTTATGTAAAATAAAAGTTTTAAGTTTGTAAAAGTAATTTAGGATGAAAATATCACATACTATAAATTTTCAATCTTGAAATAGTGTACTCTATATTTGTTACTGAGTAATGCCTTTAACTTTTAGAAAGAAAAATATGAAAGTAAAGTCAGAGTGTACAAGAAAATGATAAATATTTTGCAGTCTGAATTGGAACGTTATGGTGATAATGTAGGAAAAACTACTCTTATTATTGCTGGATACCTTAAACCATTCTTATAATACACTATACTACTATGCCAGTGGAATTTTTTGAGGTTTCGTATCCTGTGTATAAATATCATATAGAAAATAAAATTAAAAATAATAATAATAAGTTCTCTCCCCAGCACACAGATGGCACCACCACCGAAAAATCTTTCTTCTTTCCCTAGTACGTGGTACACATTCCCATTAGAGTTTATATGTTCAACTGGTAGTGGCGCGGTGCTACCGCGCTGGCTTCCGGTCGCGGGGTTCCGAGTTCGAACCTCCGCGTCAGACTACTGATAAAGATTACTTTTAAAGGAACCTTCGTTCCCAAGTTCCCCCCTAGATGGCACTACGTAAATTTCAGGAAAATGTAAAAAATTGTTTCTTAACATGTTAATAGAGGGCAGCACTGAAATTAGTTTCGGTTTGTCTACCGTACAAGGTTACAGAATATGACGTCACAGCCAAATGTCATTGCAAGGCGCAAGTACTGTGAACTTTAGCAATGCTCCAATTTGGAAGGCGCAATATATTGCGCATTGCGCCTTCTGTCGTAGAACCGAAAATTTCAATCTACTCATACATTTTACTGCAGGCTATTGAATTGAGTGTTTCATTTGCAGTGAGAATGTATGATTCATATTATGAACTCATGGACGGAAAATTTGACGAATGTTACTGACATTCATTATAAGTAAGTTTTATAATTGTTTTTCTATCAAATAAAAACTTTATAAATGTTTCATTATTTATTCCCTACATTTGATCAAAACCCTACCGGACATCTCAACGTCATACCGAGATATTGAAAACAGAAATACAACGAATGTTAGATTTACATCTAATTGAAATTGGGAATTCCGATTACATCTCGCCTATTATTCTAGTGGAAACTACAAATAAACCTCCCCGTCCGTTAAACGCCATAACAAAGAAAAAAATTTTCTCCCTCCCCAATATTGAGGAGAGATTCGAGCTCGTATCCTCCGCCTCGTTCATTACGGTCTTGCAGATCCCCATGAGCGAAAGAGCACGACGTTACGCTGCTTTTACCACCCCGTTTGGTACATACGTCCCGCTAAAAATGGCTTTTGGGCTAGTAAACGCGTTTTTTTTTTCTTTAGCCAAATGACGTCTAACCTGTTAGGAGAATGTGAGACTTTCGCTGTACCGTACTTAGATGACGTAGCGATTTATTCAAATACCTGGGAGGATCATTTAAAACATTTGGAGATCGTATTAAGGAAAATAGAAAATGCTGGCCTAACGGTAAAACCCTCAAAATACCGATTTGCTCAGAAGCATACAAAATATCTGGGACATATAGTTGGAAGTGGTGTTCGCAGCCCCAACTTCAAACTATATGTCCCAGCCTATAAGCCCGTTAAAATTTTATGGATCAAAAGGCATTGCTATCCCCTCAGCGATAGTCTTGTTCATTCAAGGAAAAGACTCGCTCTGGGTGACAACTGGAACGCCGCATCCAAAAGGGTATGTGTATTGCCTACGCTGAGCCAGCCAGACCAGACTGCCTGAACACGCTGATGGAAGTTCCTTCCTACACAGATGTCGAAGTTATGCATTGCGTTGACCAAGTTGATTACTCTCAGATGATGGCCTCGACTATGAACGTGGAAGAACAGAGGCAAATGGAAAGTGTTAAGACAATTCCCGGATGCATTCCATAACGGACCACGGCAAGAAAAATGCAAACTCAATGTGAAGCACAAGATAAACGCCGGAACACACCCTGCCATCAATCAATGACCTTATCAAGTATTACTAGCGGAGCGTCGCATAATCAATGATGAAGTTGACAAGATGCTGAAGAGAAACGATATTCGACCGTCGGAGGACGAATAATTCAAGTGTTAATTACAATACCAAACATTCTATTGTCCTTGCATCTAAACATTCTCAATAACCTATATGATTGTACAATATATTCACTTTAAGTATCTGCATGTGGGGTTTCAAGCTTTGTTATACCTAATACGTTAAAGGTATCGCTTGTTATACAGCAGAAATTTCTGAAGATTAGTGGTACACAAGTGTGTCACATGTACTAAAGACAAACCAATATTAGAGCAACAATTGATGTGTCATTTGCCCAAAGTACGTGTAGAATCTTCTCTCTTATTTGCAGAAACAGGTATAGATTTTGGCAGTCCATTCCATGTAAAATTCAAGGGTCAAAGAAAATGAAAGTTAAATAATATGTAGTAATTTATGTATATTTTAGCACTAAAGCAATACATTTAGACTTTATAAGTGATCTAATTTCATCAGGGCTTATTGCCAGTTTAAAAAGATTTTTTTCTAGAAGAGATAAGGCGTGTAAGATTTTCATTGACAATGGACGAAATTTCTTTGGAGCTAATAAAGAACTAAAACGCCTTCAAAAAATTGTAAATTTTCCAGACGAACCAATGACTTAGTATTTCAGTGAAGAAAAAATTTATTAGCCTTTTAACCCTCAAAGATCTGCAAATTTTGGACGATTATATGAGGAGGGTGTAAAATCCTTTAAATTAGATTTAAAAAACATAGCGATACACTCTAATTTTACCTTAGAAGAGTTCATCACGATCCTAGCGAAAGTTTAAGAAGTACTTAATTCCAGGCCATTCATTCCATTACCAGCGGATTTTGAAACCCTTACGACTGGACATTTCCTTATTGGGAGACCCATAGCTTCCATCGCGGAACCTCAATTTGCAGATATCAATGAAAACAGGCTCAGAAAGTGGGAAAAGATTACCAAGGCCGCACTAAAGATCTGTACGAAATATTTGTGTATTAAATGTATTGTGTAAGCTTAGTTATTAAATCATTGCAATTGTATACACATTGAACATTATCGTGTAAGTGTAACTGTTGTTGTAGAATTTCCACTTGAATTATATTGTATTTTATAGTGTACAATTATAGGATTAAGAGTCCTATCGGCGGGGAGTGTTAAGTATTTCTAAAATTATTGCCGATAAGCGGCACTTTCGTTTTCAGCACTCCTGTATGAGACGCGTAGGCAGAGGGTACCCTCTGGGTACCCTACGCAGCCACGGATAAAAGAGCATGTCTCTTATTGCCTCATGATACGTGAAAATGTGTGTCTGTAAATACACACCGGTGGTTAGAAAATGCACCGTGCGCTGAAGGAGCGCTTGAAATTTGGCACGAACTGAAGAGATTTGTAGAAAATGTTACGAGAGAGACAAATTAAATCCTCCGAAGTCATATTTTATTGTGGAGAAAGCAATAAGAGACTACTTGATGCCACTAAAGATATCGTTTTTTGCATCAGTTTCAAAATTTTTACAACACATTTTCACATTGTATCAGAGCAAAAAAACCACTACTGCCATTTTCAATGACTGACTTCTTAAACTTGGTAAAACAGTGCATTTTAATATATAACATCCTGAAAAGTGAAGTGGTAAGAGATATGACTATTTTTAAGCTGTGCAGATTTAATTTTAGTGATGAATCAAATTATATGCCACTAAATGATATCAGTAGTGTCTTTACAACTGATAAATCGCTGATTGAGTTGAAAAGAGAAATACAAATAACAGAGAGGAGGTTTTATTATTTAAATGTGAATGCAGAAAATTTCATATTGAAATGATGAAAAGATTAATACTAAAAATGCCTGTTAACTATAAGTAGTCCGAAATCTTGCTTGCTTGGATCCAAAGCTTATGGCAACAAAAGAAACAGTGTGAAAATAAAGTAAATTTTAAAAATATATTTAAGTGTAAAAATATTTCTCTTAAATAACATTTATAATTAAGTTAAAAATATTAAAAAAAAAACATATTTTTGAAATTATAAGTGTCATAAAAGAAAAAAAAAGTGACATTAAAGAAGAAATTTTCTGTGTATCCCTCGTGGTATAAACAAAAATTTTCTAGGTCCCTCAAATAACCCTCGTGATATCCATAAAAGTGTAAAAAATTTTCGATGTTCAAGTGCTAAGGTATATGGAAATATGGTAACTTTTAAAACTAACATGGCGGCCCTTTAAATATTGTAAGTTTATGACATCAACAAGTATTGCACGCGACAGGTACAGGACAAACTGGAACACGAGAACGTTTCCACAACATTGTAACTAAGCTTTGAAACCAACATAGCGGCACTTCCAGTCTCAAAAAAACCAACATGGCGGCCATGACACTTAAGCCCCGCTCACTGATGACGTCACTTCTGCCGCACGAACAGCAGCTCTTAATATCACTCTATATCGAATACAGTGATTTATTTGTTTCAATATGACGAGTACGCAGAGTCAGAGAACAGGAAATATGGTAATGTACCAAATTTTAAAGCAAAATATTGACACCCTAATACCGATGTTCAGTGGTAGGTTAGAAGAAAGTTTAACCAGGTAAACATAGATACGCGTTTTTTGGTTTCAAAGTTCAAAAACAAATATCACAAAATTGTAAGAGGAAATGAACTCTTATCTGAAATTTCAGAGTTCATATCGGGATCTGAAACACTAAACCGAAAAACGAAAATAACTCCAATAATGATGTCTAAATCTTTAAATACGTTGTTTATTTTCTTCACGAGGACAATCACACACTATACGACCATGATAGATATATATAGTATATGATTTCAAATTTCAGTGGAGCATTTAAAACAAACGTGAATTTGCTTGTGATGCCAAATATCACAGACTTAACTCCATCTACACTGGTTTAGTATATCACATATTCATTTTCCACGCAATATCACTTACGCCGATTCCCAATTTTATATATTCCCCAAAATTAGTGCCATGTTGGGAGGAGAGTTGTTTAACAAACTACTATTTAACAATCAAATTAATATATCCAATGAGTCTTTAATTTTGCAAGAAACTGTTTTTGGTTGTATTGTGATGGGAACAGTAAAGGAAAAGATCAAAATATGAACACAACCACTTTTTGCTGTCATTTAGCGCAAGAGCCAATTGAAGAGACATTAAACAAATTGTGGGATCTTGAATCAATTCAAATTAGAGATGATCAGGCCCTAGACATTTTCAATAAAACTGTAGCTTACAAAAACAATCGATAGAAGTTTCTTTACCCTGAAAGAGTGACTGGAAAGAGTTAAATGATAATTATGATGTTGCAGGGAAGAGATTAAAGTCTTATAAATCGCAAAAAAAGTTATCCGACTTTATTTACGAGCTGCAGTGAGATTTTGGTGGATTATTTAAAACAAGGAATTATTTAGAAGGTAACTGAAACAGTAAAACCTACTAATATGCCATTACATTACTTGCCGTATCAAACGGTTTTCAGAAGTGAAAGCCTGAGTACAAAAATTAGAATAGCTTTCAATGGTTCTTCACATGAGCATGGACAATTGTCTTTAAATGATTGCCTTTGGCAAGGCACAAACCTGAATCCCAACATTTTTGATTTGTTAATTTACTTTCGCTTAAACGAGGTAATAGTGCTTGTAGACTCAGAAAAAGCGTTTCTTCAAATCTCTTTGGCCGAAAAGGATAGAGATGCTGTCAGATTTCTTTTCCCAGTGATGCTGAACATTTTAATACAGAAGCTTACAGGTTCAATAGAGTAATCTTTGGAGTAAACTCCAGCCCATTCTTATTATCTGTCACTATTAAAAACCACATTAAAAAGGTCCAAGAGTCGTATCCTGTAACTACAGAAATTTTAAATACGTGTTTTTACGTAGATGATTTAGTGACAGGACTGACAACATCAGTGATGCCTTAGAAAATTCCTGCAAGGCACAGCATATCATGAAAAAAGCTGGTATGACTCTAAGAAAATGGTTGAGCAATAATCCCATATTAATCGATAAATGAAAGAACTTAGGATTCGATATTCATCCTTTTCATTCAACTAATGATTTTCACACCATTCCAGTTGAACGTTCTGGGAATTTCATGGAATCTTGAATCAGATTGTCTAACAATGAATATGAAAAATATGGTGGAATTCATGAGTCACAATGAAAGCAGTAGATGTGTTTTACTACAGGCAGCAGGAAAGATTTATGACCCTGTTGGACATTTGACACCTTTTACAGTTAGGCTGAAAATTTTGTATCAACAACTGTGGCTACGGAAAATATCTTCAGATGAAGAGCTTCCAGACGATATTAAAGAAACGTGACTTCGCTGGAGTTCTGAAATACCACAACTTTCTGGGTTCAAAATTCCAAGAACAATTTTACTCTTCCAAAGATCACATTGCTAACATCGAATTATATACATTCAGTGACACTAGTCAAAAAGCGTATGTTGCAGCAGTTTATCTCTGAGTTGTTTACAAAGATCACGTTACGGTGAATCTCATAGCTTTCAAAAAGTAGAATTGCACCTGTTCCGTCTCGGAGATTCGACCACAGCGCCACAATGTTGGTGTGGCGAAATGCCTGTAATAGACATTAGCACAACGCTCCCCGACCCAGCGGGATGCAAGCTAAGCTCTCTAAACATTATCCGAAAAAAGCGGAATAATAAATTTACGTGTTGGTGAGATTCAACGAGTATTAATTTAAAAAGACATCATTACAGTTCACATAACAATTAAAGCAAATATTACGACGGGACAGCACCTATGAAAAAAATCATGCTATTATATAACTCTGTTATATTTTTGATAATTAAAGTTTTTGTTCCATTTTTAAAATACAGTCTTTTTTTTTTTTTTTCTTTACAATGAATTTTACTGCACTTAACCGCCATCTGGGTGCACTGAAATCTAAGATTATGAATATTTCTAAATTTTTTCTCGAATATAAAGAAGATACGAAGAATGATAAAAGCAAACTTGTGCCAAAAAAAAAAAAAAACCGGGATATTATATGAGAAAGTGAGATTGTCTGGTTGGTTGGTCGAATGGGGTTTTATGGCACTGAGTCCTCCTGGGACATATTGTGCCTACACAAATAGTTCAAACTTAAATCGCTATCAAAATCATTTGCGAAAATTGACCGTCATTTGGCGTTTTATAAAATTATATGTCCTAACGAGCAGAAAGAATTGTTTGCATTTGCGAGTGATTTGGCAATTTCCATTATACTAGATTGCCCTTCGGCTTCAAAACCTCATGTAAAATTTTCCAGAGGGTAATGGTTGGTTGGAATTTAATGGCGCTAATTCCTGAAATGACAAACTGCGCCAAACAAGACGAAATTAAAAAACAAAGTAACAGATAAAAAAGAAAAAATAAACACAGGAGAAAGGAATTTTGAGGATGAAATAGACAAAACAATAAATTAAACGTTAAAGGCATATAAAAATCAAACAAACGGAGATAATAAAAAATAGCAAATATATACAAGATAGATTATTACATTATAAGGAAATTGAAATAAAGAGTAACATACAAAAAATCACAGAATTCAGATTTCATAATAAAAACCTGTACAGCAAAGAAAGGGAAACAAGCCTGGATGTGGCGTTTCACCGATGATTGTGTGAAGATTTGGCGATAAATTTTTAAAGAATTTTATATACATTGATTTCAGACAAAATGTTTGCGACTGTGTAAGGTGTTTTACAATAAGCACACTGTGTAGGATCTTCACCCAGCAAGAGATGGTAATGGTTAATGTACTGCAGGGGTAAAAAAAAATTTAAAAATTTTCCATATATTGTGGCATAATTATTGCAGCAAAGGACATGGAAGAATTACATGATAAATTGGAAATTGTTTTCGAAAGACTTAAAAGTAATAATTTAACTATTTCAGCAGAAAAACGTGTACTAGGTTAAAAAGATAATTATCATTTTTCTGTTGATTGTGTGAATAAATATTAGTTTTGTATATCGCTAAAACTTTATTTGGATATTTTTAATTTTTATTATTCTTTTCATAAAATGAATATTTGGGTAAAATGAAATTATAAGTTTCTTTTTTTTTTCATATTTTTTCATGTTACTAGAATGAAGAGGAAGAAATTCCAGCTCACTTTTTTAAATGGCCTTTATAGAAGAGCAAACGAAATATAATTACAGTTTTTATTTATAAATTACTTCAGGATTAAAAAAATAAATAAAAAGTGGAGTAAAAAATCTTCAATTTAACTAAATAAAATATGACACTTACTCTTTTTTTTTTCTTATTGAAAATGATCAAGTTAGTACCAAATTACCTGTTCAAACCGAATATTGGACTCGACAGGAAAATGACGGAGATAACAGTGTAAGAACAAACTGAATATATATGTAATAAAAAAATTTAATTTTTAACTTCAGCTTTAATATTTTGAATTTTTCTCTCCTTTTTTTACAGTTAAATTCTGCGGTTGCATTATTCCAAAGAGGTAGAAAAGTTAAAAAAATATAATGCAGTTGAAACTACATATACTTCCATGTTTAATCCGGATCATTTTCATGAAAATGCATAGGTGGTCACACTTGGAGGTTTTATAGGCACAGTAAGGTGTCTATTTCAAAGTATATTTACCTGCAACTACTAGAAATTTTCAGAATGAAGACCTCATAAGATTATACATTATACATGATAGGATGGTCAGGCCGATATCCACTGGTCTGATTAAAGTTGGGAGCATGACAGCTGAGGTCATTTTGTCCTGCATAATGAAAGTATTGCAGTCTAAAGACACAATTCTCCTTAATGAAGGGCAAGACTCCTTACACAGTCGCACATATTTTAACATCCTGTGTTTGTTGTAAATTAATGTATATAAAATTTTTTGGTAATCCATCTCCTAATCTTAATTTAATCATTGGGGAAACTCCACATCCAAACTTGTTCCCCTTTCTTCGTCAAACTGGTTTTTATACCGAAATATGATTTTTGTTTGTGTTTCAATTTTCTAATTTTCAATTTTTAATCTTTCAATTTTCAATTCACTCAATTTTCATTTTTTGTTAATCTGTATATAACTTAATTTTTATTCGTGTTTTATGTTGTATGTTTTATTTTTATAGTTGCTTTAATCTATTTTTGATCCTGTAATATTTTTTTTTTATCTTGTTTGGCGCAGCTTGTCCCTAGAGGATTTAGCGCCATTAAACTTCAATCAACCAACCAACCAACCTTAATGAAGGATTTACAGCTGACGTCATAACAGTAGAACGAACTAGATGGGGAGGTCGGAGGAAATTTCTACTGCCTCATTTAGATTAACTAAAAATTCTATCGTTAGTGTAGCAGACGATGACACAGAAGTCTACTGTGCGAAAGCTATGCTACAGAGTATTGTAAAAAAGATCCCGAAATAAGAGGATTAAGGGAACAAAGGAACTCACTCTTAACTAGAAGAGCTGTTGCCCTCCATGCTGCAGCAAACATTCCTGAAGGACCTTGCGGGTTAGAAGAAATAAAATTTTTTGAGAGATTTCTAAAAATTCAAGTTGTTGTGATAAGTACAATAGCAATGAATTCCGTATTCAGTTCTATGAAAAAAATCTAGACTTAAAAATTATTCTGTAAAAACGAGAACGGATATTACAATTCAGTAAAACTTTCAGGTTATCTACAAGGGAGCAGAAAATGCAAACAAGATCTACTTGTGGCATACTGGCACACATTACGATGTAATCAGAAATCCCAAAGCATTTTATGGTCAGCCAAAGTATTGCGGAAAATGCTAAAAAGCGTTCAAGAGGATGGAAGACCACAGATTTGAAGTTCTTTGTCACATTTACCGCACATCAGATTGCTAAGAAGATATTAAATAAGATAAAGAGAATGTGACCGCTTTAACGTACACAAGCAACGAGGCATTTGCAATGAGGTAAGCGATTATTCCAGTTTTATATACAAATTATATTTGTTTCCCTTTTAGTCAGTTACACACACACACACACACACACATATATATATATATATATATATATATATATATATATATATATATATATATATATATATATATCATTTCTGTGAAACTGTTTATAATTAATATCTAGACACTGTTTATTTTAGGTACATCACTGTCAGAAGTGTTGCAAGGTGATAAGAACGTGTCCCAGATAACTACACAGGTGTGATTATTATATGCAGTCGCTGTGGTAAAAGTTTGTCTCTCTTGATCATTTGTGCTACCTGAAGAAAGTTGAATAAAAAACTGATCTTTTTCGACTTTGAAACTGATCAGTCATCTGGTGAACATGTGGTAAACTTTGCCGTAGCACATTATTTCAACGGGGATGAGCGTGTTTTCTAAGGCTACGGTGTATGGATGCACTTTGCAACTTTTTATTCTCAGACCACATAAAGGTCATACCATAATTAGGAAGATTTGAAGGACAATTTATTTTACAGTGATTGCTACGAAAAGGTAATGCTCCTGAGGTCATCTCAAATGGAAGTAAATTAATGGCTATTACCCTATCTGCTCTAAATATCAGAACTATACACTCGTTTAATTTCTTGCCAATGTCTTTATCAAAGACCTTCGCGAAGAAAAAATTGATGAAGGGCTATTTCCCCCACTTTTTTAATGTAAAAAAAAATCAAAATTATGTGGGGTGTTTACTATCAGACGATTTTTTTCAATCCCGACAATATGTCTTCTGATAAAAGGAAAAAAATTCGAATGGTATGACGAAAGAAGGAAAGAGCCTTTCAATTTAGAGAGGAAATTTCGAAATACTGCAGGTTAGATTTCTTCTTTTTACCTCTTAAAAATGGTTTTTTAAATATGTGTTTTGTTAAAAAAAATTTTTTTCACCAGATCTTATGTGGATATTTTAAGATACTGCATTGAAGTTAGAGATCAAATTCTATGAATAACAGGTATAGAACCGTTTTGGAATGTATGAATATTCATGGAAAACTGGAAAATAGAAAATGCAAAATGATTTTCTGTTACACAATGACAATGTGTTATCACATATTTAATTTTAGTTACGCGAAGATTGCAGCGGCATGTATGGTTACTTACAGGTATAAACATATCCAGAATGACACGATTGGTATGATTCCGGCGAATGGATATATAAATAAGACAAGTTATAGCATGGATTCTATCAGGTGGATGGATTTTATAGCAACAAGTGAAAATGTTAACATTAATCATGGTCTGAATAGCATGGGTGAGAAGAAAATTAAAAATGTTAGCATCGATGGAATCTGCTTTCAAAATAATACTGTTTGTCAGTTTCACGTAAGTACATCTTTTTCACACAGAATTTTTTATTTAATTATAGCATATGGAAAATATAGCATACAGATTGCACATGAAATCTTTTCCTTCGCTTTTTCGTTTTATTTTAGGGATGTTTTTTTTTCATGGATGCAGCCGACGTTATGATGATGATTACGAAATCCTCTATTAGGGAGTACAATGGGTGCCCTATTGCAGAAAACTAAAGAACGGTCCCAAAATATTTTCAGTCAAGGATATCGGCTGATTGACATGTGGGAACATTCTTTTGAAAAGATGAAACAAGATAACGAAAGTCTAAAGGCGTTTCTGCAGAGCCATGGTATTGTAGATCGTCTCTGCAAGAGACGCTTTTAGTACAATTACTTTATGAAGGACAGGCAAAATACAATGATTTAAAACCTCTCCCCAAACAAATAATTGAAGTAAATTTCTTGATAAATTGTGTATAAGATAAGTAATAACGGTAATATTGATTGTTATCAGAAATTTTATATTAATAGATATCCTGTAGGGCATCCTCAATTATAATTGAAGATTAGTGATTAAAACTATTTTGGATTCATAAAAAGGCTGCATTTTGCCAGTCGTCTTTTTCATCCTGTACTCCCGTAAAGATGCAGAGTCATTAATGTTCCCATTGTAAAATGTGCAGAAACATCGTGTCCAGAGAAAATTCCCATACAGACGATGATCTATTATTGTTACCTGGGTAACAGAAGAGGTAAAAAAGCTACAGAAATATAAAGGTACAGAATTATAAAGGTACCTATTATTATTGAAACGTTTTTTATTTATTGTAATAAGAAATGCATCTTTAAGCTGATTTTTTTTTTCTTGCAGATATATGGATTATATCATTTTACTTCATAAATGTAAAAAAAATAAATTGAAAAGAATAATATAAATATAAAATAATTTTACTTTGAAAAAAAAATCTCCAAAATAAGAATATAAATTAATTTTAAATATGAAATCTAAATTTAAAACACAAATCCCAGAAGTTGCAATATGGAATGAATTCAAGTTTTAAAATTATAAAATACATTTCATATAAATTTCCTATTATAAAAATTAATCTTCGAAATTAAAATACAAAAATAATTCAAGTTTTTAAAATATAAATCTCCGAATTTAAGATAAAAGCTGTTAAAAATGTAAATTAATTTTAGGTCATAAAAGTTTCATAGAGGAAAAATAATAAGTGAATAAACTGAAGATGATAAAAAAAGCTTAAAAATTTTTCTAAGTCCCTAATATATATCCCTCGTGTTATCCACAAATGTGTTTTATAAATTTTCTAAGCCCCGGTTGGTTTTAATTCCTCTTAGCAGAAGGAGGGACATAATTCAACCAAAAAGCAAAAAAAAAGTCGAAATGGGGAAATTACGAGCTCCGGGTCATGTGACATGTGTCATGTCCACGCCACCTTCTATTGCATTCGACCAAGTAACCGGGTCGTATACAATAGAAGGGGATGTCATTTTTGGATTCACGTAAGTGAGAAATATTAGGGACTACGGAAAAACAAAATTCCGGATACGTCAAACCTATTGCGCATGTCAAATTTCTACAGATCTTTGATTCCAAAATGCAGAAGATGGCAAAACCATTATCGAATTTGGCGTTAAGGGAGCTAAATTTAATATAAAGATAAAATATTTATTGAGGATTTTAATAAATTAAGAAACGCGTTATATGAACCACCTTTAATTAGGCAGCCGGATTTTTATAGAAAATTCTGTATTAATACAGAAGCAAATAAAAGTTGGAGAGATTTTGATGCAGAGAGATAAGAATAATGAATTGCACCCCATAGCATATTTTTCACGAGATCTAAATGATGTTGAAAGTAGATATCCCCTTTGAAATTGGAATTAATAGCAATCCGCGACAGTATCCTTCAAAAGCAATCACGCTCCCACGTTTAGAGTTGATGGAAGCACTCGTGGCTGATCGAATGTATAAATATTTGAAGAAACTGTTTGGCGATTTAATTAAAAATGTTTAATTTTTTGGAGCGATTTTGAAATCGCCATTACTTGGATTAAAGGTTCTCAAAATAATTGGAAACCATTTATAAAATCAAGTGGAAGTAACTAAGTTGTCGAATAAAAAACTAATTTCCGATTCTTCCATATATTTCCTTAATCCAAAGCTAGATGAGAAGGGCAGTTGAAAGGTCGTATTCATTTGCAGACTGTCGCGACAGTTTAAAACACTATTATATTGCTCTCTAAATGCAAATTCACCGAGCTGATCATTATGCACTCACATGAAAAGGTATTTCAAACTGGAGTTAATGCGATACTAACTCAAATCAGATTCAAATATTGGATCATTAAAGGTAGGCAGCGTGTAAAGTCTGTCATTACTAATGTCTGATATGCAGATGAGATAATGTTCGTCCAGAGGGAAAATGATATTGCTCCACTTCCTAAGGACAAAATCCAAGAATCGCCCCCATTTGCTGTGACCGGGTTGGATTTTTCAAGCCCATTTTTTACGAAAGACAACCAAGTTAAAGTTTACAGGCTGTTGTTAACGTGTGCATAACATATAGAGATAGTAACTGATCTCAGCACTGAAAGTTTTTACTAGCATTCCGAAGATTTCTGGCTCGACGAGGACTGTGTACCACCGTGTACTCCGACAATGCCAGGACTTTTAAAAGAGCAGACAACGAACTAAAACATATTTTCAAAACTTTGAGTTACTCATCTGTGGAAGAATTTTTTTCTGATAGAGGCATAAATTGGAAATTTATTATTGAGAGAGGTACATGGTGGGGATGGTTTAGGGAGCGTATGGTATGAACAATAAAGTGCAGTTTACGCAAAATTAGTGGTCGAATTCTTGGTTACTGTTAAGGAGCTTGAAACAGTGCTAATTGAAATAGAGGCAATGATTAATTGTAGACCAATTACCTACGTGTTCAGCGATCCCAATGAACATTCTCCACTAACACCCTCTCATTTTCTGGTTAGTAGACGATTACTATATTTGCCTGGTATTAAAATAACATTAAATGACATGATTGAATCAAGAAATTCAATTATTAAACGATATAAATACCATCAAGATATTTTAAACCATTTTTGGAAGCGTTGGAGGACGGAGTATATTTTAATCCGAGATCTGTCAATATTTGTCCTCCAAACTCCGCCTAATAATAAGCTGTGTATAGTCCTTAGTCCATTAAAGTTTTGTTTAAAAATGTTAAAATTGTGTTCACTGAATCATCATCTGAAGTAGAAACCCATTTTTTATAAGTGCCACGTGATGTGCAGAGATGTCTCCTCAGTAGCCAGTCAAGCGCTGGCGCGGGAAAATCCTTCACTGATTATTTATTTTCCAGTTCATTTGCCTTTGCATGCAGGGTTTTCCTGGTGGCTTGGAGTAATGATTAGAAAGTACGTATAAATAATTGTGGTTTCGAAATTAATATTTTATTTTTTTATTGAAAATGAGAGGCTCTAACAAATGAAGAAATAGTAAGCTTGTTGGCTGAATTATCAAACGAGTACCCGAGTGATTTGAGTTTCAATAATGACAGTGACGAGGATTCTTTCCTCCCACTCATGGCCATGATATTTCCGATTCGGACGATGATGATGGTGGTAGAGTCGCGCAAGAGGCTGCAAGTCAGCAAGATGATTGAACAATGGTGGAAAACATAGTTTGACAAAATGATTCTACATCTATGAAACAATTCCCTTTCATGAAATCTGAGTGTTTGCTCCAACCTGTTTCAGGTAAGAATCCTATAGATTTCTTTCGTCATTTTTTCACTGACGATATTATTTGGAAACAAAATCTTTGGGTAAAAGACATAAAATTACAAGATAGTAAAAAAATAAATTCGTATTGTCCATCAAAAGTAAAATCAATCAAAATGGCCAATGGTCAGTGCAAAGTTTCTTTTATGAAAACACACCTCGGTCATGAAAATGAACTTAAACATATGTTTTTATCAAAAACAGAAAAACAACTTCTAGCTACAAACATGTCTTCAAACATACCATTTAATGTTATCCGTAATGATATTCGAAACACAGTATCTGTAACTTGGACAGAATTCATCTCACAACAAGGAAAGATCTGCTGAAAATTGAAAATAATACATTTTAACCCATACTACACATAAAGATGATGGTACAAACATAAATGCAGGGGTAAATGAAATGAGAAGCAATGAACGCATTGTATTTTATTATAAACCCCAGAGAACTGTTGATCAAAACATAAGGAATTAAAATATGAAGATTTTGTGTTAATAATAATGACAGATGCTCAATCTGAAATTTAAAAAAGAAAAAAACGCTCAGATTGTGTTTGTGTGGATAGGACACACGGATTGAATGCATATCAGTTTGAATTGATAACAATTATTTTTCTTGGTGATATCAGAAATGAAGAAATTTGCCTTTCGATATTTTTCAAATGCATAAAAAATAAAGTTGGGGTTGTTACGGCTAATATATATTTATGTCTGATATGGCACATTCTTTTTACAATGCCTTGGGGGGACAATGTCTCTCGCGTCCGAGGCCACGAGCTTCAAGCCGTACGTGTCCTCTGGATAGTGGCAAATGAGAGACAACCTCAGGGCTATGCCTCCTTTAGGTATACACGGGTGTCACGAGCCCGGGGTTCACCTGAGTGATCTTTTTCTAGTGTCTTCCCTGGTAGTCTCGAACTTGCCTCTGTAGTGCTTGTTCCTTACTGGGGTTGACCACATTAATTCTCGAGCCATGACGGACCTCTCGTAGGTCAGCTGCAGCTTTATAGCTGTCGTGGTTGCGGTCGTGGCGACTGGTCTTCAGTAATAGCTGCTGTATGGGCGAAAAGCCTGGGTCAGCTTAGGAATTACCTTACAATATCAGGTTCAATGTTATGGAAGTTCTAAAGAAAAGATTATTTTGCACATGGCACGTAGACCGTGCATGGAGAAATAATCTTAAAAAACTTAATTCAACAGAAAAGCAAGTGGAGGAGTATAAAATATTACGCACACTTTTGGAAGAACAAAATTTCACTGCTTTTCATAAAATGTTAACAGAAGCTATTTCATTGATGTTAAATGATAAAACTTTGAATTTGGAAAATATTTTTTATGTAACTATGGAAATTGCGTGGAAACATGGGCATATTGTCACTGGTTACACTGTGGTATTAATACCAATATGTATGTTGAGAGTATACATCGCACAACCAAGCATGTTTACATACGAGGTAAACACATAAAAAGACTGGATAAATCAATAAACATACTTTGCTGTTCGGTCTTCAGTTCCGTAATTAGCCTGCCACTAGATGGCGCTCTCTATGCTATGTTGATAACAATTATGATATGTTTTGAGTGTGCTCATGGAATAAATTCTGTGTCAGTATGGAAATCTTTAAAGTCATTTTTTCTTCGTATTTTACTTCTTTTAATTTCAAAAATTTAAATCATCTCCATGCTTACTTCAAACCAGGACAAAACGGTAAGTCGTTATTTCTTATTTTATTTTCCCATGGTTGATCTACACTTTCGTTTTGGGGTGCAATTGTAACCAGTCCCTGCTAGCTTAGTTTGGTTTTTAAAACTAAGATAATCTTATACATACGCAGTTTATCAAAGACAAATTATTTTATAGACTAATAATCATGCATAAAGGGAAGCTCATAGAAAAGTTATTTGAGCTTCATAAGAAACATGATTTAAGCTTAAAGCTTCCTAATGAATTAGTCTCGAAAACTGAAAATGGCTGGAATTTAATTTCAACATCAGATATCCAAGAGGTGTATTTTGTACAACAATCAGATATTGATTGCCAATGCCAATTAACTTGCTTGGAGTGCAAGTCATGTATTCACAATTATATTTGTACTTGTACACAATTCCAGCATAAAATGGAATATGTGCAAACACATCCATTAAATCTGTCGAGTAAAATCCATGAACACTGAAAATAATTCTGAAGAAGTAATTTTTCAAACAGATGATGATCCCACATTACATATGCATGTTACTGGTAAAAATAGACAGAATCATTAGTTTTCGAGTTAAGTAAAAATGATTCTCCTACATCAAACCTAAACCTTTATCTTAAAAGAGAGAAACTCAGGCAAAAAATTACAAGCATTATTGATTCTGTATCATCAGATAGTTTGAAGCAGTTGAAAAACTAATTTGGTACAGATGCATTTGTTAGCATAACAGCCAGTTTTTATGGTAATTGACGTTTCTACCTAATTAAAAAAAAAAATTTCTTTTCAATATTTCAATCCAGAGCGGATTTTAAACTTCCCGCCATTATTATTTTTATCTTCGACGTGCGATCCGAAGAAGGAAGTGCCGGACGGATTATGACGGATAGTGCCGTATGCAAATACTTGCTCTGTAGTCACGATTCGTCCAGCGAGCGGCACACGTGGACGAATCGGCGTTCAGTCTTCCACCCGGCGGGAAGTATAAGTACGCCAGGGTGAAGTTCATCGGTAGAAGCAGGCTGAAGCGAGGAAACGGTGATCTCTTTGGAGGCGAGCCGCCAGTACTTCCTGATCAACGAATATGAGCTGACTGAAGGTGTTTATCTCATGGCCATCCTACTTTGAAGGAATTTGTGGAAGTACGGAATTTTTTGGGAAAGTCTGACTCAAGATGCAAGTTGTTTTGGATTTTTGCTTGTTTTGAAAAAGGTAATTTCCGGCGATTTCCTCTTTTTTTATAGGGACCTTATGTCCCAATTTAATTTTTTTTTGTCCTAGTCCAGTTCATAATATCTTGTTTTTTTGTTGATGTAGTACATATATAAGTTATTCTGTATTTGTTATTTCTTTAAATGTTTTTCTTTTTCGAATAAATTGTTATTATTTTTAAAAACTGCTTCTTTTCTGACCAACTCGAATTCCACTGTGCAAAATCTCTGCCAAGAATACTTCTTACTAGGTTGTTGGGGGTATCAGCATTACAGGCGCTTTTTTTTCGCCAAATTTCGAGATCTTTTGGCGATTTTATGAGGCGATGACTGGATTGGTATTTTTGCCCTGACTTTGGTATGGCAGCTCTCATGTGTTCTTGCACCCCATTGGTGCACGTGATTTCTGACGTCAGTGCCAGGCACTATTCGAGAAATTTGCATCTTAACTGTTTTTTTTTTTTTTTTTTGGTTTACAGTCGCCTAGGTCAGGTTGTATTTTTTTTTCTTATCATTTTCTGTGATTTAGTTAATTTAATTATGACGGGTGAAGTTATTTCGGTTCTTATTATCAACGTATCTATATACTTACTACGGTCTTCAACACATTGCTTTGGCCTCGGCTTCGGGTAAACGGGGGGTACGTATGTTCCGGTGCGTATCAATCGGCTGGTGATTTAGACCTAGTCATCTGCTACTGTTCAAGCGACCTGCAAATCTTCGCAGAAGGGAAAGATATTTGTTTTATTGAACGACAATTACAAACCACAATAAATCGTATTGTTACGTGGTGCAATATAAACGGTTTTAAAATTGTTAAAGAACATTTTTCATGTAGATGATATATTGGCTAGAGGAGATTCGGTAGAGGTAACCAAAATCACAATTCAGGAGTCACAGAAATTTATGGGTTCAGGTGAATTTCCCCTAAGAAGATGAGCTTGCAGTCATCCATAGGCTTTTTCCGGACTGCCTGAGTATGCTAAAGCAGATAGTTCAATTCATTGTTTTGATCAGGAGTCGTCTCAGAGGGTTCTGGGAATATTCTGGAATTTACAGCCGGACTGTCTGCAAATTCGGACAGTAGATCGTGAAAGCGTCACTACCAAACGGCAATTGCTATCGCAGATAGCTCAGACAGGATCCGTTAGGATTGATGGCACCTCCCACAATCATCCTGAAAATTATGCTTCAAGAACTCTGGTTAGCGGAAGTATATTGGGATGAACCCATACCACCGCACATTCTACAAAAAAGGCTCAAATTACAGTCTGAACTCCCTCAGTTGAAAGACATTAAAATTCCGCGATACATGTATGTAGTTAATGCAACTAAAGTCGAAATTCACGAATTCTGCGATACCTCAACAAAGGACTACGTCGCCGTTGTGTATTTGCGCGTAATATCCGAAAATATCCGTGTATCTTTAATAGCTTCAAAAACACGAGTTGCTCTCTTGAAGCATTTAACGTTGCCTCGGCTTGATTGGCGGAATTCGAGACTGCTATACAAACTACCGTTAAATTAAAGTCGATGAGATATTTCTTTGGCGCGATTCATCAATAAAATTAAGCTGAATAGCTAACCCTCCAGCAAAAGGAAACCAATTTGTTAAACATCGTGTGGCAAAGATTCTCACTGACGACAATTGAGTCCTGGAGGCACATTCCGGGAAATTCTGCCTCTCGAGGGCTTTTTCCCCAGCTTTTAAAATAACTGGTTAGTAATATATAGCTGGCAATAAAAGAGTAGATCTGTCAGAAGTAAAGGACGCAGTGTACTCCCTGCAACTAAGGAAAGCCCCGGGCCCTGATAATATAGACGTTCAGATCCTCAGACAGTCCTTCCTGACTGACCAGCTCGGTCTCTGTAATTGGGTCAACGTCTGCTTTAAGATGGGACACTTCCCGGAACCACTCAGGGAGGGACAGGTAGTCTACTTCCTGAAGGGCAGCAAGGATCCCAAGAGCCCCAGCTCCTACAGACCTATCTGCCTGCTACCAACGCTGGGCAAAATGCTGGAAAGAATAATAGCAAAAAGACTTATGTACCATCTTGAGGTCAACAAACTCCTGAGCTACTCCCAGCACGGCTTCAGGGAGAACAGGTCATGCGAGACTGCCCTGAACTCCTTAATGCAAAAGATACAGGAAAATGGTTCCAAGGGCCTCTATACGCACGCCACAGCAGTAGATATAACCGGCGCCTTTGACTCAGTGAGATGGGTCGACCTAATACAGTCCTTGATCAGCTACAGGTGCCCATCTCAAATCGTGAACCTGATTGCGACCTACCTGGAGAACAGGACAGTCATGGTCAAATGGGGGGAGCAACAGGTCTCACACAGTGTCTCGAAAGGTTGCCCACAAGGGTCATGCCTAGGCCCAATCCTCTGGATCATTATCGCCGAACGCATTATCACCAACCTGCGCAACCTGAGTTCAGACCTCATAGTATACGCGGACGATTTCCTGCTCATCACAAGCGGCGCCCACAGAAGGGAGTTAGAGAGGAAAGCGCAGCCCAGCCTGGACTCTCTACAAGCTCTGCTCACGGCAAACGGTCTGACTGCCTCACCCCAAAAAACGCAAAGTGTCACTTTCTTCCCAAAGGGGAAAAGGATGAAAAGGTTGCCGACCATCACAATGGGAGGAACCCACGTCCGACACCATAACTCTCTTAAATACCTCGGCCTCACTCTGAGTGCGAATCTGTCATGGAAACAGCACATCATTGCTCTGCAGTCAAAGGTCCTGTCGCACCATCAAAACCTAGTTAAGGTAGCTGGCAGGCTGTGGGGTGCCTCCAGCAGCATGCTAAAAATGTGGTACCAGACAGTAACTGAAAGTTGCATACGTTAGGCAACAGGCATTTGGGGAATGCTGATGACGGAGACAGATAAGGCGAGCCTGCTGAAAATTCAGCGCCCCTTCCTCATTAGGATAGCTCTCCTGTCTCTAACAGGCATTCCTCCACTGCCCCTAACAGTCACAAAAGCAACAAAAGCGGCTGCAGTTATTCGGTTGGATAGAAAAATTCAAATTGGCGCGACCACCTACGCCCCAAGCTCTATTCAGCAAAAACGAAACACCACACACCTGCACCCAGCAGACAGGTCCTTTGACACATCAACATCTCCGAGCAGCTTCAAAAGGCCCATAAATATCTTTACGGACGGATCAAAGACTGAATCAGGAGTGGGCTCAGCCTTTATCGCCTACAGTGGGGAACAAGTCCTGACACAGTGGTCCCAGTCACTAAACAGAGAAGCCACAGTCTTCCAAGCAGAACAACACGCCATAAAACAAGCTCTAGAGTGGTTAAAAACTCAAAACCTTACATCCATAGCAACAATCCACTCGGACAGTCAGGCTAGTATACAAGCGTCAGCCAAATTTACACAGCCAGAAGCCCAATCACAAGAGATCCAGCTCTTACTGAAAGCAACAAAAGCTGAGGTCAGATGGGTCAAGGCGCACTGTGGGGTGAAAGGTAACGAGGCAGCAGACACGCTAGCAAAATCGGCAACAGAACGAGAACCGGAAATAACGCTTCCACTGGCGAAGTCATTCGTAAAGCGACAACTCACAAGAGAACTAATGCTTAAATGGAAAGAGGACTGGTCCTCCTCCCACACAGGTCGACATCTCTACAAATACCTCCCAACAGTGGACTCATCTAGGCTCTTCGACTCACCGGCAGTCAACGCCTTGTTAACAAACCATGGCCCCTTCCCTTTCTACCTGCACAGGTTTCATACAGAAGGAGCCAGCTCCCCCAACTGTGGTGTTCAACTCCCCGTGTGTGGAGCCATAGGTGACGCAGAACACTATATGTCCAGGTGCGAACTAACAAAGCTTTTTCACTTCAAGGAGCCATCACCAGAAGCAAGATCAACGTGGGCAAACACCCTAACTTTTAACAAGACCCTCCGAGCAAGAGCGACAGCCTTAACGACCTGGCTCAGGGACAACACACATAACATCATGTCCCCATAATGCACACAGCGGCGCCACGATATACCAACTCATGAAAGAACTCCACTCTTCCTAGGCTTGTAACCGAGGGGTCCACTCGCGTGGCCAATGTAGCAGCATGGCTTGTAAGGACTCCTCGGAACGCGGAGCCTAATGTATTAAGTATTACCTATTTTATTATTATTTCCTTATCATCATTATGTTCTCATTCGTAATTCTAACCTGTATTTTGTATTATGTTTTGTACTTTTCCTTAATAAACGGTGCAGGACCGTTCTTGGTTGGTGCGGCGGCTCGTTTGGTTGGTTCCGGTGGGGATGGTGCCTGGGCCTGCCGGGTGGCCGCTCGGGCCCTTTCCGCCGGGCGCCCCTCCTGGGGGGCTGGGTGCCTTCTGGCCCGGCGCGGTGGCGCGTCTGCGGTGCTCTTGGTTGACCGTTGTTGAGGGTTCCGTGAGTGTGCTTTCCCCGTGAACGGGTGGGCACACGCATTAAACGCCCTAAATCGGACCCTGTCAGGTGGGCGGCAGGCCGCCGGTCATTTAAAAAACAACTGGTTAGTTGGTCCACCATGGCTTCATTCGAACGTTAACATTACTTCAGAGATATTGTCCAATTTGCCTATTTCAGATGGCAATATATAACCTGATCAGAAAGATCATTGTTTAGTAGTAGAAACTACCCACTTCCCGAACTTCCTAATGAAATATTTGTCATACTTAAAATTAGGATTATAGCATGGATTTTCAGATTTTGTAATAATTCTCAATTATTAAAAATAACTAGACCATTGCAATCCCACCCCTCAGGGGCTTTACCTACTTTAGGTAGACACGGGTGTCGCAGTCCCGAGGTACCCCCAGCTATCTTTTCTACTCTCCTCTTCCCCCCTCATTGCAGTTTCCTCTATTTAGGTGAACACACCCCTTGAGAAGCTGTTTCCGCTCTGTTGTCCCTTGCTCCTCATGGCGTCTAAATTGCCCACGTGTTTGCAGTGCGTGGATACCCGTGTTCTCGGAAATGGGAATCCAGGTAATTGAGGGGCTTCCTCGCAGGCGAATCATCTTAATGGCATTTCCATTTACACGGGGAATCTTCAACACATTGCTTTGGCCTGGGCTTCGAGTACACGGAGTGACGTAAATTCCGGTGCGTATCAATCGGCTGGTGGACTAGACTTGGTCGCCTGCTACAGTTCAAGCGATCGGTCCTTTGACTGTGAGCGTATAGACCCGGTTAGCACTGGTGCAGACTTCTGCATTCCTTTGTTGCGCTGCGTGGTGCGATCGGATCCGAATCTCTACAGTCTTTCATTATGGATTCTAAAAATCTCCCTGTCAATGTGCCGTTGGCTAAAACATCTGTAACCAATTTATATTCCCGTTTTTTATAATCAAATGTAACGAAGGAAATTTTCATCAAACCTCCACATTGGATAGTTTTGTGGATAATTCTTGTCCACAAAACTATCCAATCGACTGTTAGTGAAGTAACAAGCATAAAAAAATTGTAATCTGGAGACCTTCTTGTCGAAGTCGCTAATGCAATCCAAGCAACTAACATATTGAAACTTAAGAGCGTTGGATTAAAATCTGTATCCGTGTCTACTCACACAACACTCAATCAATCTCTAGGCGTTATATCTGAATCCGATCTTCAAAATTTATCTGAATCCGAAATTCTGGAAAATCTAAAACCGCTTCATGTCAGTGCCGTCCGTCGAATCACAATCCGCAAAGACAATAATGTTGGGTTGGATTTGCGCTCTATCCTCCCCTCACTATAAAGGATCCTCCGGGTTACATAAGCTGACGACACCACCTGCAAGCGTGGGAGTTGAAAGGAAGCTACGCGGCATGCATGACGTGCATATGATGGCCTTATATTTTTTTATGTTTTATGCTTAACTTTGTCTCTGTCCCGTGTAAATGTTTGCCCCTAATAAATATATTTAAAGACATCTGGCCGTTGTTTTTCTCTACATGGGAACTCGGCCTTTCCCTACCCTAAATTTTCCCTAGACACTGAACTTAGCAAAACCAGAAGTAGCCGAACGTAACCAAGACGGATAATGTGAATTTCTTTGGACGATATATTAATCACTTTGGTGACGTGTGTGATTTTCTGTGGACGGATGGACATAAAGACGGTGTCCTATGTGTTTTTATGGTATTGACATGAGACGATCCAAAACCGGAACTTCTACTCATCGACGTTCTCTTGATGTTTTATTCTTTTCCAGTTTCCACAGTAGGATCTAGACTTTTTTGAATTTTCATTTTGCAAGTAAATGGACTTTGTATTATTTCACATGTTATTAGTTTTTCTTGCTATCGAACAATAACGAAATTGAAACAAGTGTTCTACTGCTTTCAACATATTTTTGATTTTCCTTTGAAGATATTAACTATTTATTTATGATGGCTCAACTAACACTGAACGATATTCCAGTTATTGAGCAAGCTCTGAAATTTGGTAGCACTCAGAATGTAAAATTATTGCATAATGTGATATTATGATGTTCCATTTGATAAAAAATCTAGACAACAATTACGAAAATTTACAGGCTTCACACACGATTATAATGTCAAGAGACATTCAGAGATAATTTTAGAGAAATTGTCTTTAGCTGATTTAATATGTGTTGCAAATTTTTTATATCTGGAAACTGGATCTGCTGAAGAGTTGTACATTAATATTTTGCTTTCATTAACTGATCTACCTGCTTTTAGAATTAAATTGAGCGATCGTTTTTAACTCGGACGAAGACGACATATCTGTTTCCGAAAGCACTGATAACACACCCTCGAGCTATAGAGCAATCAATCCCCCTTTTCCACTTGGGAGCGAGACTGTTAGGAATGTTCAGACATCTGTTTTCCACCCACCAAACGCTCACTGTTCGAATAGCTTGACTCCCGTTGTTTACTCAAACCCGCTAACTGATGC